>JAZEWT010000022.1:6365525-6377858 GCA_036362905.1 Mordacia mordax
TGAGATGAGAAGAGTCTCTCTAGATGGATGAACATGTCCACAATGGACATTCTTAAAAGTTCAAAGAGCAGAGATGTGTGGGAGACCATTGTCACCAACGTCCTGTAGGAGGCTATGGTCTCATCTCATCGTCAGACACCGCTTAGTCCTGTCCAGGATCGCGGTGAGCCGGAGCCTATCTCGGTAGACACAGGGCCGCAAGGCAGGGATATACCCACGATGGGACGCCAGTCCATCACCGGGCACTGCGGGCAATTTAGTCTGCAAGCCAATTAACCTATGCAGCAGCATGTTTTTTTGGACTGTGGGAGGAAAACGGAGTACCCGGCGAAAACCCACGCGGACACGGGGAGAGAACTCGCAGACTCCACATAGAAAGCAGCGCCCGAGCTGGGATTCGAACCCGGGACCTTCTTGCTGTGAGCCGACAGCGCTACCCACTGGGCCACCGTACCACCAAGGAGGACAGGTGCCTAGAGGAATCATAATTATTATTAATTATAAGAAGGGTGGGCGGGCCAGAGGCGGAGTAGGCGGGGCCAGTGTCTGGGTGTTCTTAGTGGGCGTGGCGATTGGGTAGGCGGGGGCTCTGTGAGCACGGCGTGCGCACTGTACGTACAGTTGCCTGCTCGCATGGCCTCGCCGCTCGCGCGGGTGCTCAGCTGCGCGCTCGAGGCTCGCTTCGCCGAGCAGGGGCGTCGCTCGGAGCGAGTCGATGAGACGGGGCTGCGAGATGCGACAGCTGAAGGGGAGCGCGGCATGCAGGGGAGCCAAGGGGGTGAGAGGGAACACGAGGACCCTCGCCCCTCGCTCTCCAAGCTCGTCCGCCGCTGCTGGGCGCAGTGGAGGTGCGGCCTCGCATCCATGCAAAAGTCCGCTCCCAACCTCGCAGTGGAAATTTCCACGTTCCCATCGCTGGGGGCAGTACTGTATGCCCCGTTAATGAATGTCCAGTCCTTCGCAGCATCGAGAATCTCATCTCATTGTCTGAAACCGCTTAGTCCTATATAGGGTCACGGTGAAGCCGGAGCCTATCCCGGCAGACACAGGGCGCAAGGCAAGGATATACCGACGATGGGACGCCAGTCCATCGCCGGGCACTGCGGGGCAATTTAGTCTGCGAGCCAATCAACCTATGTAGCAGCATGCTTTTGGACTGTGGGAGGAAACCGGAGTGCCCGGCGAAAACCCACGCGGACACGGGGAGAGCATGCAAACTCCACACAGAAAGGCACCCGAGCCGAGAGATTCGAACCCGGGCCCTTCTTGCTGTGAGGCGACAGCGCTAACCACTGGGCCACCGCGCCGCCCAGCCTCGAGAATGTCTGCTTCAAACCCCCCCCCCATCCTCCCGAGTGAAAATGTTGAATTTCCACCAGTGGTGTGAATGGAAGTGCTGAGCGAACTTCAAAGATCCCGCGTGGCCTCGTTAGCAAGAGGATGCCAATGTGTGCTGGCGTCAGGGTCCTGATTTTACAAAGTTCCAACGTTACACCATACGTTCATAAATTTGGGACTGCGCGTTACAACCGTGGCTTTATCCGAGCAGGATGAGACCGCAAGGTCACTTGCAAATGAGACCTCATCCAGGTTGCTTGAGCACGCAGTTGGACTGGGAGAGGGCGCGGGGTGATGGTGGTGGGGTTGCTACCTGTCCTATTGCTTTTCCAGGGTCGTCCTTTTTAGAAAGTGGCTTTTTCATGGAATTTTTAACTGGAACAAGTCATTTGGCAGTTACACTGCCAAGTGTTTACACCCGTGATATGTCCCGATTTTTTTTGCATCCGTGGTGGCAACCGTAGTGGTTGGGCAAGTGGCTCAAGTAATCAGGACAAAAGGTAATCGATTATAATCTTTAGTTAACCGCTCTGCCCTGTGATTGACTGACGTTCCATCTTGGCTACAGTTCTGCTTTGCGACCTGTGTCTGCCGTAATAGCATCTGGCTTCACTGCCACATTATATATAGGATTACGCAAGTGCAGTAATGATAGTAAAATGAATCGGCCGATCCTTAAGACTCCAATAGTTTAAGTTGACACAGCGGTTACACCGCGTGTTCCACGAGACTCCGTGATCCGCCACCGCCATTCGCCTGTTTAGAAACACTTATCTATAAATGCAATAATTATTATTCATTCCTTCGTTTGTTTATCAACTATTTTTATTGCTTATTTTATGTCCTCTAAATTATAGCCATTGCACTGCCCTGATGTTGATATACCTTTCCACAAGCTCAGATTTCTAGCAAAAAAATCACGGAAAAACGTTGGTTTACCGTTCATATGTAGTTGTTGCCGACATGCGGTTCTCTCCACAGCTCTGTGCAGCACCTTGTGACCATCGGGTGAAAAGCGCTCTGGTAGTGCAGTTATTATTATTATTCACCCTGTGGCGAGCAGCCAGCAAGACGAGGCCCTGCTGCACCGCGTGTGCGCACCGCTCGCTGCCGTCAAGGACCCCGCGGCCGCCCTGCGCCACCGCCAGGAGGGAAACCGCTTCTTCCAGAGGAAGGAGAACGGCCGGGCCGCTGCCTGCTACTCCAAGGTAACCACGGGACACCCGCGAGCCCCCCCCTCCCTCCCTCCCCCCCCATGTTCCACGCGTCTCTATGGGCACGGAACTCTGTCGTTTAATCAAGCCCTGAAATTAACTCTTGAGATTAAAATTAAATTCATGACATCGCGCACGGAAGTTCATCAAATGTATTCGTTCGAGGGGTGAACGACTTGAAGGTGCGAGGAAACCGCAGAGATGTGGGGTGAATGCATTCACATGGTCAGCCGGCTTCTACCCAACAGACACTGCTTCTCAATATGTTACGATATCGGTCAATGCTTTCATTGAGTGTTTTTGTTTTTGGAGGAAATCGGAGAACCTGGAGGAAATCCATGAAAGACAGGGGTTAATACACACTGTTGTAGTTTTTTGAGCCTGTGCTGCTCTGCTCCTTGATGTTTTTTTTTCTTTCAGATTGTGCCACCCAGAGTGTGGCATGATGTCCGCCAATTCACTCCACGTTCTCGGAGCTTCAGAAATGCAGCTGCTAGACGCCTCGTGGCAAAGAAGTCTAGCAGTGACATAGGAGCCATCCTGCCACGAATGATCGCCATTTATTACTCGTGCCATCTTGTGCCATGTTGTGCCACCATAGAGCATCTGCCTGGCGACCCCGGGCAGTGAGGAGGAGGCCCTGGCATTCGCCAACCGCTCGGCAGCCCTCTTTCATATGGAGTATCACCAGGTGCACTGCTCTCATACGCTCGGGCGCCACTTAATGAACCGGTGCAATGAGCCTTAACTTGAGCAGAGTAAGGGTCTGAATAGTGTCTCAATAGTGTAGAGATCCACGGGGAGAGAATCCCAGAATAATAATAATTCAGTTTAATTTGTGACGCGCTGCTCTTGGACGAGACACAGGTACGGAGGCACGAGGAAACCGCAGAGATGGGGGAGGGGGGGTGAGTCAGCCAGATGGTCAGCTGGCACAACTCGCCAGACGCTGCTTCTTATATATTATGTTATCGTGCAATGAATGTGTGTTTTTTTAGTTGTGGGAGGAAACCGGAGAACGCGGTGGGAAACCCACAGGGGGAGAATACACAAACTCCACACAGAAATATGCCCTAGGCAAGAATCGAACCGTCTCGACCAGGACGTTCTGTGGGTGCAGATGTTACCACTGTCCAACCCTGCCGCCCAAACTAGACTAGAGGTACAAGTGATTAGCAGTGACCTCCCATTTAAAAGTCGGAGGCTTAGACACGAGGCATGAGTTTGTGGAGTGGAGAACACGTGGAGGGAGATAGAGAGCAATGCGAGTGTGCGAGTCGGTAGAGGCATTTGAGGACAGTGAGCGTGATGTTGTAGTTGATTTGAGATTATATGGGTGCCAGTAGAAGGTTCTGAGAACTCGGGTGTGAAGGCTTGATGATGGGGTGTAGGCGAGGGTCTGGCTGCTGTTAGTGGAGAGGAGGAAAGCTGGGGTCTACTTGTCGAGTCCACTGTCATTAAGGGTAATGGGGCTAAGGCCAGGTGTATGGATAGCAGCGTCATTGTCAGTCAGGCAAGGGTGGTGATGGCAAACATATTTCCTGATGTCACTGATGAAATCCCTCCCCACATGGTGGCAATGTGCAGGCCTGTCTGGACGACATAGCCCGTGCGCTGGCGAGTGGCTACCCCGCGCACCTTGCCCACAAGCTGCTGTTTCGACGCACCAGCGCTGAAGCCGCGCTGAAAGCCGCGCGGAAAACTTCGGGTGACAGCACCGCCCACACGACCGTTGCCGTGGAGAGCCCGGGCCTCTCGGGCGCCGGTGGTGGTGACGGTGCCGAGACGCTCAGGGAGAACGGAGACACGAGCGAGTGCCAGCAAGACGTGAGGGAGCAGGTGTCTCTGGAGGTACGAGGATGAAAACGGTATCCATATTAAAGACACAAGGGGCGACACGAGGAGATTTTTAATTCAACGGATTCTAGCGCACAGAATCAACATGTTTTGTTTGATTGACGTGTAATTACCGTATACTGGATTATGACGCACATTTCTCGCAGTTTTAATACAAAACATAGTAGTGCATCTTATAATCCGGTGCCTAACCAAATTGATGATTGTTCCGGAAAGCTGCTGTCTCGGGACAGCCGCGTCGATCACTTCCTCTCCCTCCATCACGATGTTTCGCTTCACACGTTACAGGCACCTCCAGGCGCTGTGTGTGTGTGTGTGTCGTGTGTGACTCCTGTTTATATGTAGGTACTATGTATGTGTTAAGTCTCTTCTCTAGCGTTACTTGATTCCAGGAACAATGGACGAAGGTCGGGGTCCATTTGAAAGGGTTCTATTGTCTTGCTCAAACACCAGAATCACATTCACCCAATCCAGTTCTGCCTCTGACTCACCCACTAGGCTGCAACCAAATTTGTGTAACATTGTTGACGCCGAAAAATTGGTTAAATAGCTGGGGTGACTCCGGATGGAAACGCGTGACGACCCCAATGCTGCCATTACTTCCAGTTGCATTGGAGCGAGCGGCTGGGGAGGCATCTGGTGGCGGCGCGCGACCTCCGCCCGGGGGAGACGCTCCTCGTCGAGCCGGCGTTTGCCTGCGCCGTTGCCCCCGACGCCAACACGGAACAAGAGGGGGCCCTGCCCCCCGAGGAGCGCTGCTGCCACCACTGTCTGCGTGAGGCCGAGCCGGTGCTGCCAGTGCCGTGCCAGTCCTGCAGTTACGCACGGTGAGACCGGACAATCACTTCCTAGCGACACCTGTCATCAAACCTCCTCCTGCCTGCGTCAGTGGCTGGGGTGATGTCATATAATCCTTAATGTTCTTGCAACTTTAGAGCAGCTCCGGGTGTGAGCAGGCAAATGTTTGGTTTGCTAGTGAACAAGATTAATTCACAGGGCATAGTTATAAGCAGGGGCCAATGCAGAAAAATTCATCGTTGTAATGTGTGCCAGTGTCTGACCTCCCTCTCTCCACTCACCTTTATCAGCACAAACTGATCGGTGTGATGAAGTGTAATCAATGAATGGCCACAAACCCCACGGTTTGGATAGAACTTTAATCCTAAAGTGGATAATTGCGGATGATCAAAGTCAGCATCATCATTATCATTCTCCGCTTAATCCTGTACAAGGTCATGGGGGCCAGAGTCTATACAGGGCACAAGGCAAGGCTATACCCATCATGGGACATCAGTCCATTGGAGTGTAACGTGGCAAGTTTAGTCAGGCCAATTCACCTGGGCAGCAGCATGTGAAAGGAATGTGAGAGGAAACAGAGTACCCAGCGAAAACCCACGCTGATACGGGGAAAGCATGCAGAGTCCACACAGAAAGTCACCCGAGCTGGAAATCAAACACAGGGTGTTTATGCTTAAGCGGACGTGCTACTCACTGCACCACCATCATCAAAGTAATTATTGTTATTACTATAGCAGAGCCCCTGACCTCCGATGTAACCTCGGTGCTCGGTGAGCAGGTTTTGTGGGGAGTCTTGCCGGGACGAGGCGCGGCGCCGCCGCCACCACGGCTCCGCCGAGTGTGCGCTCGCACGCCGTGGCCTCCTGCAGGGCTTAGGCTCCTTCGTGCAGGCGAGCCTCAGGGCTGTGCTGGTCGCTGGGCCGCGCGAGGTCGCCGCCGCCGTGAGCGGAGACGCCGACGGGGAAGACGAGGAGGTCGCGCGGTCGTGCGCCGACTTCCTGCGTGACGCGGCCGACGGCGCCGGCGGGGACGCAGAGGCAGGTGCTGACCGCACGGAGAGCGGCTCGCGGCGCTGCGAAGTCGCGTGACGATCGGCAGCGGAGACCATCGAGTGCGGTGCGACGTGGGTGGAATAAACTTACAAATATCGCTGCCGGTTTGCAAGTTGACCACGTTCGCCTGTTGCCTGCCACTGGCGGGAGCGTTGAAGGAGAATTCTACGGCCAGGCATTCTTCCTGACACGGAGAGTCTTCGGATAGCGATTTTTATGGGCCCTCCCCCCAGACTTGCTCACCAAGAAAAACCTGCACAGAAGTGCTGGACTTCAGACCTGTTCACCAATGGACATCTTAGCAGGAGTGCGAGTCTCCCGGACTGTTCATCGCGGGAGACCCTAATAGGAGTTGCTGGACTTGAGGACAAATATCTGTGGGGTTCATTTGAACAAGAAAACTCCTCCACCATGATACGGTTATGATCCATGGGTGAAGCCTAATTATATCTCCGTTTACAAAAACCACTGCATGGGTTTTCACAGTCGCGCTCTATAACGATAATGCGTTTTTGAGTCGTTTGTCATGTGTTTTGGTGCAATGTCAGACATTCCGCTGCACGTGCTGGGAGTTTCTTGAGCGATTCAAATCCTGCGGAAACTCCCAGCACGTGGAGAAAAATGTCAGGCGTTACGCTGACAACTCGCATTGACATACGTCATACAACACAAGACAGCTTGCAGTACAACCCGAAAAAACAACAACATGCAGTTATTTTACATACACTTTGCCTCATCCTTGTAGATTTATTTGAGGTTGGATGTTATCACTGTTAAGTCACATATTCGGAGTTTGATTCTCCCTGTCGCTTTGTAACCTCCTCCTAACACCGAGCCATTGACAACAGCGAGAGTGTCGGCGTTGGGATCGGTTGTGGCAGAAACACCGGGAAGGGCGAAAACGCCGGCGGTGGCAACGGTGGCCGCGGTGAAGGTCCCCGGGTGCGGGGAGGACGCGGTTTATCGCAGCGACTACCGAGCCGTCTACCACCTCGTGACGCACGCGGACGCTCGCGACGTCGCACAGATCCTCCCCCTCGCCTGGGCCGCGACGGCGGTGTGCAGGTAAGGGGGCAGCAGTGTCGCCTCTCTGCCCTGTGTGGGTTCACGGGGGGCGGGGTGCCTTTAACATATTGAAGGCTCAGCAGGGCTTGTAAATTTCCAGGACGTATCTGAAGCCAGAGCTGCCTGAAGATAGGTTCCGGAGAATATTTACGACCTGCATCTGTGCGATCGTTTTCGTGGACGTGAGCAGGCACCTCCGCGAGCTGGGGTTCTCGTTTCTGAGCGGAAAGCTGGCCGCGTCACCGTCGCTGGGATCGGAGCGGAGCGGCACCGAGCGGGAGGATGAGGTCCGGGGTCACGGGGCGGCGCCCACCGAGCTGCGGGGCGAGCTGCTGCTGGTGGGGACGCTGCTGCTGCGGCACCTGCTGCAGCTGTGGTGCAACGCGTATGCCGTCACCACGCTGAGCAGCGGCGCAGGTAATGACGCGCACGCCGTCCCAATGCCGCAGACGGGGTGAAAAGCGCTCTGCAAGTGCAATTATAATTATTATCCCCTGCCGCCCATGTTTGCTGGCTGACCTCCGCATGCTTTCCTGCCGATCAGCAACATTCACGGAGTGTGACGCTTTGATTTTTTTTCGATTCGAAATTTGCGTGTTCACGGTGCGTGGAGCTTAAACGGGATTGATTATCGCACGTGCCCTCGTGGCCCATTGGGATGCTTTGTGGTAACATTTCAAAACGATGATGTAGTGATATAGGAGAGTAATATAAGCGTGAGCGCTGCCTAGATTCATTGGCCTGTTGAGTACATTGCCCATGGTACCCTGCGATGTACTGGCGTCACATCCTGGGTATAGCTCCGCCTTGCGTCCCCTTGTCTGCTGGGATAGGCTCCGGCCCCCTGTGACCCTGTACAGGATTAAGCGGGTATTGATCATGATGATGATGAAACGCAGACTCAGCACACGCTGGTGGGGCGCATCTGACAGATGTAGCTTCATCACATCCAGATTGTCCTCTACAACATCTCAGCAGTGCATTTTTAAAGGCGATGCCCATTAATAAACAGGCATCGCACGATGCGATGTGTGTTTAACATGCGATGCAGTCATGCCCTTAGCGTGTGTTTTATGATAATAATTTGTTACATTTATACAGAGCAGCGCGTGTTACGTTGCAAGAAAGAGAGGTGAAGAGGAGGCGGGCTACGCAGTGAGCCATATGTGCAGCGTGCCTGTTACAAGTTCACCACCGCTGCACGTTTACCGCACACCCCCCGCCGTTGCGCGCGCAGTTTTCCCCGGACCCCACGCCCCCCCCGCGGCGGCGGTGGAGAGCAGCGAGCATCGCCGCATGGCGGTGGCGCTGTTCCCCGTGGCGAGCCTGCTCAACCACGCGTGCCGCCCCAACGTGAGCCTGGCATTCCGCGGAGCCGTCCTGACCGTGCGGGCCGCCGGGCCCATCGGCGCCGGCGAGCAGCTGCTCCACTGCTACGGTGCGCCGGGGCTACGGTGCGCCGGGGGTTGGGTGGACCGCGTGCCCACGCGCTCCACCTGGGGGTCTCGCCTGCGCGCGGTTACCGCTACGGCAAGGTGGCGCAGCGGTAACATCGCGCAGAAATGAGGTTCTTCCCGAGGCAGGTCGATTTTCGCCTCGGGCGCCTTTCTGTGTGGAGTTTGTGGATTCTCCTCCTGTTCTGTGTGGGTTTCCCTCTGGGTTCTCTGGTTTCCTCTTGTAACTAAAAAACAATCATTAATTAATTTACCGATAACATCGTAATATAGATAGGAGTGCAGTGTCTGGCGGTTTGGTATCGGATATCCATGTAACCATCCTCCCTTCCATTTCTTTTCTGCGTCACCTTGGGAAATCTGGGTGGAAGGCGCTACTGTGAAAATCTTGGTGATTGGGAATTAAAAGTGCCTGCGCAAATAAACAAATTGAGTGTTATAGTCTCGCATGCACAAGTGCTGGTTTCGTGATTGGTCAGCCGGTGGTCACTGGTCGAGGTTCAGTGACAGAAATTGCTCTTAAACGCTCTTCTTTCGGGATAGCAGTCGCTCCTTCGTGACGTTTCGCCTCTCACACTGGAGGCATCATCAGGCTTCTGCAACTCGGTGCGCGCACGTTGCCGCCAACACCTCGGCAAGTAGAACTCGCTGTAGCGGCAGGACCCGCCACCTCCTCCCGCCGCCTGCACCAGGGAGCAGGACCGTCGCCGCTGGGTGTCGTTTCAGCGCAGCAGCCCCCTCTGTCTGGAATACGGCCATCGGTGTCCCCCTGCTGCGGCTGCTGCTGCTGCTGCTGCTGCATGGGCAGAGCAGCAACAGCAGCGTCCAGTCGGCCCCGACCGTTGGGAGCCCCAGCCTCTTCTTGCTTGGCTTTCGAGCGACACTCACTCCGTGCCTCAATTTCAATTCATGTCCGCGACATATCGTGAGCGTTGTAAATGGTTTCGTTGTTCTTGCGAAGTGAGCCAGTGTACTGTGCGTCTTAACCCCCACTGTCCGTAGGTAACGAGCGCGCTGCTTCGTGAGGTCTCGTTTCCTCAGAGCCTCGTGTTGCGCTGTACTGTCGCGATTTGTTCTCCTTGCGCGACTTTCTGCGCCGTGTGCTGGGAACTCGATCGGTAATTGAGTTCCTGAAGAAGCTCCCGGTACGCGGAGGGAAATTGTGATCGTTCACAATCGGCTCACGCACACGTGCTTGTTGTACGTGGTGCTGACCGCCCACCCCCTTATGTGCTGTGGCAGCCTTCATAGGTGCTCGCTCACAGCACTTGACCTTAGAGTCTGTTCAGGTTATACAGGAGAGCCTTGTGTCTTTTTGTGTACTAAGAACCCGGCAAACCATGTTCAATTCACGCTCACGACAAATATTAGTGGTGGATATCTGAACCAATCCCGGAACTCCTCGAGGTCGACTCAACCTCAAATGAGTACCTGGCGAGGTGTGTAAACTTCGCCGTAGTTTCGTAGACACTACTCGCGAACAGCACTTTCCCTCAAAACTTTGTTGAGGTTATACTGGGGAAGCTTCATCTTTGCCATGCAACTGCGTGCCACGCAGGGCCGCAGGCTGAGCGGATGGAGCGCGCGGAGCGGCGCCGGCTGCTGCGCTCACAGTACCACTTCGAGTGCGAGTGCGCGGCGTGTGCAGAGGAGGAAGAGAGGGGGGGGCCGACCCCCCACGACTTGTTCCTCTGCCAGAGCTGCGGGTCATTCCTGAAGGTCGGCTCGCGGATGTTGCTCGCGCGCGCACACACGCGCGCGTGCACCGCCCAGAAATGTCACGCGCACGCGCCGCTCATTGCTCACTAACAGCTCACTAACACAGCTCACTAACACAGCTCACTAACACAGTTCACTAACACAGCTCACTAACACAGCTCACTAACACAGTTCACTAACACAGCTCACAAACACAGCTCACTAACACAGTTCACTAACACAGCTCACTAACACAGCTCACTAACACAGCTCACTAACACAGCTCACTAACACAGTTCACTAACACAGCTCACCAGCACGGCTCACGACACCAATCTCCCGACAGCCGATCGGGCCGGGGACGCCGGGGCAGGAGATGGAGTGCGCGTGCGCGCGCTGCGGGCGCCACTTCACCCGCGCGCTGCTGCTGGCGTCCCACACGGAGTTGCGTGCGCTCGTCGCTCGCGCTCGCGACGCGTTCGAGGTGCACGGGGAACTCGGTGAGCACGCGCCCGCCCACGCTCGCCGCACGTGACACAAACACAGAGGTCCCCCCCCATAGCCCTCAATCTGACTGCCGCGGGCAAGTGCTGTCAGCGGGCGCTGACAGGCAAGGGAAACAAGTGACAGCATTTGTTTCCCTTGCCGGGGGGGGGGGAGAGGGGGGGTAGGGGGGGCAGTGCCCTCGGAGGCCACCGCAGTTAGTTATTTCTCCCAGTTTTAAATTAATTCGGATTTAAATGTTAAACGGGGCGGCGCGGTGGCCCAGTGGTTAGCGCTGACGCCTCACAGCAAGAAGGTCCCCGGGTCCGAATATCTCGGCTCGGGTGCCTTTCTGTGTGGAGTTTGCATGCTCTCCCCGTGTCCGCGTGGGTTTTCGCCCGGTACTCCGGTTTCCTCCCACAGTCCAAAAGCATGCTCCTGGACAGGTTGATTGGCTCGCAGACTAAAAATTGTCCCGCAATGCCCGGCGATGGACTGGCGTCCCGTCGTCGGGTGTATTCCTGCCTTACGCCCTGTGTTTCCGGGATAGGCTCCGGCTCACCGTGACCCTATATAGGATTAAGCGGTTTCAGATAATGAGAGATGAGATGAGATGTTAAACGGATTGGCCGGGTCTGCACTTGAGCGGCTCTGGAAGCTACTTAATAAAAAATAATTGCACATCTAAAGCGCTTTTCACCCGAGAGTCACAAAGCGCTCACAGAGCTGTGGAGAGAATGGCATGTCAACAACACTAACATGCTTGCGGTTCATAGGTCGCATTTTGCCTGCCCCTGATATTTGACATCTCCGCTTACCAGCCGTGGCATATCCTTATCTTGGAGGAGGGTTTTGCTTGATCTAAAGAATCCCAGAGCTCTGTCACTCGGAGTCCAGCTCTCTTGCTAGGGTCTCCCTTGGTGAACAGGTCTGCTGTACGGTCACAGACAAATAGGGATCCAAAGACCCTCCAACCAAAGGAAGTTAGTGTCAGGACGGTCATCCGGCAGTTACATTGTGCTCCAACTCCCCTACCATTGGGAGGCAATCAGCTCACGTGGGTCAACCTGGATAGTGGTCATTTCAATCGGCAGCAATAACAATGACTTACCAGCCATGGCGTAGCATCAGTAAAATCATCCAGGAGTAGAGGTTAGGGGCGCAATTTGCGCTGGCTGCAACGCGCACGGAGCAGTGTCAGGTGGTCACGTGACTTGGGTGTTGGTGTCGCCCCCATCGCCTCTTCCTCCCTGTGGGCCAGAGGTTGCGTGCGAGGTGCTGGGTGAGTGTCTGCGCCGTGGCCGTGGCCTCCTGAGTCCTCTCCACGCCACGCTGGGCGAGGCCTCCGACTGCTTCGCGCAAGTGCTTGCCGCG
>JAZEWT010000022.1:6473384-6485095 GCA_036362905.1 Mordacia mordax
ATTGGCTCGCAGGCTAAATTGCCCGCAGTGCCCAGTGATGGACTGGCGTCCAATCGTGGGTGTACCCCTGCCTTGCGCCCTGTGTCTGCCGGGATAGGCTCCGGTTCACCGTGACCCTGTATAGGACTAAGCGGTTTCAGACAATGAGATGAGATAAGATATTTCATCATCTGTTCTGCGGGCCTTCACGACCTCGCAGAGACCAGCACGGAGAAGTATAGTCAGATAACACCTCTGTTAAAATGCCGTCGTGCAGCAGTGGATTGTTAAATGGTTCTACGGTATATGCGTACGTGAAGAAATGATATGCTGAGTCAACAGCGAACCACAATTTAGAGGCATGCCCTTTGCAATTGGACGTCAAGCAATGCGGCCGCCACACCGCCAGCCAGCCAGTTACTATACATAGGGTTGGCTATTTCTATTTATATGAGACGAGCGGGTGGATGTTGGGCTGTGCTAGGTTGGTCTACAGCTGCCAGCTGCCCTCATTTCATGGAACCTTCGGCAATTGTTGGGGGGTAAATGCTCCACGCCCTGGAGTCTCGTGTCCATTTTCTGTGGTGAAGCAATGCAGAGCAATATTCAACAGCCATGGTCAATCCACTGCTGGATGAACACCTCGCCATGTCGTCTTCTCTCATGGTCCTGAACTTAAACAATCACCTATCGTTTGCACCTGCTGCTTTTATCCACCCATCTCCATATTTCCCATCTGAAATTTAATATAAGTGGTCATGTGCTATTAATAAGGCTCTTTGCCCTAAACGTAGTTCATCATCTTTTTTTCTTTTTAAGGCCACGGTGTTATTGTCGAGTTTATGTATGTATGTGGTAGGCTTCTGATTACTTTATCATTTTTCCAACAATTATTTTCAAAGCTAATGTTCGCTCCATATACCCGTTTTAAAATTTAAATAAATAATACTTTTTTGCAATATTTTGCATTGAAAACCAGTACAGTATGCAGAAAATTGGTTAAACATCAGCAGCCCATGCCATACATGGAAATGTTTGAAAAGTGAATTTCCAGATAAGTCTTGAATGCCATCTCACATGCATTGCTCTCAAAACGTTTCTGAACAACCTCACTGTGCACCTTTCATGCAGATTTATGGGTTAATTAAAACAATAAACATCCCGCAAGCTGTCTGTCTACATTACAAAATTAACCAACATATATTTCAGACTATTGGCATTCTGCACCAACATTTATACCAGAGTATTTGTTTAAAAAATAAACCCAGGACTGGTTTTGATTTCACGCGTCTCATCGAGGGCGGCACGGTAACGCAGTGAGTAGCGCTGCTGCCTCACAGCAAGAAGATCCCAGGTTCGGTTCCCGGCTCAGGTGCCTTTCTGTGTGGAGTTTGCGTGTTCTCCCCATGCTCGCGTGGGTTTTCTCCGGGTGCTCCAGTTTCCTCGCACTGTGCAAAGACGCGCTGTCGCCTAGGTGAAATGGCCTGCTGAGTAAATTGCCCACAAAAAAGTGTCCTGCGACGTACTGGTGTCACATCCTGTGTATATCCCGTCTTGTGCCCTGTGTCCATCGGGTTAGGCTTTGACCCCACGCCAACCTGTACCGAAATGATCATTATAGTATAGGGTTATAAGGGGTTAGGCGGTTCGTACGCTCAGAGCACTATGACCTCGGTGACCTGGGGTCTATTCCTGGCCATGGCCGATATTAGCGGTAAGTGGTGGCTGAACCAGTGACCTCCTTCACAGAGCCGCACTTAATGGTAGAGAACAGGCAAGTGAGCCCCACAACCGACGTATTTGGAAATGATTTATGTTAATAGCGCCTGATTACTTCTAACAGTTCGCTTGGCAGCTATGGAGATGGGTGGATTAAATCAGCTCGGGGGCGGCACGGTGGCCCAGTGGGTAGCGCTGTCGCCTCACACCAAGAAGGACCCAGGTTCGAGTCTCGGCTCGGGTGCCTTTCTGTGAGGAGCTTGTATGTTCTCCCCGTGTCAGCGTGGTATTTTGCCGGGCACTCCGGCTTCCTCTCGCAGTCCAAAAAATATGCTGCTGCGTAGGTTAATTGGCTTGCAGACTGAACTGCCCTCAGTGCCCGGTGCGGGAATGGCGTCCTATCGTGGGTATATCCCTGCCTTGCGCCCTGTGTCTGCCGGGATAGGCTCCAGCCCACCGCGACTCTGTACAGGGTAAAGCGGTTTCTGACAATGAGATGAGATGAAATGAGCTGGGATGCAGCCGATTGGTGGCGTGTTTCATTTCAGGACCATGAAAGAAGAAATTGGCTTGGGCAGGCCTTCATCTAGCAGTGGTTTGTCAAAGGCCTATAGCAATAATAATTGCATTTATAGAGCGCTTTTCACCCGAGGGTCACAAAGCGCTGCACAGCGCTGCGGAGAGAACACCATGTCAACAACGACATAAGAATGAAATATCAGCAACAATAACGTTTTTTTGGAGTTCAAATTATTATTGTATACTGTAACGATAACGAATTAACACGGCTCAATTAGATACTGACTTTGAACATTGGGCGGCGCGGTGGCGCAGTGGTTAGCGCTGACGCCTCACAGCAAGAAGGTCCCGGGTTCGAGTCTCTCGGCTCCGGTGCCTTTCTGTGTGGAGTTTGCATGCTCTCCCCGTGTCCGCGTGGGTTTTCGCCGGGTACTCCGGTTTCCTCCCACAGTCCAAAAGCATGCTCCTGGATAGGTTGATTGGCTCGCAGACTAAAATTGTCCCGCAATGCCCGGCGATGGACCGGCGTCCCGTCGTCGGGTGTATTCCTGCCTTACGCCCTGTGCTTCCGGGATAGGCTCCGGCTCACCGTGACCCTATATAGGATTAAGCGGTTTCAGATAATGAGATGAGATGAGACTTTGAACATTGCCAAAGTACGCTGTGGTGAGCATGGGAAATGGTTTCTAACATTCCCATGTCCCAGAGAGCTCCTAAACTTCTGGTGAGCTGGCACCCCCACCTTTCGTTTGCACTTTTACATAATCATCCCCAACGTGGGAGGGGGGTCACAATTTGGAAAACATAAAAATCGAATGGATTGCTTTGTGTTTCAATTCATATGCGTATTGACATTCCAATCCAAATACGCATGAAAGTGTCACCTTCATCGCATGACAGACACTTCCCCTCCACGTTCTGCTATGGTTACCCCTCTTGGCAACACTGATATTTGGCAGCGAACACGACCCTGTCCATTCAATGAGCGTCTAATTGCATAGCGCACGATTTTAATTAACACGACACAAACCCTTTATTCACCCATTTCACCTGCACCTGGTCTTGGATTCAAGGGTGGGGGACAACATTGATATTTCATTACTATTTGACCCATAAAATCTTTGGTATGTTTTATTTTAATACTTTTTTTTCAGTATATTTTAGTATAGAGCCTAATTTTAAAAGGTTGAAATTTCAGAACCGATGTGCCCCTCCTTGGGACGTTTCTAGTTCAGCCTCTGCCTGTCCTCCAAAAAGGTCAAAAAACAAGCGACCACACTTGCTGGCCTCATCTGCTCCGATGCTAGGTTGTTGCACAGCAGTTGGTTGTTCAAAGTCTGGTAAGAGGAAGCAGGGAAAATGGGATTAAATACATATTTCCTTTGTCGTACTGTGTTTGAACAATCTCATCGGCGCTGCTGTCTAGGCAGCATAAGGAAAGCTAACGTTAGACTTTCACGGTAGTTGTTTGCATACAACACCTGGCAAGCATGAGTAATACATTGAACTGCATCTGAGGCTTAGGACATGCGCCTGGCTGAATACCCACCGTGACCTACTGTGTACTGATAAACCATCGATGGACAAGAATAAAAAGCGTGGTTCATGATTGGTTTGGGAAAATATAAAATGTGTATATTGACGACAATGTATTGAACGTGAAGTTTCCACAACACACGCAAAAAAATACCACGGTAGGTCTGAATGTGTTAACGGGTCGGACCAGACTGCTTGCACAGCACTTTTGTCTTTCAGACATTCGTTGACGCGTTCTTACATTACAGTCACTGCAGTGCACCGTCTGTCTCGTAGGTAACGTAAGTCTGACAGTCGCTGCCAAACACCACCCTCATCCCACGGTGCCAGCAATGCAGTTTTTTTTTTTACTCTGAAAATCCTCGACTCTGGCTTACCACAACGTGTACAATGCAAGTGATAAGGCACAAAATCGCTGCCATTCTTAACGTTGCTCCATAAAGTTTCTAAACGCGTAGTTTTCGTCGAGCTCGTTTTCATTTCTGGATGAGAAAAATATAAGCGCAAATGGCAGTCACTTATCGCGTTCTTCAACAATAAGGCACTAAAGAGCAAACATGGATGTTGGCTTGCAATGATGTGTATATTTAGAGAAAAAAAACTAAGAAAATTGTTGCTGATTTTCCGTTCTAATGTTGTTGCTGACGTGCCGTTCTCTCCGCAGATCTGTGCAGCGCTTTGTGATCCTCGGGTGAAAGTCACTTTAGAAATGTAAATATTATTAAAAAGTCCAATATAACGCTGGCAATCAAAGGGCAGAAAAACTTACAGGAACAATCGCTATAAAAATTAAACTCCAACTGTAATCATAAAATTTGCAACAATTGAAATAGCATAAAGATGCAAACTCACAATCCCAACGTGTGCAAGGTGAGAGTGTGCAGTAGCGTGTGGCGAAATCACTGCGTGTGCGTGCAGAGCGAGTCTCATCTCACCTATCCCGACAGACACAGGGCGCAAGGCAAGGATATACCGACGATGGGACGCCAGTCCATCGCCGGGCACTGCGGGGCAATTTAGCCTGCGAGCCAATGAACCTATGTAGCAGCATGCTTTTTGGACTGTGGGAGGAAACCGGAGTGCCCGGCGAAAACCCACGCGTACACGGGGAGAGCATGCAAACTCCACACAGAAAGGCACCCGAGCCGAGAGATTCGAACCCGGGACCTTCTTGCTGTGAGGCGACAGCGCTAACCACTGGGCCACCGCGCCACCCCAGAGCGAGTCTGTTTGTCGTTACATGGTGTAGTCACGCTAGCTAGCAATTGTGTTGAGTAATTAAACTAGTTAGCGGGGTGGGTTCTATTTTGGTTTCTGTTTTGCTTACGCACGGGCGCAGGTGTGCAGCAGTTAGTGTGCAGGGAGCGGTGGCGCAGCGGTTGGCGCGCAGTGTGTGAGCGTGCGGGGAGCGGTGGCGCAGCGGTTAGTGCGCACCGTGGCAGTCGGTGCAGACCACCGTGAGCGGGGTGCATCGCCGGCCGGCGAGAGCGCGCTCTGGGTACAGCAGAAAGGAAAAAGGGAGGTGGGCGCAGTGGTCGGAGTTCGTCCGTCACCGCGCGCGCTGCGCGCGGGGACGCGAGCGCGGCGCCGCGCCGAGCCGCGTCTCAAGGATCAGGGGGAGCTATTTGTGGGACGGGGTAGGTGTCGGGGTGGGAGGATGATGCGGCGAGGCATCGCAAGTGTGCATATTATTCATCGCACCCTACCGTAAAAAAAAAACTTGACATAAGTCTTTTGTATAAAAAAAGGGTCATTAGATTCGGCATGGCTGTCATGTGTGAACAATCGTAGGAATTAAACAAACGAGATAACAGAGGTGTGAATGATGTAGAAGTTTAAGAGTATTTGCCGAGTTACATCATTGTCCTCGTATGATAGGGAAGTTATTGGTACATTTGTGGATGGTGTGAGGGTGAGTTGGTTGGTGTTGAGGATGTGCTCTCTCTGATCCATGGTTGTGGAGATACAGTCTGAGAAGCCCACTTAATACGCAGGCGGCACCCAAAATGTTTGGTTCGCAAATTGATTGACATGAGACTTCTTCATGGAGGATATGCACCGGGTGCATCTGGCAACATTGTTTATTTTTTATGCAGCGTTGAGGGTCGTGGCTCCCATAAAAGGTCGTCCTCTATGGGATTGAGAGCCCTCTGCAAATCCGTGTGGTATCCTGTGCAATTTTAATCGTACGCAGCAAAGTGCAAAGCATTGCCTAATACATTTTTTTTCCTATCACCGGTCGTGACATTTACCGTCGGGTAATTTGACCGTTTAGACATCACTGGATCTGGGAGATTAATTTACGGCTGAAAATTCATAGTGCGAAATTACAGTGAGGGCGATCAATTTCGAGCAACTTAAAATAGATTTTCACATCCCATCCACGCTTCACTTCGCTGTAGCTTCACGTTTTCTGGTTCATTCCGTGCAATACATTGGTTAAATGAATGTCAATAGAATGGGGCACAATAATGAGGCAAGATGCAACATTTATTTAATCTGATTATCATACAGTTTCAATAGAGAACACTTAAAAAAATAACAAAATACAGTTTGTTATTGTAAGTGGTCAGTCTTCACAAACAAATTCAGTGCGTGGCCAACATAATATGCGTGAATATACTGTGTCCCGCATATAACGGGATTCTTTTGGCATCTCAAAAATTAAATACATTATGTATTATTAACAGACTCCCAAAGCTTAACAATTGAAGAGCGTGCAAGGCTATGTTGACTGGTTAAATAGTGCAGCTGCACATGTCCTGTTGCAGGTAGTCAGTCAGTATCTGTACCCGCTTAATCTTGAACAGGGTCGCAGCGGGCCGGAGCAGACAGAGGGCTATGCCCAGGATGTGGCACCAGTACGTCGCAGGACACTTTTGTAGGGCAATTTACTCAGTAGGCTAATTAACCTATGTAGCGGCGTGTATTTGGACGGTGGGGTGGGGGGGGGGAACTGAACTACCAGGAGAAAACCCACGCGGACACGGGGAGAACACACAAACTCCACACAGAAAGGCACCCGAGCCGGGAACCGAACCTGGCTCGGGTGCCTTTCTCGTCACTGCGTCACCGCGCCGCCCCTATTTCCGACGGTCCCAGATTAGTATCGTACCCTGCAGTAACTCCCGCAGGATGGGGCTGTTCAATCCACAATTGGCTCTGAATATCGAAGGCTTTCAAAGGTTGTGTTGTTGTTGTAACATATCTTCTTCAAAATATGAAATTACAGGCTGTTGTTGAATAGGATTTGGTCTTATTGGAAATAACGGTTTGTCAAATAAATAAGAGAAACGATTTGAAGCGTCCCACCATTACATTGGCCCGGTATCTTGAGCACACGTCGTAAATGTAATATCTAATACCAGCTTCATTTCCACCTGACTTTTTGGAGAAACACTAATTTAGTCAAACAATATACTCCGCCGTTCATTAATTGTAACCCGGCCACATAATTCAGGTGAGCCATTTCGAAAGCAGTACAGTACGATATATATTAGATGAACTCTGCTGATCCGCACACACACCAAGGTCTCATCTCTTTATCAGAAACCGCTTAGTGCTGTACAGGGTCGCGGTGAGCCGGAGCCTATCCCGGCAGACACAGGGCGCAAGGCAGGGATATACCCACGATGGGACGCCAGTCCATCACCGGGCACTGAGGGCAGTTTAGTCCGCAAGCCAAATAACCTATGCAGCAGCATGTTTTTTTGGGATTTATGGGGGGAAACCGGAGTGCCCGGCGAAAACTTACGCGGACACGGGAAGAACATGCTAACGCCACACAGAAAGGCACCCGAGCCGAGATTCGAACCCGGGATCTTCTTGCTGTGAGGCGACAGCGCTAACCACTGGGCCACCGTGCCGCCCCACACCAAGGTCGAGACAGCTATTAATGCGTGCACCTGAACGGGTGATCCACAGTAACTGAAGGTTACAAAACAGCACGTTTTTGTCGCCAACCTGCTGAAACACAGGGCTAAGCTCCAGAGGCTGTCTTGCATTCGATGGCAGTTTACTGATCGAGTCAAGTTATATCAGAGGTAGCAAAGTGCAAAAAGTCAACATCATCAATAACACTGCCATAAAATGTAAAGTTGTAACGTTGTAGAATCGGTTAATTTTTGGCCGATGGCATTCATCGACAGAGATCATGGGTATGGTTTATTCGTGTTGTAATAATAACACAATTTATAACGCGCCGCGCAAATTCCACGCCTGGTCACGCACGAGATTCGGCTACAGAGGCGTAGAGAGGACACTGCAGAGAGGCGGGGGCGTCAGCCAGGAGGTCAGCTGGCGCCAACCTGCCAGACACTGCTTCCTGTATTTAATGACCAATTAATGAATCAGCGTTTCTTGGGTGAGGGATGAAAACGGAGAAACAAACGCAGAACAGGGGAAGAACACACAAACGCCACAAAGAAAGGCGCCCGAGGCGGGAATCAAAATTCTTCGAGCAGAGATTTCTGTGAGACGCAGATGTAACCAGTACACCACCCTGCGGCAGATAGAGGAATCTTTAAATAAACCACGGCTTGGCTCAGCCTCGACTGGTTGGCCTCTTCCCTTTTGGCTCTGGGCAGATCAAAGAGATAATGTCGGCTCTCCCCAAGGCTTCATGTTTCGACACTTCATATCACGGTGTTGTACCCGTGTGAATTACCAACACATCCAGCGGCCAATCAATCACATGTCTTGCGTTTTATAGTTGGCACCCACATTGCGTGGCAAGATTTCACAACAGTCATCTAAACTACACTTTTACGCGCGAATCGATGCTCAACTGCCCGTGTGTTTCCATGTTTTAAACGACGCTAACTGCGAAAAGACAAAGGTGTTTCCGTATTTACTATATACATGCCGGCCTAATGTTTAAAGCACGCATCTGTAAAATCAATAAGGGTGTGCTGTGCCAATAACCCATGATGGTATGAATAGGATCAAATAGCAAATGCGCCTTCATGAATGGAAAATTAAAGTCACGAGTCACAGCACTGAAGTGTGATTGTGACCATGTAACAGAAACTATAAACCAGATAGAAACTAAATAACCTTTGTAGTTTGCACTCCTTCAATAGAGAACACAAATACTGTACAGAGATTTATTGCAATAGAAAATGCGCAGTGAGCTTGCAAACTCTGACTGCGAGATTCCTGCGATGCCACAAACGTTCGAACTAATCAACGCAAACAATGTGCTAATCACATCATTACATTGTACGAGGATAAAACCCTCACGATAATCACAAAGTAAACAGTAACACACGGTATTGCACCGTTACTCATAACTCAAATATATTTGTAAGAGACAAAGAAGTTCAACAGCGTAACGGTGCGATGGGAATTAATTGCAGACGCGTATTTCACAATAGAAGATAAGAGTATATGCAGCCCTTCAAATCACCGATCTAGTTCTGCAAATTGCAGCTGGGCAGCATGTAAAGTGGCTCAATCCAAACTGGGGAGACTTCAACTGAAAGTCAAATCGTAACAATAAATTATAGGATATAAAATAAGCAATATTAAAAAGAGAAAATCGTTCTTTAACAAACAAGGAAGGAATAAATGTTGCCGAACAGGCGCAGATCGGCAGCGAGCCATCATCCCGGTACGACAACAGTGAGCCGTATTAACAATCCTAGCCAAAGGACTTGAAAGTCTTCAGGAAATAGTGAGTGTCTTGAGATGAGATTTGAAGATGCCCAGGGACTCAGCTGATCGAATCTATATATATATGAATCTGAAATGAATTTGTAGTGAATAAACAATGGTTATTTCAAACAGATATAAATGAGGACAGGAAAAAACAATGTTCGTGACGAATTAAATGACGGTCACAAGACATGTGGACCACCCCGTGACAGGCAGCAGGGTGGTGCAGTGGTGACATCAAAAAGAACGTCCTGCCTGAGGCGGTCCGATTCTTGCCTCGGGCGCCTGTCTGCGGCTCTCCATTTTCCTCCCACCACTTCAACGACTCATTAATTAATTGGCTGGCAGCACAATATATGGGCAGCAGCGTGGTTGCTCTCTCCCTCTACCTCTGTTCCCTGCAGCGCTATGGGGCCTCCGAGTGAAAGGCGCTGCTATATAAACAATAGCAAATAATTATTATTGTACTGATGTAGTTTTTCACGGCTCGATGCATGATAATTACTAAAGCTGTTCTTTCGGGATAGCCGTGTCGATCTCTTCTCCTCTCTCCTTCGCGACGTTTCGCCTCTCGCGTTGGAGCCATCCTCAAATGTCGTTGACTCTCTCGCATATCTCGTCTCATCTCATTATCTGAAACCGCTTATTCCTATATAGGGTCACGGTGAAGCCGGAGCCTATCCCGGAAACACAGGGCGTAAGGCAGGAATACACCCGACGACGGGACGCCGGTCCATCGCCGGGCATTGCGGGACAATTTTAGTCTGCGAGCCAATCAACCTATCCAGGAGCATGCTTTTGGACTGTGGGAGGAAACCGGAATACCCGGCGAAAACCCACGCGGACACGGGGAGAGCATGCAAACTCCACACAGAAAGGCACCGGAGCCGAGAGACTCGAACCCGGGACCTTCTTGCTGTGAGGCGTCAGCGCTAACCACTGCGCCACCGCGCCGCCCTCTCTCGCATATTTGAATCCAAATTAATTTAATCCGACCCCACACCTGATATACAAATTCCCTTATATTTGTATTTCATGAATGCCTGCGGAGTTGTTTACAAGTCTATGGTGGGTGCTTTTCCCCTAAACTCGTGTGTGTGTGTGATACAGTTTTCTCATCAATGTCGTCAGATTGATGTCCGAACATGTTTTCTTGGTTTGGAAAATCTTATTTCTAACGTTATCTGTAGTTATTCTTTAGGGCGGTTTACTGTTGATTTTTAAAACTGGCTGCCACGTTCGGCTGAGTCCTTTATGCGTTAATTCATTATCAATACCCGCTTAATTCTGTGCGGGGTCGCGTGGGGCGGCGCCTATCCCGGCGGAGAGAGGTAGCAAGGCGAGGGAATACCAAGGATGTGTGCAATGATTTAAGTACGTCCTGTGTCTTCTGATGGGTTGTGAAGATGTGTTTTTTATGTTGTAGTTCCCAAGATATTTACTTAATTTGTCCATGATGCATTTGATATATGACCGGAAAGCGTGGGTTTCAGTGTCTTCGACCTCATTACCTGCATAAAAAAATGTTGTTGCTGTTGATTTGCTGTTCATATGTCGTTGTTGTTGCTGCGAACATACCGCTCCCTCCACAACTCTGTGCAGCGTTTCGTGACTCGGGTGAAAGGCGCTCTAGAAGTGCAATTATTATTATTGTCATGGTTTTGCTGTCACGGTTTTCTCTTTATGGCACGTTGGATCTCTGTTTTTGTGTATCCATTGCTGTGTAGTGCTCGTTGTAAATGTTGTAGCTCGTCTTTTAGATGTTTATGTCTGATCTTGTTTTGGACCGGTGAGCTAGGACGTGCAGCATCCAGCGTTTTGGGTGATGGTGTGACTCAGCGTGTAAATATTTGTCCATATTTGTTGTTTTCATCCAAAGTATGTGGCAGTTTCCCGTCTGCATTTCTTTTCACTCGTACGTTCAGGAACGGAATTTGGCCATTTTCTTTCGTTTCCACGATGTTACTTGATATTTTGGTGTATGGCGTTCAGGCGACCAAGGAATTCCTCTAGCTTCTGTCCACCTTGTGACCAGACAACAAACATATCACTAATGTATCGATACCAGTGGGTGAGTTTTAGTGGAGATGACTTCATGGCTTTCTCTTCAAAACCTCTCGGGTACAGCTTGGCTGTTGCGGGTGAGGCTGGAGATCCCACTGTCTTTCTGCTGGTAAAACTCACCGTCGATATCGAAGTGGATCACTGCGAGGCACACCTTTGCCAGCTCTGCTATAACCTCTCGTCAAACTGTTTTTAAATCATATGTAATTAACAGAACAGGTTTTTACCATTCCTGGCAA
>JAZEWT010000022.1:6490769-6504737 GCA_036362905.1 Mordacia mordax
ACTGGCGTCCGATCGTGGGTATATCCTTGCCTTGTGCCTTGTGTCTGCCGGGATAGGCTCCGGCTCACTGCGACCTTGTACAGGATTAAGTGGTTTGCTGACAATGAGATGAGACGATCTGGTCTATTAACGTAAAGTGACGCAGAATCCCATTTGCCCGCCAGCAATGACCTCTCATCAAACCAATTAGGGAACATCTCAAAATGTTTTTGTTGTTGTTGTAATGCCGTTCAGATGTTGTTATTGACATGCCGTTCTCGCCACAGCTCTGTGCAACGCTTTGTGATCCTCGGGTGAAAAGCGCTCTCGAAGTGCAATTGTTATTGTTTGGCGTTAACCGCGTGGTCGTGGCCCGCGTGCGGCAGGTGGTGTCCAAGCTCGCCGACGTGTTTGACCAGCGGTGCAAGGTGAACCGGCGGGCAGCTATCAGTGGCTGCGTGATCAACACATGTGGCTGGGTGAAGGGTGCCGGCTACCAGGCTCTCATCCACGCTGCCACCGCGTTTGAGGTCCCCGCCCCTCCCCTTGATTACTTAACCCATCATGCCATTTGCATGCCAGCAATGACAAATCTCATCAGGCTAATTAGGAAACATCCCAAAGTGTTTTGTTATGCCGTTCAGATGTTGTTGACGTGCTATACTCTCCACAGCTCTGTACAGTGCTTTGTGACCCTCGGGTGAAACGCTCTCAAGAAGTGCAATGATTATTATAACAAAGTTTTTTTTTAACTAATTCAGCGTCATGACTCTGTGACACTTAATTTCATCTTCAATATATAATAGGGCCTGTGTTTATCCATATATAACTTATGATGACTTTGAGTTACTGGGTTTGAACTATTCATAACCACAAATTTTATCTGCCCAACATAGAGGCGTTTATCTTGTCAGCTTTACTGACCACTTTTTTTTATTGTTCTTCTGAGACTTTATCATTTTAATCATTGAATTTTCACGTTTGCACTACAATCAACACTCTTAAGCACTCTTCTGCTTTTATCTTGATGTCAGAAGAATGTGTTACACGCTTGGAACATTATCACCCATAGGCAGAGGCCGGGTACTCCAAAGCACCACTGTCCGTCCATCTTACAGAATAATTTTCTGTAGTGTTTCCTTGAGATGCTGCGCGTTATCGACACGATCAGCCTAAAATGGTCAGATCGCGACGCGATTGGGCGCGACGACGACAAATCATTTGTTTGATGCTGGCAGGTCGACGTGATCCTGGTGCTAGATCAAGAGCGGCTTTACACAGAGCTCAAGCGAGACCTACCCCACTTCGTCAAGACCATCCTGCTGCCAAAGTCGGGTGGCGTGGTCGAACGATCCAAGGACTTCCGCCGCGAGGGGCGCGACGAACTGGTCCGCCGCTACTTCTATGGATTCCGCAACGCCTACTTCCCACACGCCTTCGACGTCAAGTTTTCTGACGTCAAGCTCTACAAAGTGAGCTCTACTTCAAAAATGTTTCACGTGATCTTTGTAGTGTCCTTTTCGACGTATGTTCAGATGTGTGTTTTTATGTTGCTGCATTCCATGGTTATGGTTTTAATGTGCTATAAAATTAAACGTTGCCCATATATTCCGTGATTTTGGTTAAATATTACCAGGTTGTCTGTGGACATCGTCAGATATGGGAAGCTCAGCATAGATAAGCCTTGATAGTTCTTCCATTGGTGACCACTCGACCACTGCATACACAAGTTGTCGTGCTGATACAGCGCTACTATATGCAGTGGGCAGCAGAGGGCAGTGCAGCAAAACCCCATGGTGCACTGGTTTTCTGTGCTCCCACTTTTATAATTGCGCTTCTGGAGCGCTTTTCACCCGGGGGTCATAAAGTGCTGCACAGAGCTGTGGAGAGGACGGCATATGAGCAACAACAACGACACGAATGGCAAATCAACAACCATAACGTTTTTTTTTGTTCCCTGCATCTACCAACCGATACTGACCAGCTCTGTCAAATAAACTCTTGTGACCCACATGGCATGGGGAGACCCTAGCCCAGCAGTTAACAAAAGGGTCGTGCGTAACCATTACATCAGCAGGCACTGCCAGGGATCTCGGTGTGAATAAGTTAACGGACAGCTGCCGGTGCCTTCCCGCCTGACGCTCTGCCCGTCTTGCATGTAACCGTGGGGGGTGGTGGCACAGGTCGGAGCGCCACCCATCCCGGACTCGTGCCTGCCGCTGGGCATGTCCCAAGAGGAGAACCAGCTGAAGGTGGTGCCCATCACACCGGGGCGAGATCTAGTGCACCACGTGCTCAGTCTGAGCATGGCGGAGAATCCCCAGGAGAACTTGGTGGAGGCGAGCGTCGCCGGCTTCCTGGTCGTGACGGCCGTCGACTCGGAGCGCCAGGTGTTCACCGTGCTGTCACCCGCGCCGCGGCCCCTGCCCCGCAACATCCTGCTCGTCATGGACATTCGCTTCATGGACCTCAAGTAGCACCGGGCAAGGCCACAGAGCGTCTGCCAACCTCCACTCGAGGATGGCCCAACCAGCTGCGTTTTCTAAAATATTTTTGTCTCAGTTGTTTAGATGCCACTGAAACAATGGGGTGATTTTTTTTTTAAATCCCTCCTTCATCGTCCGATGTCCATCCAGCAGCTTAGGTGCATACAACCAGCGTTAGTCAATCGGCAGGTCACGTGTGGTGGGTTGAAATGTGGGTACGGTTACCGCATCCGATAAGTCTGGTCAGTGCCAAAAGATCAGGCCAAATGATCTGTAGATATCCTATATACGTTGACTTGTGACCTTTGGGTGAAGAGTGCTTTATACATGTATATTTGTATTATAGGGGCTTTAGAGGTCTTATTAACCCGCACAGTAGCCGATAGCAATTAGATTTTGATATGCACGGTGGTCGCTTTTCCAAGAACACATCCATCCCTCCACTTTGTACATTGTTTCACAGACATCGTTGGTCATAGAGTTCAGGCCATCGTTAATTAAACTGCTCTGTTAGCCCGCCATATTTCTGACGTTATGGGGCTGGTGGTCTTTTTAGAAGATTGTTATAGGGGAATTCTTTAGTAATTCTAAGAATCGGCTAGCCATTTTCACCTAAACAGTATTACTATCATTTGGGGTAAATTCTAATTACAATAATAGTCATAAAAAATAATAAAAAAATTACTGTATGATTTTAATTCATTATTAATGGCAGAATTATGTTTGTAATTTACTCTAGGTTTAGTTACCGTGGGGTGCCTGTGCAACATCTGCGCCTCGCAAAAACAATGTTCTCGAAGCCACTCGATTCCAAACTCGCATGCCTGTGTGCGGAGTTTGTATGTTCTCCCCTTGTTCTGCCTTGGTTTCCTTCGGGTTTTCTGGTTTGCTCCGACAAAAAAAAAACACTCATTAATTAGGCCGATGACATAAAATATCGGACCCATCATTTGGAAAATGTCGCAGGCTAACCGCTTCTCTGCAGTTTCCTTACACCTCTAAGTGGTTCTGTCCTCAAACAAAAAACCTTCGGCATTGAACGAATACTGTTTGCTTTAGAAAAATATATTACGTTAAAAAAAATTACATGAAAATTAACAATTTCTTTCCATAGCTGTTATTTCGGGATAGCCATGTCAAGCATTCCATCCCTCTACTTTGCGACATTTCGCCTCCCACACCGGAGGCATCTTGAGGCATTCTCTATATATACAACATCTGTCTCGGGGGCTGACTTGCCTTATCTCCAGCGCATCCACACGACGGGTTCGTCAGAACATTAATCGCTTCAGCCAGCGGCAAGATTTGCAGACGAAGGACTGCTCCCCGTGCTTAACTTAACACCCGTGCCTCCTTGTGGAATTCATCCTTCGGGCTTGCGGGTGATGGCACCAATCATCAGCTGCTCCACCGGATCTTAACGTGGTTCCACAAGCCAATGCAGGAGGGTAAGGCTGCTCGCCGCACTGGCTGTACAGGCAGATGTTTGGAGTTGCAACGGTTGGGATGAGTCACCGTTTTCCTTCTTGGCTCCTGCGACCATTGGCTCTGCACATTGGTGGAAAGTGCCAAGGTATAAATTGTCCGGCATGTGTACCTCTTTTTTGCTATTTTCAAGACATTGGTTTAATTATGTGTATTGATTTAAGCACGTCATGTTGATTTAAGCATGCCATGTTTGTATGTACACTTTCACTCAACTAATACATGTTCATTTAAATAATGTTTTGTGAAAAGGAGACAGTACAAGATGATTGCTTTGAAAAGCTGCTGTCTCGGGACAGCCACGTCGAGCGCTCTCCCTCTCCCCCCATCGCGACTTACAACGGCAGCACACAATGTAGACAAACACAGAATCGATTTTGACAAGATGCGAGTACGAGCGCAGCCGTCCGTCACAAAGGTCCACGATGAATTCGTGAAGCAGTCGATTCACAAGACCGAAAAAAAACTATGAAGCGCAAACAAGAAATGAGAATAAAGCTCAGCCAAACCTGGAGGCCAGTCATTGAAGTCAGCAGTGCACAGATATATAGAGCTCTGAAATGCGGACATCAGAAAAGAATCACCAAGTGTTTGAAGAACTAGGCATTCTTTCATGAGATGCAAACTAGGAGGTGTCACAGGCGGAAACAGGATTGGGTTAAATGTGATGCCGGTGTGTGAGCAAGACAATGGAACCCTTTCAAGTGGACCCTGACCTTCCATTGATCCTGAAATGGATCAACTCTGTAGAAGAGACTTAACACATACATAGTACCAACATATAAATAGGAGTCACACACGACACACGCACACTGCGCTTGAGGATGCCTCTAACGTGTGAGGCGAAACGTCGCGATGGGGAGAAAGGAAGCGATCGACGCGGGTGTCCAGAGCGGCTTTTCGAAGCAATCGTCATACCTCGAGCCGCGAAAACCTTCATCGGATACATGACACAAAATCAAACGAATACCTCATTGCTTTCCACCCGTTTCTGCATCCTTCCTCAAAGCACACGTTGTTAATAAGATATAACATCGGAGCCATAGTTAGAATTCAAGCATGTATTCAAGAGCAAAAGTAAATCACGTTTACTGACATAAGTTGTATAAAAAAATGTAATGTTGTTATAAAATGTTGAGGATTTCATTTCAGTCATTTCATCGCCCTGCATGTGAAGTGAATTCTGCACCGCGCTATTTTAGGTGCATCGTTTGACAGAGACGCCTCTCTTCCCTGGCTAATCCCGCACACAACATTGTAAGGAAGAGAATATGCATAAGCAATGCAACCAGCGTTTCCATCCAATCTCGTCTCGACGGTTGAACAGAAGGCTTTTGTCAAGTTCTTTGGCTGAGGTTTAGGCAATGTGGCTGATTGCAAAAAAACATTTAGCATGTTGTTAGTGCAGATTTAAGTGGCAAACCAAGAGAGAATTTAATTTAACACTATTTTAAGCAACCATTAACTAGACCCAAACTACTAAGCTAGTTCCCATGCAAAAACTCATCATTAACAATACCCGCTAAAATTGTACAGGGTCACGAGGAACTCGAGCCTATCCCGGTAGACAGGGCGCAATGCAGAGCTATGCCGTGGATGTAACGCCAGTACATCGCAGGGTACTGGGAACAATTTACTCAGCAGGCCTATTCACCTAGGTAGCAGCGTGTCTTTTGTCGGTCGGAGGAAATCGGAGTACCTGGCGAAAACCCACGCAAACACGGGGAGAACACGCAAACTCCACACAAAGGTACCCGAGCCGGTAATAGGATCCGGACGCTTGTGAGGTGACAGTGCTTCCCATTGCACCGTCGTGTTGCCCCACATCAAAAAATCATTAATGTTAGTCCCCGCTTAATCCTGTACAGGATCGGGGGCTGCCAGACCCTATCTCGACGAACATGACACAAGGCAGGGCTTTGCCCGGGATGGGAGGAGTCCATTACAGAGCACCTGGGGCAATAGGGCAGATAACCAATACAGCATGTCTTTGGGCTGTGGGAGGAAACCAGAGTGTCCAGTGAAAATCCACGAGGACACATAACATCGCACCGCTCAAACGAGCACGGGTCAGTGCCGACTGACATTTAGAGCCCTGAGAGAGTCATGGAAATTCCATATTCCGAAGGTAAGGTCAGCTTAACCACAGTGCAACTACTGTAGGGAGAGTACCGTGCAGGTTGTAATGGTTGAGCTGTAGCGCTTTCTGATGTGTTATCGAGTTGTGCTCCGTGTTCAGGAATTCAAGCAACTTCCATTACGTTATTCAACGTGTGCTACAACCCCAACGTGAGTCGGAGAGCTTACCACTGGCATACTCGGCGGTACTTACCACTGGAGTACTCGGCGGTACTTACCACTGGCGTACTCGGCGGTACTCATAAGTTCAGGTGGAATGATGATGGGCTGAGTAAATTCCTTACCCGGATTTTTGTTGCTACTTACATTCGGAATAATATTGAATGCCGTTACATATGATTTATAATTTATGTCATGGACCAGTTACTGGTTAGCGTTGTTGCAGTGATCGGACACCCTTATGAGGTTATCCTGGCAAATGAAGGTTTCACCAGTCAGGCCAAATGTGGTAAATTCTGCATACAGTAACACACACTATCCATTAGACTATGCCGTGCACATTTCACATATGCTCAAACCAGAAAATTGGTTCGTGGGAACAGACTTTGACAATGTGTAGTTTGGGTTTAAAAAATCACGAACCTCACTAAAAACTTCTCCGCAAATACCTTCTCTACACCACCCACACCGCAAGTGTCACTGCACATCAGAACCAATCCCAATGGCCCATATACCCACCCCTCAAGATTAATTTGACAGTGTATACCTGTCACCTGCACAATACTAATGCACTATTTACTCCATTTATGTCCATAAAAACAGGAATTGGGGAAGTGACACACATGGGAAATTATGAAGATGCCAGGGGGAGTGAGGATCTGGTGCAAAGAGTTCATATTAGCTGGGAATTGGAACTGGGGGTGGAGAGCAGGAAGCTTGAATAAAAAAAAGTTGGAGGTGGAAAACTGGGAACTTGGAAAGGTAACTGGGAAGAGGAGCTTGTGGATGGAGCTTGGAGAAGAAGCTAGGGGTTTTGTCGTACCACTGGCGACCGACATACCCAGCGTGTGGCCCCGACAGCATCGCTGCCCGACTTCCGTGTTCATTCTGACCCAATACGCACCCTAAACCACAATTATAATAAACACCAGACTCAATCCACTGCACGTCGTGAAAGCACAATTTAGTTTCAACCCATAATGGCCTTCCCCCCCCCACCCCCCCCCAAAGCATTTTTTATTTTCAACCAGAGAAAGGACAGGTTCCCTTCAAGGTTTTTTTCCACGCAGGATTGGGGGAATGCAGAGGGGGCGCTGTGACAGCACCCCTTGAGATTCGGAGGTCACGACGATGCAATTGGCATCTGAATGAGACTTTGGGTTGTTAAGGAGGCACGCTGGGGTAATAGTGCTCTTCGACACTGAGGGCACAAGAGTCTTCTACGTGAGACAGACAGGAGTGGGGAGGAGAAAGGGGAGCCTGGGGGAAACGGTGAAGAGAGATGGGGGAGGTCGAGTGCGCCATGAGACAGGTAGCGTGGCACAGTGTACCAAGTAGTGAAGTGTGACGCCGGGAGTAAGTACTTTAAGACAACTGAGTCCCGGGAAGGCAGTGTAGTGGCTGGTGTCGAGTGTGCATGTGAGACGCGTCAGCGCACGCTGTGTTGGGCCGAGCGAGTGAGCACTCCTATCGTTCGTCGGGATACGTGGGTGCTCGCGGGCAGCACGCGTATACGGGAACTGTGCGGAGAGGTTAGCGCTGTGCATGACTGAGTGAGTTAGCTGAGTGCGCTTGAAGGCGCGAGAGGGCTCGTAATCATCAGGGTTCCGTGGGTGCACTCGGGAGGTGAACGCGCATAAAGATAATGACCGGGACGGATGCAGCGTGGCACACGCTAGGCAGACGTAGGCATCTGGGTTAGCGGAGCACGGAGTGTAACGAGAGAGCGATGAGTCTCTGCACCACGGTTTGATTGTCCGAGAGGAAGATGTCGAGGAGTCGGGGAGGTGGGTGGCTTGGCAGAGGCGTTGCGGAGCGCGGAGACCTTGAAAAGCTACACACTGGGAGGCGCGTCGACGTGGGGGAGCAGTGCGCCGTGGGAAGCGGCGGGGAAAGCGGAGAGCAGGGAGTGCCGGGAGCCGCGAAAGCTCGATCCCTCTTCCTCCGTCGTCAAGTTGGCGACGCTGATGCAGGGGCTGAAGGAGTGGTTGTCCTCACGCTGGCCCTCGTAGGAGAAAACAAGCAGCCCATCGAACGGCGGTGCCGTGGGATCGTTGTCGGCCCACTCCAGAGCCTGCAAGTGATCGGACACACGTCATGGCGGTCGTTATCATCAGTACCCCCTTAAATCCAATGCAGGATCTCGGTGGTCCAGAGCCTACCTCAGGAGACACAAGGCAGGGTTATACCCAGAATGGGGCTGTTGGGTGTATTTTGCTCTTAACAATTTGGAAATTTGGTCAGCTGAATTCCTCACTTGTTTTGTAATATCTCGAAGTCATCTGGCTAGGACTGTTGATGCTGCTCGCTGCTGTGTGTTTGGATGATGGTACGCTGTTGACTGAATTATTGCTTTAAATCGTGGGTTACATATGAAAGCATAATTAATCGTAGTTGGTTTTAAGATATCAACGCGTGTGTTGGATAATGTATGAGTGTGCAGTGTTTTATACTGACAGCCAAACATGCAGGTTTAATCGTTCGCGTGCTAATATGATTGTCTCATTGTTATATAATTAATGGCTTCTTTTTTATTGTCCTGTGATTGCTGAGCTATGATGAATTGGTCTCTTCACTGAATCATTGCCGCGGATGCTAATTTGAATGCCTAATTTTTAAAAGTATAATCGTTCACTGTGAAAGTGATCACATCGTGGTGAGTCTGTATTGTACGGTGAATTCCGTGCGATCTCTTTCTCGCACCGTTAATGTATCGAACGGTGTTCATGTTATTAAAACCCAGACTCTATCCTGTACACGAGGACTCTGTGTTCTCTCTCTTGAGCTGCTAATCACGCCCAGTGTCCACGAGTGTACTGCTTTAATATCGACCTATGAATCATTCTGAGTCTCTCATTCTCATATCGTCAATGTCAAGCTCAGTATTAATGCCGTTATCATAATTAGGCAGGGCGGCGCGGTGGCCCAGTGGTTAGCGCTGGCGCCTCACAGCAAGAAGGTCCCGGGTTCGAGTCTCTCGGCTCGGGTGCCTTTCTGTGTGGAGTTTGCATGCTCTCCCCGTGTCCGCGTGGGTTTTCGCCGGGTACTCCGGTTTCCTCCCACAGTCCAAAAGCATGCTCCTGGATAGGTTGATTGGCTCGCAGACTAAAATTGTCCCGCAATGCCCGGCAATGGACCGGCGTCCCGTCGTCGGGTGTATTCCTGCCTTACGCCCTGTGTTTCCGGGATAGGCTCCGGCTCACCGTGACCCTATATAGGATTAAGCGGTTTCAGATAATGAGATGAGATAATTAGGCAGCGTACTGTCATAAGAGAAACCATAAACCAGTCACCCTCGCACCGTAAATCATGCGAGTTTCATCCATATCATTATCACAATCTCTCAATTTCCCTTAGAGCCTCCCATGTGTTAACTAGACTGTGATATGCTCACCAATCGTTTTCTATATATTTTTATTGAACTGTTTTTTTTTCTGCGTTATGATCGTTGATAGAATTGCTAAAACTGTTCATGTGAATATTAACTAAGATTACAACAGGTTTTACCGTATCTGGCAGTTATGCAGGTGTGAAGAGCTTAACACCTGCATAATTGCCTGGCACAATTAATTGTGTCTGGCATAATCGCCAGATACGGTAAAACCTGTTGTAATCTTGGTTATGTATACTGGCAAAAAAGTACCCATAGCGTGAATATTAACTACTTGCCACGCATCGCGCTTACTCATCATTACTTAAATTGCTTCGTCAAATGAGCCTTTATTTTTGTGTAGAAGCTGGTTGACCGGTCGCACTGAACGGTGTTTTGCTGAGCTGTCACGACTTTACTATCCTGCATTACGTTACGCGTAGTGTTCATTAAACCCTCGTGTGCGAAAATGAGACCACGTCCTTGTCATGAGTGAATGCACTCACTGGGGTGTCACTATCTGACTAGAACGCTCATATACTCGCTAAGCACCCCTTGAATTACACCGTTCACTGAGAGCGAGTCACTATGATAACGGCCCTTTATGAGTCTGCTGACTGGCGCTTGAGAAATTAAATTATTATTATTGTGTGCAGACATCACCATTTTGTGAGGCTATGGCCATTTTGTGTTGATCCTCACCTGCTCTTCCATACAGTTTCTTCCTAACGGTGGACTCCTCAACTCGCATCTGTCTTTCCATTATTCACAGATATTTTCCTCTCAATGACAATGTCATCATTCTCTCATATCATCGTGCCCCGTTAATTAATATCCCATCTAATTTCATTGTCTGAACCGCTTAATCCTGTACTGGGAGTTTGCATGCTCTCCCCGTGTCCGCGTGGGTTTTCGCCTGGCTCTCCGGTTTCCTCCCACAGTCCAAAAGCATGCTGCTGCATAGGTTAATTGGCTCGCAGGCTAAATTGCCCCGCAGTGCCCGGCGATGGACTGGCGTCCCATCGTCGGTATATCCTTGCCTTGCGCCCTGTGTCTGCCGGGATAGGCTCCGGCTTCACCGTGACCCTGCATAGGACTAAGCGGTTTCAGACAATGAGATGAGATAGTGCTAAAACTAAAGAATTTTATTTTTCGGTTAAAGCCTACCGAGCGATCGGTTCTTTTGCAAAGGTGACTTTGTCAACCGTAATAGCCCATTAAAAGTTGCTGATATCATCATCACAAGTGAGAATCATATACGCAACAGTCAAGTAATCTAGATACGTGTTTTCATATGCCAAGGGCAAAGCCGGAGGACGTTTCATTAACATCACATTTAACTCGGATTAGGTAACTTGGTTTCCGATTGTAAAGGAATGTACGTTTTGCGACGTGACCTGTTCGCGGTTCACTCAAAGCTTATGGTCAATGAACATAATCAAACAGGAGCGCTCACCTGCGCAACAAACTTTCTGATGTCTGGCGTCTGCTTCATGCCCACAAGCTTGGGGAGAGTGTGCTGCTGCTGCCAGACCGGTGCAGCGATGGCGGCGGTGGGACGTTCTTCCCTGCGCGTGATGCGCCTCTCCATGCTGACGGAATCTTGGACGATCGTATGAGGGTCATACCCGCTTGCTCTAGGGAGGTTCAGCGTCGAAATCTTCCTCGGAAAGTTACGGCTGTCGGTCTCCAATACGCCGCCCGCAGTTAGTCTGCTTTCCGTCAAGTCTCGCATCGGGCCCCAAAACCCCCCGTTCGCCCGTGAGTTCATGCCACCGCCTCCACCGCTAATAACGTGACTGCTGCTGCTGCTCTCCACGTGCTCCACCATGCTCTCGGCGATGTTACCCGCAGCCGTCGTTCCTCCTCCGTGTACTGCCCAGGCGTCGCTCCCACCGACTGTCGTCCCACTTTGCGCCAGATCCTGGGCAGCTGCGCCGATTGCCGCGCCGGCGTCGTGGCCACGCACCTGCGTGCCAGAGCTCTCGTGGGCCGTGCTGGAGCTCGTGTGGGTGGAGCTGACTGTGATCGTTTTGTTATTGACCAAAGCGGCACTTTTGACCTCGGCCGCAGCTGTGCCGTTTGAGGCACTGCTAGCGTGGTCCTTGGATGAGTTGATAAGCAGATTGCTGGACTTTGTGTAGGCGCTTTTGGAGTCCTCGGCACTGGCCCAGCTAGATCCATCCCTCCCATGCGCGTGGATTCCCAGCAGGTTCTGCATTCCCTGAAAAATGCGCCCAGGTCAACGTCAGTTAGAGGTCACGGGGTATTAAATCGAGCACGAGGCTCTCGTTGAGAAGCAAATTCATGAAGGTGCACGCTTAGAGCCCAACGTTTCCTTTTTTATTTGCATCTGAGATAGTGATGAGCAAAAGAGACGACAGCCCCACCCCCACCCCACAACATCGTGTGGGGGCTGCTGTATCGTCGAAATTAGGAAACATTGACACACAAAAGAGTATAAGCGATGACGACAGCTAAAGTGGAGGTGCTAAGTCCGTTATCACACCGTGGCCAGTGCGGAATGGTGCTAATCTGGGGAAGGCTTTATCCACCAGTTGATTGAGCATCACTGAGGATAATAATGATTATTGATAACGAACCCATAGTTAGCTTTTCTTAATGTCTATTTACGCCCAAAGTGCAGTTGTTAAAAATGCCCCAATTGGATTTAATACCAATCAAAATGTCCAGATAAATACTTGTATTGACCTAGGTTCTAAAACAAACAAAAATTACACATTTACCCCCCAATTTTAACTGCACGAGTTCGACAATATTCGTATATGGTTATTTCTAAGTAGAACTATATTTGTGCGAAATCTCAGCTTCTCAGCCCTTTTTGTTATATTGTGTGTGTAGGTCCTATCGATTTGTGGCTCTAATTTCAAATTTCAGTTTTCAGTTTTAGAATTGGCACCACATTTGACCATCCAGACGAAATCTTTTGTAGGCCCAAGTTTACCAACGTCATTATCAATGCCCACTTAATCCTGTACAGGGTCGCGGGGGGCCGGAGACGTTCCTGGCAGACAATGTGCGCAAGTCGAGGCTTTACCCAGGATAAGATGCCAGTACATCACAGGGCACTTCGATATAATACTAATCAAAATGTCCAGATAAATACTTGTATTGCAGCGTGACTTTGGATGATGGGAGGAAACCGGAGTACCCGGCAAAAACATACGGGGAAAACACGCAAACTCCATACAGAAAGGCACCCAAGCCGGGATTCAAAAACTGGGGGCCTTCTTGCTGTGAGGCGACAGCACTACTCACTGTGCCACCATGCTGCCCCCCCCCCCAAGTTGAAAAACAAAACAATACATTTATTTCACCCAACAATTTATCGTACCAAAAACATTGGTTTTAATAATTTTTAAACATTGTTCATAAATTGCCTCATTACTTTATAATGCAATACATACCTCTTGCTCTTCACCCCAATTCTACATACATAATTTAACAATGGTGTGTTTATAGCCTAATATTTAGTATTTTCTGTGCTTTTGTTTTATCTGAGCCATCCTCCTCCCCTGTTACTACAAGTAATGGAGAGTTGTCAGTTTTCATATCTGCCTATGTAATTTAGGGGGGTGGTGTAGCGGCACAGTGGGTAGCGCTGTCGCCTCACAGCAAGAAGGGCCCAGGTTCGATTTCCGGCTCGGGTGCCTTTCTGTGTGGCGTTTGCGTGCTCTCCCCGTGGGTTTTCTCCAGGTACTGCGGTTTCCTCCCACCGTAAAAAAGGCATGCTGTTGCCTATGTTAATTGGCCTGCTGAGTAAATTGCCCCAAAAAGTGTGCCCTGCGATGTACTGGCGTCACATCCTCAGTAATCCCCCACTTTGTGCCTTCTGTCGGCTGGAATAGGCTCTGGTTCCCCTCGACCCTGCACAGTATTAAGTGGGTATTGATAATGAATAATATAATTTGTGACGTACCATGCGATTTCCATGCCTGGTTATAGACGAGACACGGATTTAGAGGCGCAAGGAAACTGTATTGAGGCGGGGGGGGGAGTCATCCAGACGGTCAGCTGGCGCCAACCCGCCAGACGCTGCTTCCTATATATCATCGGTGAATTCATTAACGATATTTTGTGTTACGGGAGAAAGCCAGAGAACCCAGAGGAAATTCAGGTAGAAGAGAAGGAGAACACACGCCTCACGCAGAAAGACGCCCGACGCGAGAATCGAACCGTCTCAGGTAGGACATTAGTCCTGCCGCTAAATATTACATCGAGTGGCGTCCTTTTATACCCAACCTATACAGACGAGGGCGGCACGGTGGCCCAGTGGTTAGCGCTGTCGCCTCACAGCAAGAAGGTCCCGGGTTCGAATCTCTCGGCTCG
>JAZEWT010000022.1:6666931-6684832 GCA_036362905.1 Mordacia mordax
CCCCCCCCCCCCCATTGCCGTCTGTGCTAAAGCTCGCTGTCGACCGAATACGTAGTCGTAACTAGTAGTACTAACTAGTAGCAGCGCTAGCGGTGGCAGCGGCCAAGGGTGGCGACACTGGCGGACTGGTAACTGCGAGGAGAAAACAAGAATTCCTGCCGCGGAGGCGCACAGCCATGCACGGAGCATGACCGCCGCAAGCTGGGTGGCAAACGGCGCCAGTTTGGAAGACTGCCACTCGAATCTCTTCTCCCTGGTAAGCGGCGGCGCGGCGGCGGCGGCGGCGGCGGCGGGCGGGGTGGCCCGAGACCCGGGGGGCGCGCGCGCGCGCGAGCGAGCGCTCGGGAGACACGGGGACAAAACGCGAGCGAGGGAGACGAGGCGCGCAGGCGGACAGGCAGAGAGACAGAGACAACGACGGGAGGGGGGGAGGAGGAGGAGGAGACGCTGACAGAGAGACGGGAAGGCGCGGACAGGCGGCCCGCGCCGCTAGAATGACGGCCTCGTCTCGAATCATTACAGCGGCCATTTTCTTGCAAGTGATAATTTATTTTATTATCGTCATCATTATGTTAATTTTTTGTCTGTTAATTTTACCTATTGTTGCGACCGTCGGTCCGTCGTGTGAGCTTGTGGTGGCGGTTGTTTGGCGAGAGGGGGGAGGTTTTTTTTTCACTCCCCCTCTCTCCTCGCGCCGCCGCCGCCGCCGCCGGCGGTCGGGGCGAGGAGGGCCGCAGCGCGCCGATTGGCGTTGTTTTTCTCGGGGCTTCGCTCGGCTCGCTGCCCCCCCCACCACCACTACCACCCCGCTCTCGCCTGGCTCCTGCCGCCGCCTCGTCGTCGAGGCCTCCCCGCGGGACGGCCAGGCCCTGCCGCCTCGGACCGAGTAGAGGGCCCCGACTCAACCGAGGCCGTTGCGGCGGGCCCATACGACCACCACCACGACCACCCCCTCCTCTCCCAAACCACCACCCACTGCCCTGACGTTTAGAAACTGTAGCAGTTTTAAAGGATTGTTTTCCAAAGATGATCGTTCGGGATGGCCGTGCCGAGCGATCCCCCTCCTCCTTTACCACCGTTTACCGCCCACGTTTGAGGCATCCACAGGCGTTCCGACACAGTTTACATCAGTACATTATAACAGCTTTTAGTTTGGTATTTGTGTTGACATCCGCCGAATAAGGTTTAAGGCATTGGCGCATTAGGTCCAACCAGAGGGGACACGATAACTGGAGTTGAGCTGATCCAGAATGAATGTTCACTTTAGCGTCAAGTTGCGAGGATTTAAAAAAAAAATACTTGCCGCAACGGCAAACGGCAAGATTGATCAAGGGTTTAGCTATAAACCATGGAGTTACAAACCACGTCAAAAAATGACAGGGCACATATGTCAACCAGTGCCGTTCCAACGAAGAATCTGTTTTCCAAATCTATAATCGAGTACTTCTGAGAAGTGAAATTGTAAAGGGTCACAATCCATACGTTTATTTTCATGACTTTGAATTTATCAGGTTTAGCACTGCCCCACTGGTGTCCCGTGTGCATATAAAGTACTGCAGTTTTGTTGTACATGGTTACACAAACCATCGAGTACTGTGCCCGCTTGTGTCTCGTGGTTGTGTGGTAACTGCTCGAGTTGGTGCACGCAAGTTGTTGACTGCACACGTTATGTTGGCTCGTGTGCACCGTGAGTGAAGGTACTGCGCCGCCTGTGCGCGTGTCTTGAGTTTGTGTTGAGAGTTGACGTTTCGCCCGAGTGTTCGGCGTACATGGATGAGTGTGCTCCTCGGGGTGTCCATATGTCTGCGTTTGTGTCCAGAGCATACACTTGAAGATACACGTGAACTGTGCTTAAGATGTCATGTGCCCACGGAGCATAGTGTATTAATGTCTGACGGAAGTAAAAGATGCGTCGTAATTTTGCATGTTGCGAGTGTACAAATGCACATATGGTGTCGTTGGTACAGTAGCTTCATCAGTCCCCTGCCGGTATATGTGTTTATATGGATGTGTTGTAAGTGTGCGTGCGTGTTAAACTCGCCTTCTCTGTGTGCACACGTATGCACGTGTACACATGGTCTGCGTGTCACGTGTGTTGCACTTTTGACAAACGAATGCGAACACGACTGGTTACCTTAGTGAGCTTTCCTGCACGTGTGTACTCTACGTGCACACGTTGGCATGATTGGTTCCGACACGTTTGATAACCTACTCTACACGTATCTGCGTCGGCTGTTTGCCAGTGATGGATTAACGTCAATCCAAGCCTACGTCCATATTTGTACACATGAATGTATCCCCTGCTGATGTTTTTTTCCTGCGTTTGTATAGAATGCCCTTCGTGTAATGTGCGTTACAACACAAACAGGCCTTCGCATGTACAGATGCAGACATTAATGTTTGCCTCTTTACCTTTACACACTTTAGATTAAGTCCAGGAGTTGGTTCTTCTGTCGTGGAGTTTGCTTGCCTAGCTCAACATATGTGTTACAATGCGCGAGTCTGCATCATTGTCATCTGCCTCTCTCTCTCTTCCCCCAACTTGTGCCACCACCACCTACAGGCTGACCTGACCGGCATCAAATGGCGTAGGTACAGCTGCGGCCTTGGGGCCTCGGGGCCCGTGATTGCTGCGCCAGCGCAGGAAGACCCCATCCTGCACAGCTTCGTGCGTTCGCTCCAGACCAACCTGCTGGCCGTGTGGCGCCGCAATGGCAGTCCCGGCCTCAAGGAGCTGTGGGTCTACTGGTGGGGTGATCAACCCAACCTCGGGGACGTCATCCATCCTGAGCTCAGAGGTGAACGCATTGGGGCTCGGAACTGTTGATCGGATGATTACGATGAGCCAGGCGAATTGACCTAACCTCAACCGCTGCGCGTGCATATTCGCCGTCCCGCGTCCTGCTTGCGTGTCCCGCTTGCGCACCTCGATTCTTGTCTAACTGTGCACGGTCACCTGTGGTGGACCGGTGTACTGTCTGTCTCTCTCAGAGGGCGTGAGCTGTTGTAGTGCAATATTGCGGGGGAGATTGAATGCACGGATAGTCGCATTGATAGGTGCAAGAATCTTTTGAACTAAGTAAAATGAACGGACTTATTTTCAACTTAGTAAGTTGCAAATGTGAATTAAGTAAAAAATTGTCTCTCAAACTAATACAATTATTACCTTCACGAGTTGAAGCATTTTGTTCAGAATAGTTAAACTGAGTTGATTATGTCGTGACTTTTCAAATAGGCTACATGCGTGCAGTGCTTACCGAGATGAAGACACATCCTGATTTGCAAACTAATGCACCGTGACCATAAAGACACGTATCTAGTAAAACAATAATAACTAGAGGCACAACATGATTGGCACAGACAGGCTTACATTTGCCCACAGGTAGAGAGGCACATAAAAACACACACAGTTGTGTTACTGTAACCCTGATGAGCTGACACTGTCAAAATAATTCTCATGCGCAGAGATATAAAAAAAAAGCGTAATCACATACTGACACATGCCGGCACATGCAAACAAACTACTGTCAGACGCAGTCTGTAAATAAAAGTGTGTATGCCCAGAGACGGCTGACAGATGTATAAGGACACGGAGACTGACCGTCGCATAGGCAGGCTGTCAGCATGGCATAGACATACATGCAGAACACACACTTGTAGACATGTGAAATGGCATGACAAACTGATATGGACACTTGGACAAGTGAGAGATACTTATACAGATTAACAACCAGGCAAATTCATGCTCGTTGACTGGGGCCGTGACTGATTGATACAGATGCTTACAAACCTGTCTGTGCATCTCGGACACGCACACGTACAGTGCATATTAGACAAGCGTCTAGCACCGTATAAAAATAAAATAATGTGTAACTTTATCATGTAGAGCTTTCTGGAGCAGTGTTTTCCCACCATCGCTATTTGTTTTTATTTAAATAGCAAATATGTAGGCCTGCTTTGACTTTAAGAATGTTATTAGTCCAGAGTGTGACCAGTTAACAAAATTGCGCTGCATTAGCAGATGTTGGCAAAAGTCTTCCGTGAATATGATGGGACTCATTCGAAGCAGTAAATCACATGGCAGCGGTGGATTTCGTCTTCAAATTAATTCTCGATCAGATTTTTGTTACCGTTCAGCAATTCATGTTAATTTTAACCCTCGCTCTTAGTTTCAGTATCACACCAAAGCTCCTGCAGTGCACCCCCCCTATAATGGCATTTGATTTAATAAATTATAATATGTTCTCTTCCTGTTTTTCAAAGCATTTGTTTCACAACACAAGTCCGTTCTGATCACATCTATAGTCTGCCCTCTTTTATCTCTGTAACTTCTGCTTTGCCTCGTCTATTTGCTCAATGTTCCAGTGTCCCTCTTTGGGAGATGTTCAAGAAGTCATTGTATGGAATTCTGCAGGAACTTAATTTCTGTGGTTACCACGTTTCCTTTAATGGCGATTCATTTACATTGGTGTTGTCCTTGTTGATGCACCATCAAGAGAGCCTACTACCATCATGTACATTACTTTGGATATTTGGTAATGAAATTAAATGCAGTGGTTTTTGTTTGTATCGCGTACAGATAAAAATAGCGTTATGGTACGTGCTACTCTTTTGGGGCCATCTGGACCAATATATATTAGGCATCCCTAAAGCGTTTTGTTTAACGGGCTTCGCTCTGTTAATGAGGCTCAATGTGAAAGCTGGTCCAGATTCGCTTGCCGAAACTAATGCCGCTGAAAAACATTTGTCCAGAACAAACCAACAATGTTCGGTGCATAGTAAGCTGATGAACCACGTTGTTTTGTTATTTTGGTGAAAAACACCCCTGCCCTTTATCATCCTAATATGGCACAATTCACCATGAATGCATACAATAAACTTTGCACGGTCGTGATTTATTGCTTTTGAGCAGACATCACACGGTGTTTGTGGAGGGCTCTGCTGTGTAGCTTGGTGACCCAGCAGCAATTGTTTCACGTGCCACACGCTATCGATGAGACCAAGGAAGTTGCAGCTGGCTCCGACGATTGCCTGCGTAAACAGTCCGCAGGCTGATGGACCAAAGTGTGTGTTTTTTTATTTTACACGATGACTTTATTATTTTATTAACAGCTACGTATAATCCTTCAGGCGAGGGTGTAATGCATTTTATGTATCTGTTGTAATAACGTGCGTTTGCGCGCAAGAGCCAGTGACATGTGCGGGATAGGGCACCACTCTATGCAACCTATGGATAAGTGATGTTTACATTTTGTTAGATGACACCAAACTCAAATGGTTGCTTTTAGTGTCCGCCAACTGCTTAAAGTGTCAGTCGTCTAACTCATTGATATTTACAAGTTGCTTAGGATTCTGTCTTCTGCTTTACATATATATGCCTCTATACAGTGATGCATTGTTCAACTTCTTTGTGCAACTAAGTTGAGCAACTGGTAAATTTTGAGGGATTGTCTTTAAGCTTGCGGGCTTTCAATTTCGTAGTATTTGCATTTCGAAAGCGCCTCTCACCCGAGGGTCACAATGCACTGCACTTAACAGGTAAATGTACTAAAGCAGGTGAGCATGACTTTTGAAAATAGCAAATGTGATTTATGTTAAGTTTTATGTCGTGTAATGATTTAGGGTTTCACAGCTCGATGCATGATGATTGCTTCGAAAAACTGCTCTCACGGGACAGCCGCGTCGAGCGCTCCTCCTTTCTCCATCGTTACGTTTCGCGTCCCACGTTGGAGGCATCCTCAGAGAGCCTGAGGATGCCTCCAATGTGGGAGGCAAAACGTCGTGATGGAGAGAGAGGGAGCGATTGACGCGGCTATCCCGAGAGAGCGGCATTTCGAAGCAATCATCATTTTAATGTCGTGTTTATATTATGTATGAATAGTATGTATAGCAGGCATAGATGGGTATAAAGTGACAATTTAAGGTTCACAACAGCCACATATTTTGTTGGAAAGCTATGTTATTTATCCAGGAATATTTTTAATCTTATTTGATTACTTTTTAAAAAAGAGGATCATGCATTTCCATGTTGAGCCTTTTCCTTCTAAAATAAGCAGTGGTTTCACTGATGGTGACTAAAGCTTCTTTGGAGCTCTTTTGTTTCTATGTTAATGTCGGGCAAATTCGGACTGGACCCATGTACTCTTAGGATTCAGTGGTAGTCTTCACCGTTTGCAGAATCAGACTACAAGGTGTCTTTCCAGATAATTTTTGTTCATTGTTATTCACCAAGGCACAGCATCGGAAACCAATGCATCATCAGGAATCTTGGGGTGAAATCGTAATCCGTGAAACTCAGGAATCTTGTACCAATGGCATTCTAGTCACAGGAAACACACGCACAATGAAAAGTGCCTAGCTCGTGACAACGCTGTCTGAGCAATCTCTCATCAAATTAACTCGTTAACGCTTAAAAGATCGACTAACAGGTTGGCTCATTTCATTGAAAGTCTCCACTTAGTGCCACCGCCAGACGTGTTGCCAGTAACCCGAGCCAATGATACAGCCAGACGTTTAATCCAGACGTCCCACTTTATATAAAGACATCCAAAAAGGCCAAGCCCTTTCAACCGCACGGGCATTGGTCGCTGTGTTTGAAATACCCAATCGCCCCGGAGCTAGACAGCCAGCCTAGTCAAGACGCACGGTCCAGTCAGATGGACGGCCAACGCTGCCACGGCGGCCTCTGGAGTAAGATGGAGGAGGGTGAGTGAGGGCAGGCGAGCAGGCAAGTCGGTTGACTGATGCTAGCCAAGGAAATGTGATCCGCTGTGACGGCGGTCTGGTGAGCTTGTTCTCGGCTGCTAGATTCCTCCCGCCTTTACTCGGCCAGCACAATCACCACCTCTCCTCCCTACCCACCCCCTCTCCATGAACGAGCTGCACCCCCTCGGGGCAAGCTGTGTGGCTTGGCTCGCTGCACGGTAGTTTGCGTTTGGTCACTTACGTGCATGCTTGCGTGCGTGCTTACTGTTTTTACTGGCTGACCTGGCGTGTGATGCACCAAGTAAGCTGGTATATGGGGGATCCAACTACCGTCTGATACTAACTGAACCGTGGATGATCCACTGGCAGGCATAATTGGTGATGAGCTTGTAGGATAAAATCGCTGAAGTGTTTATGAAGTGGTTGATAATGTTTATACAATGTACCAAGTGTTTGTATGCTTGTCCACATTGAGGGTTACTGGGTTCAAATCCTTCACGAGCGCAATATTAATCTGCACACCACCAAGGCGGTTTTTTTTCCGTCTTATTTCAGCCTTAGTTCCTGGTTATTTTGAGCACCCTTCTGAAACGTTAACTCTTCAAGCTTCAAATTCTCAATTTCTGCCACTACCGCCAAACCGACTTGAGTAACTGCTCCACCGCGCTCGGAACCGAGATCACCTCGGAACAGGTTCGGGCACTCTGTTATCGCTAAATAAACCCACAGTTATGTGAACGTTCGCCGAACCTACTTCCTGGTTTGCTTTGCGTTACTTCAGCCGGTTGTCGCGCTGCCCAACACACTCGTGGATCTGCCGCTGGGGTATTTGCATGACACGTTGTGAAACGTTACCCCCCGGAGACGTCACGTTTTCACGTGTGAGACTTTGGATGAGCACCTTTCACGCCAAGCAGAAGAATCCCGATGAAGTGACTGTGAACACATAGGAGGGTAATTAATACTGTTGTATGAACGTTGTCTCTTAAGCAGGCATCTTTTCAAGAGAAGAGTTGTTGCACCCCGGTTGACTTTGCAGCAGCAGCACCACCAACGTGGTGTTTTTGATATTGCTATTGTTACGGCACCAGCTGCGCTGACTGAGGGCTCTCTGGCTTTTTGCTGAATAACACAAAGCACACGTGTGGGTTAATGTTTAACGTCTCGCAGATTACTTGAGGAGATGGAAGTGAGCACACGCTCCGGGCACCTGCCAAGTTCACCTTTGGGTAGAGCTACGGTTGTTTACTGGATCAGGAACAGTGCATTACTGACAGTTGTTACATGCTGGATCGTTTGAGGTTTCGCTTCGCGGAGGTGTGGCAGTGGACTGATTGCGATGTTATCAAAACAATGTTTCTTGCGAATAATAAGTCCTTTTCTAAAGCGCCTCTCACCCGAGAGATGCAAAGCGCTGCACGGAGCAAAAGGTGAGGACGGCATGTCGGTAATATCCGACGAGAACAATTGAGTAAAATAGTGACTAAATTAATGAAGAACGTTAAATAACAGTACAATAATTAAAACAAATAGCGAAAGGAAGAAGTGTTCCTGAGCAGGCACAGGTCAACAGCATTTCCAATGAAAGGGAGTTCCAGTTTTTGGGAGCAGCGCACGAGAAGGCTCTTGTCCACCCATCGGACAGATGTGTGACCTGGGCACATGCAGCAAACTTGTATTGGAGGATCGAAGTTGTTGTGTTGAGGAGGGTGCCCGAAGTAGGTCACGGATGTATGTCGGAGCAGTGCCAGTGAGAGCCTTGTAGGTGAGAAGGTAGGGTCTTGAATTCAATCCGTTATGTAACCGGGAGAGAGATTTAACCATTTAACCGGTAGCCAGTGGAGAGACGCCAGCATAGTTCAGCGACACAATCTGCAGCGGTAATTTGCAGATTGTGTGTATCTGTGCGCTCTGTATCAAATAAAGTCCTGCGACAGTTCACACGGGTGTAAAAGCGGTGCCGCGTTTAAAATTTTAGAGAAACTCGTACGTTTAAAGAAAAGGAATCTACACCCTTCACACGTTGACCTACAGCAGCTCCTCGAATGTGTTTTGTGAGAAGCGGGCTTTCTCACCTGTGATGGATCGGACGCGCTGCGTCATGGGCGGTGATAAATGAGCGCGTTACATCCTCGCGGGCCCTTTTTTTTTACCCCGAGTGTTGCTTTACCTCTATCCCCCTTCCTCATCGCATGCTGTGTCACGTTATCGGATTGCACCGCCCTGCTCTCATTGTGATGCCGCATTATTGTAGTTACGTTTTTGATTTTTAGTTTTTTTTCCCTTGCTCGTCGAGGGTAGAACGCTGGCCTATAGGAGCAGTGGGGGTCATTGATTCGATGTTTCCTGCAGGCTTCAAAAAACCCCCCCAACTTGTTTGCTAAAAAGAAGAGTCTTCAGTACACGTGCATTTCGAGTGGTGGCGTGAAGCCATGCCTGATTGGTTGCCAAACAGGGCACAGGAGCAAGCGGAATCGTTGTTTGTATGATAAATAGATGCAGGGCTCCTGCGTGTATAATGATTTAAAACTCTACAGTATTTTGACTTTGAGCACCGACAACATGCCAGATCGTGTTGCTGAAAGTAAAAGTAGTTAATTGTGTTCACACTTGTGATTACAGAAAGCGTAGGCTGGCACTAATGCCAGGGAATGAGATGGAGAGACTGGAGAAGAGAGGCGTCACCTTGGTGGTGCTTGCAGTTGCGAATCAGCACCTGGTGTTTGATGCGCAGTGATTGTGGAGTTTTAGAGCGTTTCCACAATGATCAAACTACACATGGCGCTTGGGTTTGGCTACAGATTCATCCGTCCGTTCAGTTGATTATTTTATAGCTCTACTGAGTTTAGTCGTAAGCATATCGGTAAAAATGCATTCAACTGTTAAGGCTTTATGTCACTTTTAGGAAGCATAGGGGTTTTTTTCTCTGTTCTCTGCTTATTCTACATTCCCGAGCCCTCGTGGGCCAGTGAGCTAAAGTGTGAGCAAATAAACTTCACAACACTCTCCCCGGTGAGGTCCTGATGCACTAACCAACAACAAGTTGACCTATCATTCCAGGGGCACGGTTGTTCTTAATAAAACGTCTTAAAGGTTTGATCGTCAAGTTGCTTAGTTAACGTGTCCATGGTGATTTACAGCAGCACAACCAGTCCGTATCGATACCCGTTTAATCTTGTACAGGGTCGCATGGGGCTGTAGCCTATCCCAGCAGACAGAGTATGCAAGGCAGGGCTATACCCCGGATATGACGTCAGTACCTCGCAGGGCACACTTTTTGGCGCAGTTTACTCAGCAGGCCAATTAACCCAAGCAGCAGCAGCATTTTTTCCGGACAGTGGGAGGAAACCGCAGCACCATACGTTAAACCCTCACGGACAAGGGGAGCGTGCACACAGGCTGTGAGGCAGGAGCGCTACTCACTTCTCCACCACCACACTACCATTTATTATCATTATTGGGTACCGCTAACGCAGCTTGACTAATGCGGCTACAAAATGAGTAACCGTGTGTGGAGTGGAACAGGGGTTTCCTTATGTAAGGTTATGTAAACAGGGAAAAGTTTCCTTTCTCCACTCCAGGCAAGGCAAATTTGCATTGTGGATTAATGTGATCTCTTGGTAGATGAAAGTCTCTTACCCCTGGGCAACACACACACACACAAGGAGAGAGAGCCTTTAGAGAAAAATAGCTTGCAGTCTGGGGTGGTTCCGCATGAAAATGGTTGCTTAGTTCGAGCTGCTCATCAGGTGATATTAATCTTTGTAAATTTTCAAGTGTGTTTTTTGTGCCGTCCAAAGGTTTGTGAGTAAGGAGGCGCGGTGGCGGCGGCTACGTTTTTTTGTTTTGATATTGATGCGTGGGGTTGGTTGGTAGGTAATAATAATTGTATTTATAGAGCGCTTTTCACCCGAGGGTCACAGGTATTCTGGCAGCTGTGTGAGGTGATTATCATGACTTTTGCAAAGGGAACTTTAAGTGCAGGGTAGATAAACAGTGGTGAGCAGTCGAGACAATTTTAAATCGTGCAATAGATACCGGGAACAGTGAATATACTTGGCACTTCTATGGTTTCTTAAACGAAACCAAAGTGATGCAATAACTTTAATCTCTTAAAATCTCAGATTACAACTGCTGTTGGTGTCCTGTAATGAGGAAGTGATTCTGGGGAACACAGCTGTAAGTTGCAGTAAGCTAAACATTTCCATTGTAGGTCGAGTTATAAGTAAATCAGCATTGACGAGGTATTTTTGATCGTCATGGTGACTCACAATTTCTTTGCGGGTTTAAACAGCTTGGCCGATGGCTGCTCTGTGTTGGGGTCATTCGAGCATAATTTTACAGCCAGATGCCCTTCCTGCTGCCAATCTCCTTTAGTCGGAGGGTCTCCGGATCATTATTTGTCTGGGACCTCCCCTCATACCTTTTGAGTAGGAGTTCTAGACTCCAGATCTATTCACCAAGTGAGAGACCGGAGGCACGCTGGACTCCAGGTGACACAACACGCGAACTCGTCTACTACCATGAGCTTACAATACACGGGGGTGGGAGGGGCGCCACAATTTCGGTACAATTTTGTCATGTAATCACGAGGGCTTGATATGAATTATTTCCGTTGCTTATTAATCGGCGTGCCCTGTCGGAGTGTGGCTGTGGACACGTTGGCTCACACGGGCATCGCGCTGCGCCGCTTCCCTGAGCGTGCGGTCACCTGCTGCATGAGGCCATGTTTACACCACGAAAGGGATTTTTGTGTAAGTGCCCGGTTGGTAAGGTCACACACATCGCAGAATGAATCTGTGCGCCTGCCCATTTTTGAACATGTGTTCATAACAGTATCGGTTCGCAACCCATAGCAGGTTTAGTCAGCCAGTCTGCTGGTGGCTAGACTTGTTCCATTGATGTCATCTCTTGCTCCCCTTTCAAAGCTTTTGGTCTGCTCGCAAGGTTCCCTAGCAACAACTGATGAGCTCCCCTCCTTAGCAATACCGATGTGACGGAGTGACGGCTTTCATTTAAGTCTTGTAAACAATATGGGAGTTTTTTTTTTGAGCAAGTAAGTCTGTCCAGACTGGAATTGAGCTGGTCTCCACTGACACTTTGTATGAATGCAGCTTATAGGGGGGACGGGGGGAGGGCGGAGCGGGCAAAGGAATGTAGTAGCCCAACAGGCCCCATGGGCGAATCCCATTCTGTCAGTCTAATCACATGGCTACCTGTGTAACCAATCATGCATGTGTACGGAGGGTGCTACTGTTGGTGTAAGATGGCGTTACACTTCCATACCTCACGAAGGGTCATGTGCCGTGCGCCCGATTGGACAAGGTGGAAAAGGTTGCCTTTTAATTTGATCAGAGGAGAAGGCTCCGATCATTTATGGTTCCTTAAAGCACTGGTCGTGTGTACACTGTCTGGAGCTACAGGCATACATAGATCGGATTGCGTTGAATCCATACATTCCAACAGTGCTATTTCTTTTTTTCCTCCGTATCGGTGTTGTGGATATTAACTTTAAGAAACACAAATGTTTTCGGTTTTCCATCAAGGACATTTAGTCGCCGGTCATTCATTATTCGTAAGTCTAAAATTTGGTTTGGTCAGTGCTTTTAAAATACCCTTTGTCACTCATGTCATGACCTTTGCCCTTCTTGCTCCATGCAATGTTCATTGTTTGCACAAGTACTGTTTTTATTTATATATTTCCTAGAAGCTGTTATAAGGTTCCTTATTTATATTCGACTCCTAAATGCAATCTACCACCCTCTCCAAGGCGAAATCTCAATTTCACGTTACAATCTCTCGCCCAAAACTGGGCGTGCATGCTAGCTTTCTAGCTGCATTTATTATAACGGTAGAACTGTTCACGCACGTTCTAGTGCCCCATATACGATTTGTTGGTGAACCACTTATATTAATATATTCTTTGAAAGTATTATGCTGACTGGGTTCTCCTGTACTAACATTCTGCATAAGCTCTCTGAAGTTTAGAGCATAGTCTGGGGTCGACTCAGCACATCAGTCCTCCGCGGTCTGTAAATTACATATCGCTTTGTGGAAAGTTGGCAGTGAGTATGGAGAATCATGTGAACGTGGAATTTCCAGAACTCGCTCCTGGCGGCTTGTGTTGCTCTGTTGAGCAAGGAACTCTGACGATTATAGAAAAGGGCCTTTTGTTTAACTAGGTGAGGAAGTACATCTGTTTTGGAAGTGATGTCGGGGGTAATTATCTTGGATTCGTAGAGAACGCGGCTGAATGCAATGTTTGTTATACGGTGTGCAAAAATCAGCTGTTTGGCTGCAATGCGCGGTCCTAAATCGACTGCCGGGCGGGGTTTCGTTGCAATGTGGGAATGCGGGTGTGGGGTCGGAGCATGTTGGGTGGGAGCTGGATGGCAGTGGGAGATTTCGGGGGTAAGGAGTTTGGGGGGGGTGTGTCAGAGGAGGACAAACTTGCAGATTACGATCGTGTGGTCTCCTTGTATATGGCCTGGCGCAAGGGCCGCGGTGACATCACCGTCACTTAGTGGCTTGTGGCAGTTATGTATATGTGTGCGTTTCGTGTTTCTAAATGAGCCTTGGGATTTTCAAGTTGCTTAAAAAGCAACTAGCCTTGCACAGTGCTGTGGAGATGTCCGTGGTACATAGTTAATGGTGGCTACTCTTATTCTGTGTGTAGTGTTTGGATCCACCTGTGTCACTATGTATTTGTAAACAGTTTGTAAATTCAAAATATAAACACATGGGTAAGTAACCAGGCTCTAAAAGACAATTGAAATGTGATATTGAAATGTATTAGTATGGCATTTTAAACAAAAAAAAATAGACTCAGTATTTTGAAACACACGTAACATTTTTTTGACATTTTCCTGTTGACATTATTGGGTAGCGAAGGCAGCAGTGAAGTGGTTCTGCCTGGCAGCAGGTGAAAAAAGTGCCATACTATTCAACCACTGCCATCCATGTACCGACTACTTTTGTGTTCTCCCATTGAGATATACTAAGCCTTGAGGCATTTGCATGGAGTCAAGAGGGCCTCATGTCAAATGGTAAAATCCTGGCCAAGTACACAATAGGGGCCAATTGGATTGTGTAGATAGTGTCTGTTATGATCTTGTACTACAATTGTGGATTATCTCCGCAAGTCCTTTGCTCACACCGGACAAAACACGCATCAAACGGGAATGAAGTAGGGGTTTGCGGCGAATGTACGATGAGGTCACTGGAAGAGCAGATTAAAAAAACAAACCTCAGTGAAGGGGGATTGTATAGGCAGCAGGGTAGCTGTCGCGCTGCGTGTATTTCTGTCTGACCTGTTAGTGTTGTAGAACGCGACCTGCTTTCCAACCAAAACACGGGCGCGAGCAACACTCGTTGGCATTTCCGCCTCCCAACTGAACGGGAGCGCGGCCTCCGCTGGCGGCGGCGGCTGCTGCTGCTGCGGTGGCTGCTGTTGCTGCTGCTGCTGTCGCCCCCCAGCGATCTCTAGAATCTCTCCTTTTTCAATATCAGACTCGCAAAACGTGGATTTTCTTTTGTTTTTTTTTTCAAATGTTGTGGAATTTACTTCTGTTGGGTGTTTTTTTCATCCCTCCAGCCTCTGCAACTTTGAAAGCAAGCGCAATCCTGTTTGTTAGATGCAACGAACGTAAGACGCTATGGCTTTGGTTTTGCCAAGTTAATACTTGAACCGTGCTTACGTTGGCAGAATAGACCTCTTTATTCATCGATGAGCCACAGAATATGTACAGTTTTGCAGCCATTTTTTGGGTAAAGTTGCACATTTTTATTCCTGTGCTATGACGTGAGGAAACGCCGATTCTCTCAAGATCGCAATTGATAAGTCTAGCAGAACCACTGACACGAGCGACCGTGTGTGTCTTCACAACAACCCCTCCCGCGCACATCGCTTGTTGCATGTGCGACTTTAACCTTTGATTATTTACAAAACAGTAGCAAGGGCACAAACTGCACTGTTAATCTCATCGTCTTCAGTGTCCGTTTCATCTTCGCGACATCTTTGTTGGGAAGTGCTGTGTGCGGCGGGGTTGTGCAGTGGTAATATATGCGCCGAACAGAAAGAAGGTCACGTCCGAGGTAGTTTGATTCCTACCTTGGTGCCTATCTTTGTGTGTGGGCTTCTTCCAGGTTTTCTGGGTTCTACCCACAACTAAAAAAAACCAGATTTTTCAGTTTAACATCCTAATATGTAGGATGGAGTGTGGTAAATGTTGGCATCAGCTAACCATGTTGCTGTATTCTCCCTTTGACATTGAACGAATATGCGCCTCGTGTAATAATTTGCAATGGTGCTTGCGCCGGTGTTGATAACCACGGGCCTGTAATTGAGAGCACGGCACGATGAAACGGTCCAGAGCTCAGGTGCATGGCACAGTTTATTGTGAACTTGGCCCTTCGTGGCACCATGGGAAAAGCGATCGGTTTTGAATCCCTGCACCTTTGCGTTTGCGGCGATAATGTGGAGGTTTTTTTTTAAGTGGGTGAGGGTGGGGGCTTTAATCCACACGGTACGGCGCGCGAAGTTCCACGAACAGTTGACGCCGTTAACACGCGTGCACTGCCAAGGGCTACTGGAATTTATGGTACCGTGCCGCGTTATGAGAGAGGCATTGACGACCGAGCTATGTAGTAGTTGTCGGTAATTTTCTGCCAAGTCGGATGACGTAATCGCAGAATTTTTTTTTCTCCCCCCTCCCTTGCCCCCCTACCGAGCCGAACAGATTCAGCAGCCAGTCCGAATATGGATTAGGGCATAAATAAGGGCTTTACATGCTTTGTTCAGTGGTATTTATTCTGACATAAATTGGATTGCTCTCGATGTCTGCCGTGGTTGCGTTCGCTGCTGCTACGACGACGGCGGCGGCTGCGGCGCATTAATGTCACTGCCGCCGTCGGGTTGTAAACGTTCTCTCTCCCCCCCTCCTCCTCCTCACTGTCGGAGCAGCAGAGGTGATGCCGGGTGGTGCGGCATGGCGGTGCCGGGCAGTAAGTGTCGCCGCCGTTGAATCGGCTAGCCCGTTAAGCGAGCGTTGTTTTACGTTGTGCTTTTCACGTGCCACGTGAGGCCCCCCCCTTAATTGAGTCACGTTGGCAAGTGTTTGCAAGTGAGAGCGGCGAATCATCAGGTGCATTGTTCGTGACTGTGGATGACCGATCTTTATTTCTTGATGTATCCAAGTCTCAAATCTGCCATATCCGTTACAACGTGCCCCTTGCAGAGCGGATATGCATGCGCACCTATTAAGCGCAACACAGCTGCCTTTTTGCGTTGTGCTTTTTCATCGTCGGCTATATATAATCCACTGCTGAGTGAAAGACTCTCCAGACCACCACCACTTCACGATCGTGCAATGTAACAATCCTTCCGGCACCTTCATCGCTCAATTTCCTCGGTGGATGCAGCCATCAGAAGCATTCCATTGTTTGGCCAGTGTTAGAATGCTCGACCATTGGCCGTTATTGAAAACAGCCAGTCGTGTGTGTGTTAGTTTGTCGTATCTCTCCACAAGCACATCAGGAAATCGTGTGGGATATTGAGAGTTCTCCTGAAAAGATGCTCTTTCTAGATTCCAGTGTCGAGTGTTCCTCCCCCACAACTTTTCAATTCCCTTGGGCTAAAGTTATTCTCGTAGGTCGAGCTCTGAAAACCTACATCAATGTGTGTAGAATTTTATCATTATCAGTAAGCACTTAATCTTGTACAGGGTTACCAGGAGCGGGAGCCTATCCCGGCAGACAGAGGCCACAAGGCGGGGGCTATACGCAGAATGTGACGCCAGTACATCGCACGGCACTGGGGGCAATTTACTCAGTAGGCCAATTAACCGAGGCAGCGGAGCGTCTTTGGACGGTGGGAGGAAATCGGAATACTCATCAAAAACCCACGTGGACACGGGGAGCGAACACGCAAACTCCACACAGGCACTGGGGCCAGGAACCGAACCCGGGACCTTCTTGCTGCGAGGCGCCAGCGCCGCGTACTGCGTGTGCATTCGGTTACGCTATTTTCCATGGTGTCGGGTTGTGCGATCACACTCGTGAAATGTGCACGCGACGCGCTGCAGGTAACCAGCAGTTGCGTGCGCCGTCGACCGATAAACGTGCAATGCTGTGTGTCCCTGCTGCTCACCCTCGCTGCGAATCTTAATTTAGAACCTCTGACACGCTCTACACCAACATTAATGCTAATTCGTAGCCCTGCATACTAACCCCTAACCCCCTAACCTTTAACCCTGACCCTAAGAAAAATCAATGCCTCAGCTCAAACAAAGCGGTGGGGTAATCCCCATCTCTTGGCAGCCTTAAGCAAGACGTGTAAATGCAACATTCGGCTGGGATGCACAAGTATTCACGTATAACAAGCATGGTAATATTTACGTCATTAAACGCCTCATGTTTTATTGAAATAAAAACTGTCTTAACACTCAGTTCACTATGAAACACTAAAACTTTACACTTGATCACAATTGACATTCATGACCCCAAATCCCTTAATCTTTGTGCGTTCCCTTAATTAAAATTGCGATTGTATCATTTTTGTGGCTCCTTTTAGGTAGGGTGTGGTGCTGTGATTATTCACGGCCTAGGTATCTGACGAACGAAATAAAACATTTGCGGTAAGAAGCTTCTTTAGCCTTAACTCGTGTACGATTTCCCAGTGTGCTTCTCTAGGTCTTTCATTTTTGTAATTCTTCGGCTAAGGTATCCTGCCCCGTTATTTTTTTTTCGGCAACTGGCGCAGTCGACGTGTGAATGAAAACGAGGCAAAGAACTTGCGGCCAAGCAGGGGGCGCTGCTGGGAAGTCGGCGGTTAAACTTCTGCGCCGCAGATGCCACTGCTTGCACCGCACTCGCGCAGCGATGCTCGCTCTGCGGGAGCGATTTGTGGACTTTTTGGAGTAAACCGCTTGGACCCGATGATCCCTCCAACCTCGGGGTTCTCAGCCTTTCGCACCTCAAGGCCCCACATGGGTGCGCGGTCTCCACGGATCACTAGGTGGCTCTCATGGCCCAAAGGTTCGTCGCGACCTGCCGGCTGAGTATGGCGGTTCCTGACTCTCTCGCGCTCATGCATCCCTATGACTTAAGTTGCAACCGATACATTGATGTCCTCCGATCTGAATCCGCCTCGTGGTTTTGGAGGACGGGGGGTGAGTGACCCTGGCGAACGGACACGGT
>JAZEWT010000022.1:6685251-6712255 GCA_036362905.1 Mordacia mordax
TTGGTGAGGTTTCTTTCCCGCTATATTGGCGGACGAGTCGGGCATCTGAAACATCGCTGTGGAGAGCGGAGGAACGTCAGACACGCTTATCCCAAAAGAGCAGCTCTTAAAAGTAGTTGTACATCGAGTCATGAGCCGACATGAATCCAGTGTATTTTTAAACGTAAACAATCTCGCCTGGGGGTCACCGTAGGTGGTGCTGAACGATCGAGTGTAATGTTGGAGGCTCATGGTTCCAAGTCCAGGATCCACCTGTGTTTAAACATTGGTGTTAATTTCCGAGGCTTGTCAAGCAGGCGGCCACCATGAGCACCATCAGGGATTTGTGTTAATGTTTGCTTTTCTGGCCTTGCTTTTCCACATGAGCACTTGCTGTGTATCACATCCCGAGAGTTGTGTTAATGTTTGCGTTTCTGGCCTTGCTTTTCCACATGAGCACTTGCTGTGTATCACACCCCGAGAGTTCCAAGCAGGTCTCGGAAAGTTTGCATTGATAGAAGCGACTTTTATTGCTATCTTTTTGAACGAATAAATAAGGGTTTTTTCCTTTATAATGGAACTGATGCATATACCTTCCTGATGGTAATGTATCTCACTTTGTAATCGCTGCCCCTGCCCCCCAAAATGTAACCCAGAAACTGAACGTAGTCTCCATCGTTAGCACAATCTTTCACCATTAATGCAATACCAGTGTACCAATCTTACCGTTATCCAAATCCTATCACCAACTATACATTAAATCAATACTCAGGATTAATGCCCATACAACCCAGTATTGAAATATGGGCAGTTGAATTAATTGGCAAGTTTATTATCTTATTTGTTCCATGTTTCGATACACCACATTTAGTTGGTGTGTGGTGAAGTCTGTGTCTGTTGCTCCCACCTTCCACAATCGTGAAAGAGTTGGCCAAATACCTCCGAGTGGGGAGGCCCTTCTACCAACAATACTGCGAGATGGCGATTGTAAGACTGCGCCTTGTTACGAGCATTGCTCTTAAGAGCTGTTCTTTTTGGATAGCAGCGTCCAGCTTCAGCTTCTGAGTCAAAACTTGACGAGAGCCGCACATAATCCTGATGCCTCGGACGTGGGAGTTGAAACGTCGCGGAGGCGGGAGGAGAAGCACTCGAGAAGGCTGTCCTTAAAGAGCAGCTCCTGAGAGTGATTCTCATGCATCTGAGCCATATAAAAACATACATCAGTACCGATTACCGTTTCATTATGCAAAGTAACTGGGAGGCATGGTGGTGCAGTGGATATCGCTGTCGCCTCACAGCAAGAAGGCTCTGGGTTCAATTTTTGGTACAGGTGCTTTTCTGTGTGGAATGTGTTGTATTCTCCACGTGTCCACGTGGGTTTTTGCCAGGGACTCGGGTTTCCGCCCACCAAAGACACGCTGCTGCCTTGGTTAATTGACCTGCTGAGTAAATTGCCCCAAAAAGTGTGCCCTGCGATGTACTGGCATCACATCCCACCTTGCACTCTCTGTCGACCAGGATAGCCCGCGACCCTGTACAGGATTAAGCAGCATTGACATTGAATGAATAGAACAACAGCAACTCAACGTGAATCACAACTGGAGATGTGTAAAGCTGATACACGACGTTGCGTGTGATTTTGTGATAGGGATTCCGAAACCACTTCCCAGCTGAGCGGCCACGTCGCTGATTCGCAAGACATTCTTTACAGTGACATAGCCCATCTCGCTCGACCACTTGACAGCGTTTAAACATTTGACAATTTTGTCGCAATGTAATCCGGAAAAACAAGATTACAGCTCGCGGTCTAATCTACCATAATGTACACTTTCACAGGGGGTGTAACGTTAAGCTAATTCAGTGATACAGTATGGATTTTAATGTCCGAGGTACATTGTTTGATTTGTGCTTTTGAGAATCAGTTCTTTTCTTTTATTACGTTGTATGTCATTTATTTTGTGAGTGACTCCTGGTGGCGTCGTTGTTGCAAACCTATTTTTTGCATTGCACGTCTTTCTAAACGCAGCTTCTTAACCTTATTTCCTGTCAAGGTGCATATTCCCACCCCCCTTTGTAGACCCGAGACCAGTGAGTCAGAGTGGTTCATAGTCGTGTTGGAGCAGGAGATACAGATACAGAACTTGCAAGCTTTGGATGACGTGGGATTCCTGCGATACAACGAACGGAGATGGAACTGCATATTTCGTACAGGCATTACCTGGCAATTGCTCACGTATGGGTTCGCCTCCAGCTTCGCTCGAGTTGCTGTGAATGTCGTGAAAACAGTGGCTGCTTAGATTAGTATCCTTTAATATATCGAATGCTGCAGAGATTGTGAAATTGGATCATTTGCCGATGCCACCTCACCTGGTGCTGCTGCCCATCTGCCTCCGCGATAGGGATGCCATTATGCGTGACGTTTCTTGAGTGAGATGGACAGCGTGATTATTGTTGTTGTCGTGTTTGTACAACACGCCGACAGCCGAGTGAACCTGGACGGTCCCTATGCAGGCGGTTGAGGCTAGAATTAAGGTCAATATGGTTGCAATGCTATTATTAACTTGCAGTACTATTATTACATTGAGCGCTAATCGTGGAAGCATTTTCCAGTTTTTATAGTGTCGTTGGCCTTTAAGCGCCAGAATTAGTTTAGTGGCGAATACCACTGCTTGCTGCTGGTGATGTTGTTTGCCAGCGTCGGTCAGATTTTATTTAAGCTAAAAGAAACCGTGGAGCTATGCAACTCTTTTTAACAGTTGTCTGTGGGAGGGGAGCTAAGCGTCGATATGGTACTGTATTGGTAACTTTAATTCAAAGGCTATCGTGACCAATATTATCAATGAAATCCATTTTTTTGGGTTAGGTCATGCAAAAAACTCATCTCATCTCATTATCTGAAACCGCTTAATCCTATATAGGATCACGGTGAAGCCGGAGCCTATCCCGGAAACACAGGGCGTAAGGCAGGGATACACCCGACGACGGGACGCCGGTCCATCGCCGGGCATTGCGGGACAATTTTTAGTCTCCGAGTCAATCAACCTATCCAGGAGCATGCTTTTGGACTGTGGGAGGAAACCGAAGTACCCGGCGAAAACCCACGCGGACACGGAGAGAGCATGCAAACTCCACACAGAAAGGCACCGGAGCCGAGAGACTCGAACCCGGGACCTTCTTGCTGTGAGGCGTCAGCGCTAACCACTGCGCCACCGCGCCGTTTTTTAACTCTCCGCCGCCCTTCTGAGCTGCTTACCCCAAGTTGGTGCGGGTTCCTGATGATGCTGGTTGTAATTATCAGCGAAACGTCGTATTTCATTGTAAATGCTCTGGGTTTGTTCTCTAACACACCGTTGTGCCGATATAGTGAAGAATAGGAACGTTTTTTTCACGTGACAAGCCTTACTAACTAATTGACCGTGTTGGGTGGTGTAGGGTTAAACGACACGGTTTTTGCGTGACCTAACCCAAGAAACGAATTTCATCGACACTGTTCTGGTGTTGGTGCGTTGGGAGTTTTAGTAGAAAAAAAACTGAAACTGGAACGTGCACTTTTTGTTGCGTTGAGTCACACCCGTTCCACAGCGCGCACCCGCGCTGTCAATCCAATAGTTCTGTTCGTGGGCAGGGGTGTCACAAAATCCCACGTGTCTGCTGCATTGGCTCGATAACTATCAAGAAGCGTTACGGGGAAGACACTCTGAATGTAACCAACGGAAGTGATAACAAACGCGGGATATTTGTTAGAAAGCAACAGTTTGAACACTTATCATTTCCCCCCAAGCCTTAACCTATCCTATAACTCACAGATTTTTCATAACATAATCTAATAGGCTGCAATTATTATATTATAATATTATAAACTGCCGACCCCCTCCTCCCCCCACCCCCAATCTATTCTGCGTTTGCAGCGTTCCAGGATTTTGCGGCTTTCTCCAGCGTGTGGCTCGTGACGGACGTCACCTTCGATTTGCGCGATAAGCCGAGGGGAAAATCTTCCGTTTGCGGGTGCTAGGCCGGCCCTGCCGTTCACTCCCTGTGGCGACGGCCATCGTCCCCGGGAAGAATTCTGCGCACCGCTCATTTTTACGTCCACTGCAACATGACATCACCGCACAGTAAATTGGGAGTCGCCCGTAAGCTGCTAGGTATGCACCCCGTAGAATGCGGTGGTGTTGCTCTGCATGATGTGACCAAGACAAAGATCCCCCTTGTAGCCTTAATAGTTTGTGGGGATTGAGTGCTATTAGCGAGTGCCACCTACGAAGCTCAGGGTGGCACAGAAGGGGGTGGGTGGCCAGCACCACACCCAGCTGCCTTTATCTCCCTACTAGTGACGTTTAAAGACCACACAGGGTAGTTATTTGAGGCAGGTTCGACCCAAGTTAGGCCCAAGACTGGTTCGGAAAACGTCAATGATGTTCTTCGTGCGCTGGAATCGAACTCTGGTTGCCGGGTTCGCAAACCGTTCACTGCCAAATCCCCACTTGATGCGACACACAACGTGTGACTCTCCAATCAGAGGGAGAAAGCAAATCAACCCTCGCTCCCACAGGACTGTCACGGCCCATTTCCACACGAGCCATCCGGGTCGCCTCCTCCTACCTCTATTGAAAAATGCACCTAAGAGAATGGCTCTGGAGAGCTGCTGCTCATCAGCCTGACAATGCCTTCCTGCGTGAGAGGTAAAACGTCGCGAAGCAGAGGATAAGGAACGCTCGGCACGTCTTTCCTGACAGGGCGGCTCTTGAGAGCGATTATCATTGCCCGTCGAACCGTGACGAACCTCCATCAACACAATGCTCGTACAGTGCGCGCATTATGTGTGTAGCCAGACTTTCGCTACTCAGCGACGGGATCGTGATGTGGCTGTGTGATCTGGCGTCTGCAAAGAAGATGGAGATTACAAGGGCTTAGGGGTCAAGCCATACAACGCTGTCTCTTAGAGGGGCTCATGAGCTCTAAGGGCATTGAGCTGACGCTTTAGATGCCGTGGATTGAAGCCCTTCGACTGGTGTTCATTTGTGACTGATGCTGTCTGCTGTCGGCACAGTTTAGGTCTGTGAGGTTGTATGCCTTGGATCATTGCTTGTGTATGATAGTCTTGTACATTTTCTAGAGGGTGTTTTAGGTGTCTTGTGACCCCCCCCCTCCCCACTCATGGTTTATTTTTCTGTTTTTTGATCTTTCATGGGCCTGTACAATCCTCACTGCACACTGTCCCTCAATAGTATGTAAACTCACATCAGCCCTTTAAAATAAATAAAGGTTATTTAAAACCGAAATAATTGATCAAAGGAAAAATTATGTTAGGGGTCAATTAAATGAGGGGGGAGGGGGTCACAAGACATCTTGACTACCATGTCACATCGAGTCACGTGAATATTGTACCAGGTGATTGTCCTGAACAATCATTATTTGCGATGTCTAATTGGTCGTACTGATTCAGATGGATAGGGGAGCAGACAGTGATCAGCAACCTTTGCTATTCGATCCCAGAATCAATTATTGTAGAGCATCGTGCTGAATGAGCGTGCCTCTATTCTGTAGAGACTTGATGTGAAACCGTTTACGTGCCATTTATTCCTTGGACACATCGCAGTGCGTTGGTGGTTAGCTTTGCACCGGTGTTAAATCGATGCGTCGTGCCATGCCGACTTACCACTATTTTCCTTATTATTGCCAACGATCATCATCAGTGTCTGTTTATTCCTGTAGAGGGTTGTGGTGAACCGGAGACTATCCTGGCATACACAGGGTGCAGGGCATGGCTCTGCCCATGATTGGACGCCAGAACATCGCAGAGCACTGGGGGCAATTTTAGTCAGCAGGTCAATTAACGTTGGCAGTGTTTGAACTGCGGGAGTAAACCAGAGCACCCAGTAAAAAACCCACGTGGACACTTGCAGAACAATCAAACTATAGACATCATCCGAGCCGGGAATCAAACTGAGGGCCGTCTTGTTGTAAGGTGGCAGCACTATTTATTGCGTCACCGTGCCACCCTACACAACTGTGACATATCTGAATGTTCAGGAAAAAGTTACGCTTTGGCCTACGTAGTAGGGTTGTGTGTGTGGGGGGAAAATTTGCATAACTCTGGCACATATTTGGGGTGTCTAACTTTCCAGATCTTTTTTTCTTCTGAATTTGGAGCCTATGGTTATACCCTCATCATTAATGATATTCAGTGTTGATTTCTTTGTAAAAGAAATGACCTCGCATGCTGTTGCTGCATCACGCTCAATAACTGTTGTTGAGGAAAGCTCATGACATTTTAACCAGTGTGGATGCTGGAAGAATCACCTCGTGATTTATGTCTTCCAAAAAACTTCACGATTCCGTGTTCTCCAGGCGATGGCAACAACAGCACTCGGTGGCATCGCGTTTCTGGAATGCGAGCACCTGAATTCTTATCGAATTACGCCGTCACGGGTGTTGTGGATGCGTCCTGCCGTCTGCCGTCGACGCATGCCCCGCTTGAAAAGGTGCCGCAAAATCGACGGCCCACGAGTGCAGTGAGAAATGCCGTTGATCACCTCCCATCGGAGGAAGTGTGATGCGGACAAAGGTCTTGAGCGTGGCGACAGACGCGCGTAACCGAAACTGAATAGTCGAATGCCACCTGGTGGTGGGGGCGGTGGAAAGGCATGATTGAACGGTTGGCATTGGGTGTCGAAAATAATGATAGTAATGAATGATGATGTGTAGCGGTTTGCAGCGAGAAGAGGTCTGTGTAGTGGTGATGAAGTGCCTTTTGCATTGACAGCGACTTGAAAAATGAAGTTGGAAATTATCCTGGCTGGTCTATTTTGCGCCACCACGTGAGGATGATATCCTTGGTGTATGAGTGGCGTGGATAGAATTAAGTGATTAAAGCCCCCCTCCCCCAAGGTATTCGCTCATACACATTCATAATAAAATCAAGGTGTACTTTATCCAAACGCCCCCAACTTCATCCCACCTGTCCTTTTATGAAGGAAGTGGTGAGTCCCATGATGAGGTGATGTAACACCACTGCCAGATTGCCCGATTGTAATTGCAGTAAACCAAATTACGGCTGTTGTAATACAGCGGTTTCATGTTAAGCATTTCATTTTTACTTTAATGCAAAGATTTTCGTGACCAATGTTATCCATAAATCAATTTTTTTGGGCTGTCACCCAAAAAATTGTCGTAAACCCTCCTCCACCCATCAGTAAGTTTTTGTCACGTGACCATAACGTGACAATTCTTCACTCGGCACACCCGTGCGTTGGAGAGCAAGTAGGTTTGCTCTGATTGGCTGTGGGGTGGAGGATGGTTTACGACACATTTTTTTGAGAAATGTATTTCACGGTTATGCATTCCATTTTAGATGCTCTTTGTTTTTTTTTTCGCATACCGTAATTCATTATTTGTAAAAACATTGTGACTGCACTTTAATTTTGTTGGTTATAATAATATGGTTGAAACTGTTAAAAGTGAGTTTGGCAGGCTTGGGCAGAACATGACATGTCAAGGGATGGTGGCCAATGCTCAGGAATAATAAACGCAGTTGTAGCCAAGGAGGAGAACGCTTCCAGTAAGACGTCCGGTTCGCGTGCGGTTGCGCGGATTCATGAGCCATCGCCAGATCGTGAGACGGTGGCAGCTTTGGGAGGCCTTCATCCAGCAGTGGATTTTCTGTGAGTGATGGTCATGATGAGAGTTACCCTCTGTAGCGGTTCTTTCGGAGTAGCCACAATTCTCATCATAACGATGATAACGACGGTTGGAAATATTTTAAGTGGTCAGAGGAATGTTCAACACGGCCGTCTGGAAAGAATTGTTTGAGACATTCTCATACTTCGATCAGCGAAAGATTACATCAATACGGTCATGTAATGATACATACTTTGCCATGCTAATACTACATGATGAAAACCATACACCATAACTTTTGCAGCCTTTATTTATAAATTGCTCATTGATCTTTATTATCAGATACCGCTTAAGCCGGTAGATTGTCGTTCTGAGCCAGAGTCCTGTCTTTGGCAGACAGGGCCAGGTATCTCCGGTACTAATCATCCAGTAACGTAACCGTTAATTATTTTCGAGATTAACAGTGATACGAAGACATGAACCTCAGCTGTCATGCTGCCGCGGCGGTGGGACTGTTATATCACAGAGGGATGATAGTCTGAGTCAACCTCGGACCAGGATTCCAGTTCGCAAACCTTTTGATGGCGAGCTGTTCCCCCTGCAGAAGCGCGCTACCTGCGCCGGTGCGCGCGATTATTGCCTTGTCTTAAATTACCCCGGACACAGCTCGTTTGTCCATTTAGCCACTCGCCCGCTCTGTTCTCTCTCGTCCTTGACGGTCATACCAAAATGGTAATTAAACGCTCCACATCGGTGCGATTTGAGTGCGACTGCGAGCGGGCCGGTCAAACCTCAAGTGCCCTATCCCCCCCGGCCTTCAGATGTGCGCTGCGAGCCAGTGGAAGCGTTTGAAGCGCTTTATGAATTGTTGATGATCGTGGCTGCATGGAATGCAGACTCCACCCAACCCAGTCTCGCTCACGTTCACCTCCTCGCCGTTGTGCAAACGACATCATTATCGGTACACGCCTCGTCCCGCACAGGGTCGGCAGTGAGATGGAGACTGTCTCGACAGACACAGGGCGAAAGGCAGGGCTTTTATCTCAGGATAAGCGCTCTGTGGAATTAACTTCTTTATGAAGTGAAATATGCTTCTGTCCCTCCAAGTAAATCACATGCATGTTAGTCAGTCGGCCTGTTGACTCTCCCCAAGTCTCGCAAGGCTATAGGGCGATCTTTGTAGTTTATTTTAGTATGCAGAAAAGCCTTGATTTGAAGGGATCTCCATTGAATGAACTAAGGAAGAAATGGACGCTGTCCGTTACTACTGAGCCAGCGGTCTGCTTTGGATATAATGTAAAAAAGATGTTTATAAATGTCTGTTTTATGCCTGGAATTAAATGCATTCTCTGTGTGTAATATCGTTATAAACATCCGGTTTTAACGGATATCCGCACATCCCTTTTGCCTCGCTGTTGTTCGGTTTGAATCGAGGTCTTGGTGTCGTGCGTGCATGTCCTTGTGCACTGTATACGTGTCTGCGAATTGTGTGAGTTCGTGGCGTTTCCCTGTGGCCCGCCCGCCAGCTCGACCGAACGCGGTGCTGGGTGATGGGCGGCGGAGTGCATTTCACATGCGGCAGGAAATTCCTGCCGTGCTGTAATGGGTTCCATTCAGCTCTAGCAGGAGCGGCGCTCTCTGCCAGCTGGACCTTGCTTGCCACACTGGTATTTCTGACCATTCCCGGAGTTCAATTGCATGCGTGCACTCCATCCTACACACACCCCCCCCGCCTCCACACCGCCCTCTCATGCCTGTGCTGCTGCGTACGTTTGGTGAGCGCCTTTGCTTTGGTTAGCGCACTGCGGTGCAATTATAAACAATACAATTAATAACGCGCCGCGCAAATTCGTCCCAACGTCGAAGGCGTTTTTAGAGAGCGATTTGGAGGCGCGGGCGGCGCGGTGGCCCAGTGGTTAGCGCTGTCGCCTCACAGCAAGAAGGATCCGGGTTCGAATCTCTCGGCTCGGGTGCCTTTCTGTGTGGAGTTTGCATGCTCTCCCCGTGTCCGCGTGGGTTTTCGCCGGGCACTCCGGTTTCCTCCCACAGTCCAAAAGCATGCTACTGCATAGGTTAATTGGCTCGCAGGCTAAATTGCCCCGCAGTGCCCGGCGATGGACTGGCGTCCCATCGTGGGTGTATCCCTGCCTTGCGCCCTGTGTCTGCCGGGATAGGCTCCGGCTCACCGTGACCCTGTATAGGACTAAGCGGTTTCAGACAATGAGATGAGATGATGAGATTTGGAGGCGCGAAGAAACTCCAGAGTTAGCCGATGAAAACCTGCAAGTCCCGAGTTCGATTCTTGCTGACATAATAATGGTGGCGAATGTTAGAACCGGTTTTGACCGTAGGTTGACTCGGTACCTAAGGAGACCACCTGGTTCGGGGTGCACACGTCGTCGCTGGGGAGATGAAGGCGGCTGCGCATGCGGTAGGAAATTCACGCCCTCGTGTGCCCGTGTCTGCCTGCATAGTCACTCGCTGACAGCACTTGGCCTCAACAGTGTTAAAGGTTATACGCTGCCACTTGGTCTTTGTTTACGTGCTTGCGACGACACGCTGATCCTCTTGGGTTCTTATATTTAGCGGGTTACATCTATTTCTTAGATGATTTTTTTTAGTCACTGTTAAGCTTTTTTGTGTTCATTCAAAAAGAGTAATGCTACGAGAATAAAATCCACTTATACAGTCGCGTGTGTAAGCGGAGTGTGGTTGTGATGTCAGAGCGAAGGATTTAAAAGGATAAACACTGTATTAAGGAACTATGTGGCACTTCCCACTAAGCCTTGGTGGGTCTTACACAGCGCGTGAACCTTTTTGTTCTCAGTTAAATAGGATGGCCCGAGTTCACAGGAGGAATCATTGCAAAATGTATATTTTAATAATAAAATTTTCATTTCTAAAGCGCCTTTCATCGGAGGGTCACAAAAGCACTGCACAGAGCTGTGGAAAGAACGCCACGTCTACATCAGAATAGATAAATTGAATAAAATAATAACTATAAATCACTTAAAGGCATCAAGCAACAATACAATGATTGTTAAAACGATAAAAAGGAAGGATTAAGTGTTCCTGAGCAGGCACAGGTCAACAGCGTTCCATCATCCAAGCACACAGCAGTTAACAGCATCAACAGTCCTGGCTATCCTAGCCAGAGGAATTTTACGTGAACGTATAATCCTGATCGCTTTATTCGTGCCGTGTGGCTACCGGCGTGATGATACTTTTTGGTTTGTCCACGAGAAAGTTAATTGCTGTTATAAAACCCCATGGGTGACCTGATGATCTGTGTGAGTATTCTCTTTTGTGGCTTTTTTTTCAGCATTGTAAATCAAATGTCAGGAAAGTAAAAATCAGCATCTCTTCCTGTCGGCAAAATGGAGAGGAATGGGTCTGTGGTTAAATGTACAAAGTTACTGGCCACAGATGGAGGGGGATTTCATGATTGGGATAAGAAGGGGGTGGTGGAATTTTAATAATAATTTAATTTAGTATCACAATTTCTAACGCACGCAGTGTACGTTCAGTGTCGAACATATTCGTCTGAAGAGGGAATAACGCAGCAACGCGAGGAGAATTGCGGAGAGGCGGGGAGGAAGGCAGACGCGCAGTTAGCCTGTGGCAACATTTGCCAGACACAGGTGCTTGTCCAGTGAGGAACAAGGCGAGCCCTGGTGCCAGATCACATGATGGTATGCTGTCCTCATTTGCTTAATTTTCATTGCGTTATAAACAAGCTGGCACCGTTGCAGTCCATTAGATGAGCCTGCATTCTGCTGGACGGTTCGGCTGTATGAGGGAAGTGTGCGCACGTTGTTAACGTGTGCGGCAGGGTTGAGCAGCGGTAACGTCTGTGCCTGACTGGGAGAAAGTTCTAACCGAGGTGCGTTCGATTGCTGCCTGGGGCCTCTTTCTGCGTGGCGTTTTGTGTGGTCTCTCCCTGTGCTGTTTGGGTATCCTCCGGGTTCTTCTGTTTCCTCCCACAACTAAAACACTCAATTAAATGATCGATGACATCGCAACAAGCCCCTCCCCGCGATTTTCTCGCGCTCTCTTCCATTGAACACATTCAAATTTTAAAAAATATATGCGTATAATATGTTGACTTATTCGGAGCCACAGAACCCACAGTACCCGAGTTTGCACCCACTCTCTTACCTGGCATCCACACTTAATCCACAAACACACATTTCAGTAAAGTACAGGCAGTCATTGACATGCGAATGCCGTGCTTGTGAAAAAGGCGCCCGTAAGATTCTATTAATTACAGTATATTGCTGCATAACGTTAAATATTGTGTTTCGACTTGAGCGTTTATAAACTGTACATATCTAAAAGAGTACCGGTAATGTCCATGTCTTGCAAGCATCGAGTGCTTCATGTACTGTACAGTGCAACCTTAAATGTTGTGTTCAGATTCGCAAACACATCGACCTGCGAACAGCACTCGGGAACGGAACCCGTTCGTAAATCCGGGCGCTCTCCGTTTACGCGGGGACTGCTCACAGCCGCTGCACGCGGACGCACCCCCAGTCTCCCGGCACCTTTATCCCAGCCCAGTGAGCGGGAGTAAAAGATCTCCGCTACGAGTTGGCAGAGGCATTTAGCGCCACAGCGCAATTGGGAATTTAGGATGCGTTCAACCTGTCGCTTGCACACGATGATGTTTGTTGGTTTTTTTACGAAGAGGCTGACTGTAAAAGTAGAACGTTTCACGAATTTGCGTGTCATCCTTTACAGCTGTACTTAATTAACGTACGTGGGATTGGCGGATTGTTCCATCCAAATCGAGGTGTTATCACGAGCTTTGAGAGCTTGAAGGCCATCAGGGAAACATTAATAGGCATGAGTTTACAATGTGGGCCGTAATTTAAATTTGTTTACTCCAAAACACGACCGTATGATACGGTGTTTTTTACACTCAGATTTACTGGATTAATTTTTTTTATCATTAACTGCTTAACAAAAATTGCCGTTTAAAAATGCGTTGACTGTTTCTTTTATTTGTGTAGCAGGTGCCAGGATTTTTAGAACGATCTCCGTAAACAATTCGCTCATAGCTGCTCTTTCAGTCTCTTGTCATTTGCAGGAGATTTTTACCTAAGTAATTTCATGCAATGTGCCACAATGAATTTCCTCCAGATTCTCTGATTAACTCCCATAATTAAAATACACTCACTAATTGGCTGATTATGACAATGATTACATCCTAATAATGTATAGGATGCAGTGTCCTGTACATTATTATGATGAACCACCAGTGACTGGCATTGCTTCACCTCTGCCTCTGCAGTTTCCTCGTACCACTGAATCCTTCTCTGTGAGTTAATACCTTCAGTGTTGGACGAATACTATTCCACACATTAGAAATTGTATTATTAAAACGATTAGAGTTTTGCCTCTGGGCTGTAGCGAGTTTTTATCACACGCAGTTCTGCAGCCTACAAGCAGAAGACACTGATATCATGGGTTCCCGCACTCTACCGCCATATTCCATCACCAAAGGCAGAAATCCCCCCATACCCTTAACATACTGTAAGGTCAAGTGCCGTTAACGATTATCTCCTTTAAAGGCCACCATGGCATATGAGTTGGGGTGGATGGCCAGAACCACGCTTGGCCGTCTTTGTTACTCCACTGGCGATCATTACACACTGCACCAGGTACTCATTTGAGGCTGAGTTGACCTAGGGGAGGCTCAGGAAGGGTTTAGAAAATCGGGTGTTGGTGGCGGTGTCTGAGACTCGAACTCCTCTGGCTGCCGGGTTCGTAGAACGGTGTACTAAGCGTTACACGAATATAATATTGCAATTTGTAATGCACTGTGCAAATTCCACGCTTGGACATGAACGAGACGCAGATTAAAGGAACGAGAAAAATGCAGAGGAAGGGGGGGGAGTCCAGGTGGTCAGCTGATGCCAGACCGCTAATCACTGCTTCCTAAATATTATGATGTTATTGGCCAATTAATGAGTTTTTTTGCTGTGGGAGGAAACTGGAGAACGTGGAGGAAACTCACGCAGAACGGGAGATCACACAGACTTCTCACAGAAAGGCACCTCAGGTGGGGATCGAACCGCTCCCGGCAGGGCACTCTGTGAAGCGCAACGGTTACCACCGCGCCACCCTGTGCTTCCGTCACCGGGCACACGTACAGCACGCATACACACATTCTCATGGACAGCCGTACAACCGCAGCATGCCTTTGTACGCCCGGCACCGACACGTGCGCCTTCTGACACGTGTGTTGGTGCCCGCATGCTCTCCTCCGAACGCTTGTGCAAATCGCGCTGGTATGTGGCATAACGTACATTTTTCTCCGTTAACATTTAAAAAAGAATCCCTTTTTAAAAGTGTCAACAGTCTGCAAAAAATTACACACCTTGTGTTTGTATATGGAATCTTTGTGGTACGTTTTATAGCCGTTTAGTGTTTTTACTTTTCAGAGGTAATTGATGTTTTGCTCATTAACAGGTGGTGCTCCCCTCCTGTCCTCAGCCATGAATCACGAGTGGAAATTCCACATTCCTATGACTTATATGAGGCTACCGGTTGGGCAACCTCCACTGACTCGTAAGATTTTGCTCGTTTTATCAACCCCCAGAGGGGTGATGATCCAGGTCAACGTGCGACCTTGCAACTTGCCCATTGCGAGCCACATACACCTTGCTGTTCCGCTTGAGCCATGTCATCCGTCTGATAGTTTTTGTCTTTTAACGGCCGAAGTGGTGTGTGACCGCACAGCTATGAGACCCCTGGTCCCTCGCTCCACGGGAATACGTCTGGGGGTCCCGTCTGTTTTTATAGCGAGCGCATGAGCGAGCAGTTGTGATCATTTGCCACACTGGGAGCGACGGGCTCCGCCGGCCGCTTGGACTTGGTATCTCCCCCGCCGCTGCTCGGCAGTGTCGCGGTGCTGCGGAATCGTCGCCGGCTCGTAGGCGACTTTCACGGCGTCGAGGCGGGGAAGACGCGCATCGCGTCGAGGTCGTTCTTCGAAAGCACCGCTGCACGCGCGCGCGCGCGCGCTCATCCACGGCCACCTTCACTCCTGCAGGGGACAGCGTTGGCCAACGCGTGCTGCTACACGGGAGGGGATTAACGCCGAGTCGGCCACTAAGAATTTACGAGGTCGGAAACTCGAGAGAGAAGACTGAGAAAAAGAATATTCGTTATCAGTAGGCGCTTAACCCTGCAGAAGGGCACGGTAAGCCAGTGCTTATCGCAGTCGGCACGTGGTGCAAGGCAGGGCTATACCCCGATGGGCAGCCAGTCTATCGCAAGGCAATACCCCTGCGTGAAAGCGCAGTTTTGAAAAATTACAGAAAGCTCGAGAATGTAACGTCAACGCGTGTTGGAAACCACGGGCCCACTGCTTAATGACGGCTCGAGCAGAGAGGTGACGGCGATGCTGATGTCATGTGTTGGGGGGGGGGCGCTTTCTTCCGGTGGCATGGCCCTGATTTGGTGTCGAATCGTTTGTGGACAGCGCCCGCTGTCTCCACCAGTTCCGATATCGCTTCCAACCACCGTTTCACTCCGGCACACACCGCTCGCTGCTTTCGGCAGTGTCGCGTGTTGCACCCGGCGGAGAGTTTAACACTCAGATTCGAACTCCGGACGACTCGTTAACTAATTAGTTGATCCAGTGAAGCAGCGATTGGTGGAGTACATCAATACAGTGGTTGGTTACTTGTTTAATTGGTTCTGTGCTCCAGTTTAACAGCATAATGAACCTCTTGGAAAGGCCTACCTCTCATTAACATTTAAATTCGAGAAATATGTAAACAGTGTCGGTTTAATTATCATCCCAGCTGGCTCAAAGGAGTACTCCTCTAACAAGCAGCTAATAGACATATTGTGAGATGGATGTATATAGGCTGTCGGACTTTCCTGTAATTAAAGTGGCTGGGTATGTTGATGTCATTATGTTTGTTCCCATGTCTTACATTTTGGCAAATGACAAAATTGCAGTGTTCTCTACATTGCAGAAAAATTTTGTTATTTAGTAATTATGAAGGATATTGGTCAGATTCGTCTGTTTTTAAAAGCAATTTAAAATTCAGTACATTTGTTATTTAGTCCATTGTCTTAGCAAGGCAAATCATTTGTAGCTTCCGCAAGGGATGCCCACGATTTCTGTAGTTAACAATTGTTATTGCGTCCGCTGTGTTTTTTAATCCGAACATAATTTAAACTTAGCAATTAATAATATGATTGAATAGTGCAATTTATAATGCACACGTCATTTATTCAGAGTTGGAGGTGTTCGTTCAAATAGATAATGACGATGGAGGCGTGAGAAGCACGAAGATGCGGGGAGGGGGAAGGTGGCTATGCAGTTAGCTGGTGCCAACATATGCCAGACATTGTATCCTACATATCAGCCATTGGTAAGCTTGTTTATTTTTTGGAGGAAACTGGAGAACCTGGAGGAATCCCATGCAGAACGGGCATAGAACACTAATCGCAAAACACAGGTGGTCTGTGTGCTGATACAATGGCCTCCCTTTGTGACTTAGAATGTTTTTTTTATATTCGGACTACTGTGTACGTACTAGATGTAATCCGAAAATAGCTGGATCGCTGTGGGAATTGATTCACAGCCGTAGTGCTCAGTGTAAACCATCTTAATGATCCATGCCACCAGAGAATACGGTGAATTGGCATGGTGTAATACTAAATAAATCACTTGGGAAGAGTTGGTGCCAGCTTGCATGGTGTAATACTAAATAAATCACTTGGGAAGAGTTGCTGCCAGCTTAACATTCAGGGTACAGGTGTTAGAAGCACGTGTAATGTACGTTTTTAGAGTGGTGCCTGCATAACAGTTTTTGGGTTAGGTCACATAAACCCACCTCCACCTGACACAACCATACAGAATGGATTTTTGTTATGTGAACAGAACACACCAGTTTATTACTGCTTAAGCGGCATTCCGAAGTATTAATAATAATTGCACTTCTAGAGTGCTTTTCACCCGAGGGTCACAAAGCGCTGCACAGAGCGCAAACCCACAATACATACAGTAGAGTACGACGTTTCGCTGATTGCACTCAGCTTCATCGGGCTTTTTGCCGGAAGTTGTGAAGACGTCTTCCCGATTTGTGTCTCATATAAATGTATAGGAATGGTTCATACCCTCTAACAAATCGTAGACCTTAACGGTTACATTGCATAGGAAGCTTGTGGCTGTTGAGTGTACGTGTGTGTGTTTGTGGAGGGTGCATCTGCCAGTCATCTCAGACAGCCATAACACCTGGGTTTATTCCGTGACTTGTCGGCGAGCCTTCGACACTTCACGTGGCCTCAAGGTGTATATGTCCTGGCACAGGCGCCGTGGTGACGTCACTGCCACTTAGTGACGAATGGCAGTTGTTGGAGGGCGACGTTAGAGAGTTAGTGCGAGGACAGCGGTAAACTAGGAAGATTCGAATAGAATGTGATGAGAAGGCAGAGTGGTCCAAATGGCGGCGCAGTGAGTGCCGCTTCCACTGCAGTCAGATTGTCCCGGGTTCGAGTCCTGGCTTGGGTATGCTGTTCTTATATGTATACTTATTTTTTTGGCTGATTACTCTGGTTTCCTCCCACACTCAATAAATGTAGCTTCTGCTGCTGCTGCTGCTGCCGCAGCCTAGGTTAATTAGCCTGCTGACTAAATTGCGACCGGGACGGACGATGGACTGGCATCCTATCTTGGGTATAACAGTGCCATTCACCCTGTGTCTGCTGGGATAGGCTCAGACTTGCCGCGACCCTGAACAGGATTAAGTGGGGATTGAGACTGAATGAAAAACAATGCAGTCTAATGGCAATCAAGCTGATGTAAAAGCGGAGATTTTGCAAGGCAGGCATTATATAATAATTGCACTTCTAGAGTGCTTTTCACCAGAGGGTCACAAAGCGCCGCACAGAGCTCTCGAGAGAACTGCATGTTAGCAGCAAGAACGACATAAGGACAGAATTTTTTTTTAGTTTTTTGTTGTTACACATAAAAACAGAATTTTTTTGTTGTTACACATAAGAACAGAATTTTTTTTTGTTTTTTGTTGTTACAAATCTGAGCTGTGGAGTAAAGGGTTTAACAACAACATCAGGACAGTTGAACTGAGTGAAGTAATTTCTATCATTGAAGGACATAAATAAGAAAAGTCAAACAGTAAATAATAAACTCTAATAATAATTGCACGTCTAGATGGTGAAAGATTACAAGAATGCTGCTGTGACTGTGTAGGTAGGATAGCAGTTATAGGGTCTTTTTTTTCCTTTTCATGGCAATTATTGACTGATGCGAATTTTGTTTTGGTACCAGAAGGAAGAAAGCGATGTAGAGCATAATTTAAATAGGCTGCTAATAAATCCTGATTACCTTTGTGTGGTTTGTTCTGTTTACGATATTTATTCCCATGTCACCAGTTGTTTTTTTGGGTAACACTGGTTACGCTGTTGCCCAACCGTGATCCAGCACACAGACCACGTGTTAACCGATCACGCAAAATGTGTTGACGCGTGTGCAGAGCTATGAGGCGGCCACTAGATGGCAGTGCACGTGGGTTGTGAGCTTGGTTGATTAACCGCTCATCTCGTCCCTCCACTGCCCCCGTTGTCAGCTTGCAGTCCCTCCTCCCTACGCTGGGCGCTAGGGGGCAGTGTAAACAGCCTACTCATGCAAAGCCACCTCTAGAACTCAACCTAGCTGGCCAAAATTTCAGAGGTGATTTTATTACACCGGCGGCGTAAATAGCGCTGCTCGCTTGCAGCAAGAAGCCACTCAGGTTTAAATCTCGGTGCTGGTGCCGCCTTCTATGTAACGTATGCATGTTCTACCAGTGGCCATGTAGATTTTGGCCGAGTACTCGGGTGTCCTACATTCCAAAGGTGCTGCTGCCAAGATAAATTAGCCTGCTAACTGTGTTGTCCCTGCGATAGATGTTTATTACAACGGAAAGTACCCGGTGAGCTTGCAAGCTCCTACATATGTAATTCCCGCAATACAACAAACGTTCGAACTGACCACCGCAACAGCGTATAAAATATTGGACCGGTGTCCCATCCTGATTGTACGTCTGCTTTGTTTTTTTTTGTGTCTGCTGGCATAGGCTTCGGCTCACCGTGACCCCTTTACAGGCATAAAACGGGTACGGATAACGATGCCGTTAAGGGCAGAAATTTGAAGTCGGGCATCCCGGCTGTGCAGCAGTGGTCACAGGTTCTGGCAGTGAGTAGAGAGTATCGAGGTGTGGTGGCATCATCGGCCACAAATTGGCCACACTGACATCTCGATTTCATGATATTAGTGACTGAAACCGTTCATTGATTGCCACCTGAAACAACCTCTCACTACATCGCTGCGCAATTTATGTTGGCCGCAACCTTTAAACGCCACTTCGAGCAACCTCTTTTGCTCGAGCATACCCGCACCAAGTTCGCCTCCGCGCCTCAATCCGTCGCCGAACCTGCCCTCGTTTAGTACGGTTGTCTGGTCGGCGTGGTGCCACAGGAATGCTGAACAGTGAGCTATCATAACATGACTTTGAATGTGAACAGATATAAACGTGGTAGAGCATGAGTGCCACGTGGCAGCTGTGGGTTTTTTCCTGAGCGACGAACCACTCAAGTCGGTTTATTTCTTAAGTTGCCCTTTGATTTTATGCATCGTTGTGTGGGTAGTTTGGGCGATTTTGGTCGCAGGAATCCCGCATCTAGAGCTTGCAAAGCTCACTGGGTAATCGCTGCTGTAATGTTATCACTAAGCATATCGGGTGAGGCCCATTCAGCTAGGCAGTTCTTATTGAATAGCGACCTGACCATTACGCTGAGCATGTTGCGTGGTAGGGAATGCGGCTTTACAGAAGCTGGTGTGGCGCTGGAAAGTGTTACATGGTGTGGGAGGGTTTAAAAGCGGTTTGCACGCCAGGTATGATGGGATAAGTGAGCGCGTTAGATGGGAGATTGTGGATTTACAGGGGGCTCATCGCGTGGTTGGCATCGCGGTCGTGAGCACATGGGAGAGTATGGTTTGACATGGGCTGCATAGTAGAGCTGGTGTGGTTCGAGAGAGCAACTTACGTGGGTAGGGATAGTCGACTGGCTGCATAGCAGAGCTGATGTGAGACGGTACAGTGCACTCACTACATGGGGAGGGAGTCTTTACAGTGGCTGCGCAGAACAAACAGGGACATTTTATTATTGTGACTAATGCATAATAATATTAATATAATTCATAAACATCCAGAACCATGTGCAATGGAAATATGGGAGGCGATCCAAAAATAACAGCCTTGGTTGTGTGTGATGCTCTTGAAAGGAACTCACGTGCATTTAAAAAATAGCGTTTATAACCAGGATTTCCAGTTGCATTGCCTATTTTGAATTTAGACATTCAAAAAATGTTACTCGCATAGGAGTTGAAGTCACAAATGGATTTATTACTGCAAATAATTACAAATGGAACATAGCCTTACATAAAATCCCAAGGCACTTTACATCGATGATAATCGTGCTTTGTTTGGGTAAGAAGTGGTATTTGTGAGTGTGGCAGCACTACTTTGAAAACAATGTTTTTATTGTAGATAAAGCTGGTGAGCGAATCGGTTTCGAGAGCTTTTTCGGGATAGCCGTGTCGAGCGTTCCTTGGCGACCGTTCACCTCCCACGTCGGAGGCGTCATCATGACGGTGGTTTATTGGATGTAAAACCGTCTAATCGAAGGCCTCCACACGCTGTACAGCAGACGGTAAAACAATAAAACCAGGTGCGATCAAACATTAGCACGTGTAAAATCCAAAATGTACAACGGAGTTAAAACGGTGGGGAAAATAAAGGCAAGGCTTCTGCTTCCGCCAGCGTGGGAGGTGGACTGACGAGAAGAGGTCAGCTCGTCAGAGCGACAATTGTCGCACATCGAGCCGTGTTAACGTACATCGATACAGAGGTGGTAAAGTCGACGTAAACCACTGGGACAGAGGCTCGACGTGTGACCTAAACTGAGACGCTACACTCGGTGTCGTTTGTGTTGGCGAGTTAAAAACCCGAATTCAATGTTTTTAATTTAGCTTATAAACTAACACGGATTGATGCCTTGCGGTGGGGGGGGGTGGGCAGGCTGGCGATGTCATGGCAGCTGTGAGTGACCGCGTGATGACCCCCCCTTCTCCCATTGCTGTTTTTCTCCGAGAACATGGCAGCGCGTGGCTAGAAATGTGCTTTTGTTCAGGAAGTGGCAGAACCCAGGCTGGTACGATCCGACTTATCGTAGCGACCCACAGGTATGACCTGAATTCAGTTGAGGTTCGAACTTTTATTAAATGTACACACAGCTACGCTCCGGTCACGAACGCACTACCTAAGTTCCTTTGGCAAGTCGATTTGTTTGCAAGCTGGAACACAATATATTTAATCTACGGTATACGAAGCAGAGAATTAATTAAATGCTTTAAGGTTTTGGACATTATTTCTACTGTTGTAGATATAAATAGTAAAAAAAACTGAAGTCAGAATACATGTTTTCGTGTTATACGGTATACTGCTTGCAGTTTACTGTACTTCATAGTATTTTTTGGGTTTCATTTGTTCGAGTGTCCGTAAGTCAGAGTACTGCCTGTACATCGCGTTGTATTTTTCCAAAGGGGTAGCTGCTCTGTTGTTTTAGCCGCACCACTCCACATTGTGAGCTGGTGCGGCGACATCTTCAAATCCCGTCTCAAGACTCACTTGCCCCGTAACGCCTTGAAAGCCCTCTGGATGGCACTGTTGATGTTGCTCACTGCTGTGGACTTGGATGATAATAATAACTGCACTTCTTGAACGCTTTTCACCCGGGGGTCACAAAGCGCTGTACAGGGCTGTGGAGAGAACGGCATGTCAGAAACGACATCTCATTATCTGAAACCGCTTAATCCTATATAGGGTCACGGTGAGCCGGAGCCTATCCCGGAAACACAGGGCGTAAGGCAGGAATACACCCGACGACGGGACGCCAGTCCATCGCCGGGCATTGCGGGACAATTTTAGTCTGCGAGCCAATCAACCTATCCAGGAGCATGCTTTTGGACTGTGGGAGGAAACCGGAGTACCCGGCGAAAACCCACGCGGACACGGGGAGAGCATGCAAACTCCACACAGAAAGGCACCCGAGCCGAGAGATTCGAACCCGGGACCTTCTTGCTGTGAGGCATCAGCGCTAACCACTGGGCCAGAACGGCAAATCAACAACAATCACGTTTTTGGCGCCTTGTTGATTTGTGCCTGCTCGAGTACATTTCTTACTTACGTTTGTTTTTCAAATAAATATTTTTGTTGTCCTTAAGTCATTAGTTTACTTAACTGATATATTCTGATGCTGCTGTTGACATAGTCCTGTGCAGCGCGTTGTGACCCTCGGTTGAAAGGCGCTTTAGAAATGCAAATAATCTTATCGTTACTACATTTGCGTTCCTGGTGTGGTTTCCTGGCAAGGTGAGACTGGCAATACAGCCGATCCAACCCGACAGTCACCACTCTTTCTTGGGCAGCCCAAATATTTATCGTGTTTATTATTATTTTAAACCACAACTCGCAGTGATTTATGCACTCTGAGGGGAAAAAAAACCGCTTGATAAATAATTGAGTTTGTGGTGCAGGCTTTGCTGCGTGTGGCCATATCATAATCCCTGTTGTTTGCAGCAGCGCCTGTGTTAGCGGCGCGATCTGTAGCTGCATTTTCAGCCGCCTGTATTTTTGGAATGACTCCGGCTGCATAGGTTACAGAATGCAGCCTTGCCCAGGTGTAAACAGTGCTCCCCAGTAATTACGGTGAAGCCATCATGCGCTTCCGCAGATCCATCAATAAAAGACGGTCCGCTTTGAATTGCCTGTATTGAAACATTTCACTTGCAGCGCTGAGTCTGATATCACAACACCGATGAAGCGTGCGAGATTTAATTCGCGTCGAAACATTTTCAATGTGATCGCTGTGCATCCAATATCACTTGCAGACATATACTGAAAATGCTGTTAACTGCAGCAGCTAGTGTTTTTTCATTGATGCTCTTCACGGCAGCTCTAATTTCTGCCTTCAAAATGTCTTAACCACACGTCGATTATTCCTTTTACGCATCGCTGATTATACACTCCCAAGTTTTAAGTGTTCCGTGACATCAGGTTAATTTCTGCGCGGTGATATACTTCCATAAACATGGGCCATTAAAGCCAGAGCGTTGTTTTCGATGACCCTGTCGGAACGCGGCCTGGAATCTTCACGCGAGCGTCGCCCATGTCACCCATCGTTACCCGTGGATCCAGTAGTGGCAGCTGCCTGACATGGCGCTCATGTTTAATGGTGCTGGGTTGGGGAGGGGGGGTGGTTGGTGGTGGTGGAAGAGGGTGGGGGGGGTGTGGTGAGGCTGCCTGCTGCCGATTGGCCTTTGGGTCCAAATCTGACAGCACGGCTCGGAGAATTAATCGTGCTCACTTGCGCTCTCTCGTTCGTCAGCTCTCGCCGTCGCGCTTACGTTCGCTCGCGTGGTTGTTGTGGCTGTTGCAGTGGAAACATCTGCAGCCCAGACGATTCCGCTCGAGGTGGTTCGATTCTCGCCTCGGGTGCTTTTCTGCGCGGGGTTTGTTTTTTTTTTACCCCCCTTGGCTCACGTGGCTTCCCTCGAGGGTTCCCCCGCTTTCCTCCCATAACTAAACAGGAATTGGCTGATAGCGATACATGACGCAAGTGTCTGGTAGGATGGCACCGATTGCCACCTCCTCTGCGGCCGGCACCTCTGGGTGAAAGGCGTTACATAAATGTTGATCCAGATAGACAGTCATCTTGTCTCGTACTGCCTTGTCTACCTATATCACAGTCGACAGTCTTGTAATAAATTATTGTTATTGTCCTTGCGTCCCTATCAATCTCGCGTGTCTGTGGTTTCATTCTGTGCCGTCTCGCACGCTCACACTCTGTCATAGCTTTTCCCCCCGGTGTTTTCCCTGTCTCTCGCACCATTTCGTTTGCGTTCTTTTTTTTCCTTCGATGCCGAAGCGGTCGGGAAAGAGGGGGGGGGGTTGTTATCTCGATGCGTTGAATTAGCTTAATGGTAATCGGACAAAACGTTATGTAAATGCAGTGGGATTTTTCCATGATAACGTCAAAACAACACCCCGATCTTGGACAAGTCACACTTCCAATGAAGACATGTCACGAATGGGATGTAGAAAGGTGTCGAATGGCATGAGAATGAGACAGTCGACGTTTCTCGGACATATAACGAGCAATTTGAAAACCTGGTTTTTAACTGGAAACAATGAAGGAAAGAGATCAAGGATGACAGATTGACTTGTCTAAAAAGTCTCTCGAAATGGGTGAACATATCAACAATGGACATTCTTAGACGTTCAAAGAGCAGAGATTTGCGGAAGACCATCGTCACCAGCGTCCTGTGGGATATGGTTTCCAGAAGAACACCGAAACATTGGGGTTTTTATTACAGTAACTGGCAAATTCACCTTGCTCATAATATAAATCTCAATCTTCCAACTTGGTTGTTAGCATCAGCACATCGACTGAGCTCCTGTTCTGCATTCTGTGTGACATTGGTTGTAATACAATTCTTAGGAGGCGTTGGGTTATCCAAATGTCATGTGCATGACTCACTCATCTGTGTTTAGAACCACCGGGTGAACTGTGCTTGATTGCTTGGAGCAACTTAATTTTGAAAATGTCTTTTCAATTACAGTACTGACGTTTATTCAGATCGTAAACTGTAGGAAAGTTTCACTCGCGGTGTTTACGTAACCCGACCTTGTCTACTGTGGCTATATGCAGCAGGACTTTACTATCATTGCAGCGGACGAGTTTGCACTTGAACCACACGGCGCGCACCGCTAAGGCAGCGCGCCCCGTACCCAAAGGGGTCACAGGTGTTGTATAGTGCGTAAGGAAACTTCCTGGTGACCTATATTCAATAGTTCACCTGCTGGTTTCTGAATGCACCTGATTCTGTTTAATAAATTTGCTCAAACGTCCGTTGCAGGACGGCTTGGTCCATGGTATCCCTTGAGCCAGGCTTAACTGCTTGTCTTCTCACTGTTACTTTAATTGTTTGGATTTATAATTTAACTCGGTAGACAATCGTCTTGGTCATTGTTTTTTTGTCCAGGATGTTTTGTGTACCTTTTATTTGAGGTTGGTTAAAATGTCAAATGTCACCATAGGTTTCTTTGGAAATTGTATGAGTCGAAGTATAATGCTTTAAAATCTGTCCTTTATTTGGTTCTTTCCAGGATACTGTTCATTGTGTATTACAAGTGAAGTCTAATCTGCGCCTGGTAAATTACTGATCTCGGTAGCCAATCGTCTCATCTCATCTTGCCATGCATACCTGCGTATCAGTCGACAGTGTTGTTTGGTTATTGTGTCTTGAGCAGTAAGTAGGTACTGTTGAGACTATAATGATGATGATGACTCACACTGCCTGCCTAATGATGACTTCCCCTTCACTTTTTCATTGCCCTTCACTTTCGAACACACCCCTGCCAAACTTAAAGTGTGGTGACTTCCCCTGATCATGAGCTTAAGTCCCAGTCTTTGGTGAGGTGTCACTGCTTTGCAGTTGTTGAAAGCCTCCTATAGACGCTGGCCGACCACTGTCCACATCAGCAACATTGCCTTTACAAAAGACGCACAAAAGACTTGCCACTCCAGATAAAACAAGAACTGCCCTAACCGGTCTGGCAGCATAGAAAGGAGGCTTTGGAATGCCCCCCCTTTCCCCTGCAAGGCAAGCATCCCTGATGGTGGAAGGACTTTGTACTGAAATTAGTTGGTTGGGGGTGGGGGTGTTTGGTAGTTGTGAGGGTAAAGGCCCCAGAGTTAGGTCATTTTACATACAGGTTTTGCAAACGCTCCACGGATGTGTTGCTATTTTTACATTTTTATTTAACGAGGCTGAGCGCCAATGGAAATTTAAGACCAGTCTGGGAATAAATGTCACCAAAGCAGTGAATCAAGTCTTCGCTTTTGTGATTGAGTAAAATAAAAAGGAAAACTGTGAAATTGAAACCGTTAGAAAATTGGTAAACGCAGAACACTGCGGGATTAGACTTTGAACCCTTCTTGGTTCGACCCCGACGATGCACGTGTGAAGCGAGCCTTAAAGCGGTCAATAAGATCACCCTTAAATAAATAGCATTGCGCAGTGGAGAGTCTTTAAAATCCACTTGTGCTTTACAGACACTCGCGCCTGGCCCTGGCCGGCTGCGTTGGCTACCGTTCAGCACACCTGGCACAGTGCCGTCGCTCAGGCTACTAAACATTTACAGGACCAATAACGCTGCCGTCGTGGTGTTTGGTGTGGCACGTTGGACCCGAAGGCCTCCCTTGGTTCGCGAAGCCGTTGTGTACGCCTGTGTTACAGTGGCCTTGCAATCGAATTTTTGTACGTGGTCAATATTTTTATTTTAAGCTGGAAGGAACCGATGAGCTACGCAGCTCTTTTTAACAGGTGTCCAACGGGGAGGGGTAAGCAAGTTACAAAAGGGCACCGGGAGTAAATCAGTGTTTTAATGTAGGCAGCATGTGTTGGGATTGTGAGAGGAAACTGGAGTCCCCTGAGAAAACCCGCGCGAACAGAGAGAACATGCAAACTCTGCACAGGCACCCGAATGGGGATTCGAACTCGAGTCGTCCTTGCTTTGAGGCGGTAGCCGCGCTGAATGTGCCACGGTACTGGGTTTCGTGTGGTGATGCTGGCACGTCGTTCACGATGAAAGTCCACAATCATCGTTTCTTGTCATTGTACGACATCTCGTTCCTGTCCTTATGTAACAGAGCTTGTTACGAGTGTTTATAGTCATTGATAAGACTTAATAAAACAAACGAACGTGTTTTGTTATTGTGTAATAGCTTATTACTTCAAAAACTATTGCGAAATGTTTTTTCGGAGGTCTCTGACAGTACGGTAGTGATTACGCGAAGCTGCGAGATTTTGCCTCTGCGCTGGTTTTTATTGAGAAAGCCGAGTCGAGCGTTCCTCCTCCTCTCCTGTGACAATTTCCACCTGGACTTCCATCTTGAAGGCATCACCAGGCTAAGGAATGGCCCAGCTGAAAGTGTTGCATTCTTCTGAACAAGCACGCATTCTGCATATGCAAAGAAAGCTATCCCCAAAGAGCAGCTCGAGAGGGCAGTATTCCCTACATTGAACCGCGAAAGCCTACATCAATACCTTATACAAATTGTTTAAATCTTCGGTAACTGCCCCGTGCTTAAGTTCATGAAGTTGCCATGAAAGATAACTAATGGCAAGCTTCCGTTGAGTGGTTCGCTGTTTGAGAGTTCACTTGGAAGTGTTGTAACGGACAAGCAATGCAGTAAAGGTCTCATCTCTCATCTCATTATCTGAAATCGCTTAATCCTATATAGGGTCACGGTGAGC
>JAZEWT010000022.1:6721899-6735368 GCA_036362905.1 Mordacia mordax
AAATAAAGGAAGGAATACGTGTTCCTGAGCAGGTGCAGGTCAACTGCGAGCCATCATTCAAGCACAACAACAGTGAGCAGCATCAACAGTCCTAGCCAGAGGATTTCAATGCCTTACGGAACAAGTGAGTTTTGAGATGAGATTTGAAGATGCCCAGGGACTCAGCTAATCGAATTTCCAATGGAAGGGTGTTCCAGAGTCTGCGAAGAGTGCGCAAATAAGGCTCTTATCACCCATCGAACAGAGTTGCGATCTGGGCACATGCAGCAACCCTGTATTGGAGGATCGAAGTTGTGTTGAGGAGGGTGCCTGCAGTAGTTCATCGATGTATGTCGGAGCAGCGTCAGTGCGAGCCTTGTAGGTGAGAAGTAGGATCTTGAATTCAATCTGTTATTTAACCGGTAGGCAGTGGAAAACATATCGGCGCTGGGGATATGCGATTGTGGATGGGTGTGCGGGTGAGAATTCTAGCAGCTGCATTTTACATACGTTGGGGATGATTGATCAGGTAGTCGAGGGTTCTAGGGAGTAGTGCATTGCAATAATCGATTTATGAAGAGATGAATATGTGGATTAGCGTCTCAGCCTTGGAGGGTGACAGGATGTTGCGATGTCTGGCTATGTTTCTGTGATGGAAATAGGCTACCTTCACCACCTTGTTGATGTGTGTCTCAAAGGCGAGTGATGAGTCAAGAATCATTTCTAGACTCCGGACTGTCAGCAGCTTCGATGGTCTGGTCATCAAGCGTCAAATGGATGGGTTCAGCCCTGCACAATTGGTGCAGGGTTCCGATACGCAAATGTTTGTTTTGTCGCCATTTAGTTTCAGGTAATTTGAATTGAGCCAGGCCTTTGCACTTGACAGTGCGGAAGACATGCAAAGACCAGACGCGTTGATGGATGGCTTTGTGTGGTTATGTATTTGAATGTTAGCGGCATAGCAGTGATAGCTGAGAATGAGGCTGCGCAGCATATGGTCAAGTGGTTGTATGGAGATGCTGAAGAGGAAAAGGCCGAGAACTGAACCCTGAGGAACTCCATGCAAAACAGGATGGATCTCTGAATTGCATCCTCCGAGGCTGACGAATTGCTTCCGGTCGTAGAGGTAGGAGTTTTAGCTAGTGCCGGGCACAGCCTTCCAGTCGCTCCAATAAGGTAGGGTCGTCAAAGGTATCGAAGGCTGCGTTTAGGTCCAGAAGGACAAGAGTACTTGACAAGCCCTCATCAGCAGTGACAAGTAGGTTATTAACTACTTTGACCAGAGCAGTTTTAGTACTATGGCCAAATCTGAACCAAGATTGGAAGGGATCGAGACAGTCATTGTTGAGGACGTGTTTCTGGAGTTGCATGGCTACTGCACACTCAAGGACCTTAGAGAGGAATGGTAAATTGGAGATGGGGTGATTATTATCAGGGATGTTGCAATCAAGGCTATCTTTTTTTTTAGCAGAGGCGTAACTGCAGCACATTTGAATTGTGGGGGAATAATGCCGGAGCACAGTGAGTTATCGAAGAGGCGAGTGATGAAGGTGGCATGGAATTTGAAATTTGCCCGGATGAGTTTGGATGGAAAGGGGTGTAGGGAGCCATTTGCAGGCCGAGATCTGTTAACTAATGAAGACACATTCGATTCTGTAAACTCTGAAAATTCCAGGAATTTTGAAATCAGGGAAGAGATGCAACAATTGTTGAGGCTTTGTTTGCAGGTTGAGACTGGGTAGAGATTCGGTGGGCTTTGTTTTTTTCTAGAAACTGAATTAACTGATCCACCTGCTCTTATTAATAAAGAGAGGTAAGGGTGAGTGATAGATTGGATGAAGGAGCCAATGCATGGTCGAGAAGAGGCTATTGGCTTTGTCACAGGTATCAGCCAGAATGCTGGAAAAGTGGTTTGTCAATGTGCAATCAAGTGCTTGCCTTCCGGTAGCAATTGCGCTTGTCTTTATAGATTTGAGTGTGAACGGTGAGGCCAGCTTTTCTCCAAGTCCGTTCGGCCCTGCGTGTATTCACCTTCAGATCCCGGAGTTCAACAGTATACCAGGGGGATGGTTTTATGCCCGAGACATAGTGTGATTTGATTGGGGCCAAAACATCCAGTATGCGTAATAATGAGCTATTGTAAGTTTCAACCGTTGCATCAGAGGTAGAGTGAGCCGAGGCAGAGTGATGAACTGTTGATTGCAGCGGTGAATAAGTCTGTGTGATTACATTTGGATTTCAGAATTGTATTCGGTGCTTAGTGACTGGAAATGGGTGCAAATCCTAAAGATCAAACCACATCGCGGAGTTATCAAACAGACCAGGATTAGTAATGGACAGGTTGGTTAAGGAAACCAGGTCCAGAGTATGGCCACATTGAGTGGCAGATGTCAAATGTTGAATGAAGCCTAATGAGTTTCGAGTAGCCATGAGATCCCATGCAAGGGGACTCTTTGGAGAGTCAACATGGATATTAAAATTTCCAAGCATCAGGATCCTCTCAGAACTGGAGGAGCATGCTTATAAAGCTGCTCAGACAGTGTCAACAGACATGTGCTTGAATGAATGGAAGGTTGGTGACAGAATTGGACGGATGTCGGTAGTAACATTGTGGAGAACTGCAAGTCTTCCACTGCGGCCATGGGATTGAGCCTTTTGATGGGGTGCAATGCGTGGTTGAGTCTGATGCAATGTGAGGAAATCATCTTGATGGTGCCAGGTCTCTTGTTAGGCAAAGCAGGTCCAGACCATTGTCCAAGATCAGCTTCGCAATGAGTGGGGCTTTTTCGGTGTTCATAGAGCGCACATTGATTGGGGCAAAGTGGCTTTGATTTGCAGACAATTTGTGTGCTGGAGGGGCACTGACCAGTGGTATTGTCCACATGCAGTGCTAAGCTTCAAATGGCCTACTTTGTTTCTTCCTCGGCAGCCGATATGTAGGGTTTAATATAGGGATGGGGGTAGGGAAATGAGTCGTGAGCAGGTTTTATGAGCCATTTGTATCCAGCACGCCGATGGATGTAATGAGGGCGGAATATCGTAAATGCACGTGTAACGATGTGCTTTGGAATACTGTTAGAAGCATTGAGGGCATATCTAGGAGGTTACATGCTTACAGTGCATTAGCTGCAAGGAACATTGGCAGGTGTAGCAACGACATCTTCAGTTGAGGATTTTCACTTCCACATCCATGAGTACCTGACCAAAAATATGTGTTTACCTGCCAGCCTTAGTCTGCTAGCCAATGATTCCTGTTTGTATATGGCTGGCAGACAATTCCTGCTCACTGTTGACAACACTAATGATTTGATGAATTGGTCTGAAACCACCCCCAGATCGACTCACCCTCAACCTGAGGTGCTGTGTAAACATTGCCATTTGGCAGACAAAGGCGGCCGGGTGTGGTGTGGGCCACCCACCCCATAATGTTGGCCTTCATAGATGCTTGCCAGCAGTGGTATGTTAAGGCTATATGGGGGATCTTTGCCTCAAAGTGCATCTAGCATGACATAGGCACTGCGTTGTTGTCATCGCCAGTTAGTGGCAAATGGCTTTTGTGTGATTGCGCTAGCCAGCCGCCTCTCATGTGTCACCGACCTTCCTGGCAACTTCTCTTAACAATGCTTGCCCCTGACAGACTGCTAATGCCACACGTTGCTGGTGGGTGTGTGGTTGGATGGCATCTGTATCTTTCGTTTCGCAGTGATCCTGAGCCCCTACGGCTTGAGCGCAGTGCTCACGGGTCAGGCGTACAAGCGCAGCGACGCCAGCACACGCAAGCTCATCGAGGAGTGGCAGCAGTTCTACCCAGTGGTGGCGACGAGTAGCGTGGGCCCCGGCAGCAGCTCCGGTTGGGATGGCATGGGGGGCGGAGGGGAGGACGGGGCCTCGGAGCCCATGCAGGACGAAGACGCGCCCGTCGCGGTGGAGGTCCTCGTCGGTGAGTGAGGGTCGCGCACCGCCACGCTTGCGGCCCTTTGCATCGTCTCGAGTTTCATAATGATTTCATCATAACTTAATATAATGATGTAGGGTTTGACAGCAACACTGACACTTTGCAATGTTCGGCAACAGGTAATATTTGCTTAGTGTTTATTAGAAGTGTGGTGTAAGTCGCCCTGGATAAGTGTGCCCGCTCACAATAATAATCAGTACTAATAATGTAGGTTTGTCGTGGCTTAATTTATGAGATTGTTTTCTTTAGAGCTGTTTTTTCAGTATAACTGCTTTGAGCATTACTCCTCCCCCTCCCCCCCCCTTGCAATGTTTTGCTTCCCACGGAGGCATCGTCACGCAGGATGCCTAAAGAGGTTTCGCCACATGACAGGCAAAGCCTCTTACGTGGGGGAGAGGAGGGAACACTCCATTTGGCTATCCCGAAAGAAACAGCTGTTGGGGAAACATTCTCTGCACGTGGTGCAGGATTCGTTCAATGGCTAAGGTATTTGTTCGGAGGGAGACTTGTAGGCGAGCGCCGAATGATGTCCACGCTGGCCTTAGTAGGCGCTGGTCCCACCGGGCCGCTGATGATCGTGCGTGGGGTCCGTGTGTTGCAGGCGGCGTGCGCATGGTGTTCCCGGCGGCGCTGGTGCTCGTGCCGCAGAGCGAGGCGCTGCTGCTCGCCCCGCTCTACCCGGCCGGGGGTGCACGCGACCCCACGTCGTGCGGGACCCTCACGCCGCCCACGTCGCCCCCGCACGCCCTGCTGTCCGGTACGCGTTAGCAACGGCCAAAGCAACCGCCGCTAAGTGGTGGTGACGTCACCAGGGCACGCTTGTGCTTGGGGCGGGTTCACGCATGAGCCTCTTAGCCAGTGGCCCACACCCATTCACCAATCTATCTCGCCGACACCATCATGCATTTACTCTGCAGTCCCACTTTCCCCCCCCGATACCCTTCGCACTTTGTCGTAAATGAAAACATACACATGGTAGGATTGATACATGTATTGATGTCACTTTTCACAGCTCGGTGTATGAGAATTGCTCTTAAATGCTGTTTTTTTTAGGATAGCCCTGTTCAGCATTCCTGCTCGCACCTCAGCAGTATCGTCAGACTTTTGACAGTGCCTCCAAAGTGGTAGGCAGAACGTCATGGAGGATGAGAGGAGGAACAATGCTCTGGTTTCGACAGAGAATCCAAAGCGCTTACCATTGAGGATTGCTTTTGAGGGACGTTTTGGCCTCCCACGTTGGAGGCGTCCTGCAAAAGCATCACGAAGGAGAGAAGAGCGATTGCTTGCCATGGTTACCCTGAGAGAGCAGCTCTTGCGAGCAATTCTCCTCGCACATCGAGCCTTGACAAACCGACATTAATCATGCCCATTACCCGGTGGATTCCGATTTCCCCCCAGACTATAGCGTGACGATGCCAATGTCCCGGACGGGGGGCCCTGGCGGCGCGGCCGCACCGGACGTGCCGTGTGGAATCCCATCGGTGGCGGCCGCAGCCGCGGCCGCGGCGGCGGCGGCTGCTGGGGGCAGTCCAGGCCACGCGGGTGAGAGCGTGCACAAGTGGGCCAACTGGATGGTGGAGCGCTCGTGGCAGGAGTACAACCAAGACCGGACACCCCTGAAGTGAGTTCGGCTGCGACCATGCCTCTTGTATGCTTATGAGTAAGGCTGCTCCTCTGCTGGGGTTCGTGACGTGCGAAGGGTGTGAACCTCTGCGGGATTCCCCGTCAACCTGCGCTCTGAGCGAGCGTCAGCGCCGCTCTCGCTTTGCTTTCCCTGGGCGCCCCGGCTGTGGTTGTGGAAATGTGATGTCGAATGCCAGGAACAATGTTGAATTAATTTTAATGATACTTCCCTGGATTTTGTTACGTACTGTTGTTTGAGTGCAGGGCTATCGTGGAGGTGCTGTGTTTCCAAGACGGCTATAGTCTGCTAGAAGAGAGCGGCGTTGCCGAGTTTAACCCCCAAATTGAGTAATTAGTCACCTTTTTTCTAATTTAGATTGTGACTCTGTACACCATGACTTGCTATTGCCACGTGACGTCGGTAGGCCTAACGAGAATTTGGCGGCGCGTATTTGCGGGGTTCGCACCACAGTGATAACCAGCTCGGTCTGCCAGATCATTACCGTGAAAGTAAGCTTGGCCCAGAATCACCGCCCATCGTTAACGTGTTGATGAGCGAGTCGGAACGAGTCCCTGCGTCTTGCGTCCGATGTGGGGGTACTCGTACGATGGCAGGACGGTCCTACGCCGTGTCATGTCCCCCTAACCCTAACCGCCGCGCCAGTATCGCTGCCCATGCTTAACTCGCTAACGAGTAAGCGAGTCGACGAGTAAGTGTGACGCCATCGTGCCTTACGGTGGACGGTGCAGGCGTACCCGTGCGATGGCGGGATCGGACGACGAGACGTCAAACAAGCTCACGTCTTGGGACTTCCTGGAGCCGTCGCACCGCACGCCCTGCTGCTGCTCCAGGTGCTGTGCTTGACCGCCGAGCTGCAGCGGCACAGCCATGCTGCAATCATGTTACCCACAACCTACTGAACACATGCCTCGTGTTCATTCTATAGTCTACGCAACACACGCAGCAATGGGTGTTATTCCCCGCACTCTGTTGAACACATGCTGCTCTAATGATATTCCTGTGCTGTACGCAGCACACGCTACTCTTGTGGTGTCCCTGTGCTGTACGCAGCACACGCTACTCTTGTGGTGTCCCTGTGCTGTACGCAGCACACGCTACTCTTGTGGTGTTCCTGTGCTGTACGCAGCACACGCTACTCTTGTGGTGTTCCTGTGCTGCATGCAGCACACGCTACTCTTGTGGTGTTCCTATGCTGTACGCAACAAACGCTACTCTTGTGGTCTTCCTGTGCTGTACGCAGCACACGCTACTCTTGTGGTGTTCCTGTGCTGTACGCAGCACACGCTACTCTTGTGTTACTACGTGCAGTCTACTGCACGCTGCACTCAACTATTTTGTATTGTACTCCAGCCATATTCCCTGACCTGCACTTGCTGAGCACAGACCACACACTCCGTGATCACAGTGCACTTGGTTACTTTTAACTATATTGCGCTTGAGTTGTCCCCTAAATACAATTCTTCTAGCCGTGAAAATCTACGTCAATACACAGGGGTAACGCTCGACACGGAAATTTCAAAAGTTGTACTGAACGCCCCTAACGACATGAACTCTCAACTCCGACAGGCACAAGGTGCAGAGGCAGCGGAGTGGTGGCGGGCAGCTGAGCGCCCGGCCCGCTCCCCTGTCGGGCCCGTCGGGGCTCGGTGGGAGTGGCGGAGGCGGCTCCGGGCCCTTCGGCTCACTCTCGCAAGGCCCCGGAGGTGGCTCCTCCTCCCTCCCCACCTCCTCCTCCACCTCCTCCTCCACCTCGTCATCGTCCAGCTCAACCCTCTCCTCATCCAAGCACAAGCCCTGCATGGAGAAAGGCGAGAAGGGAGGCGGCGGCGGTGAGCGGGGGATGCCTAAGGCGGCTCGTCCCTTCACGCCGTTCCACCACCGGGCCGAGGAGAACACCACGGCTGGTGGCGGCGCAGGCGGCGGTGCCTCGGCCGGCGGCGCCACCGTTGGCTCGGTGGGCCTCCTGCTACCCGAGCTTGAGGCTATTGGGGGAGGCACCCCGAGGACCGCACACCATCATCACCACCACAGCATCAAGGCCGACAAGCTGTGGTCTGCCGGGCAGGGAGGTGGCAAGGCCGCCGACGGTGGCGCCGGAATTTCCATCGGCGGGCCTCCGTCAGCTGCCGAGGTGGTCCAGTCACCGTCCCCCTTGCCACCCACGTTGAGCCCGCACCCCAGGTCAGGCCGGGACCTCGACGGTGTCGACGGCGTGATGCCGGGCGGCGGCGGCGGTGGCGGCACAGCCGCCTGCTCAGGGGTGGGTAATCCCGGCTGCGTCCCCGCTGCAGTGTTCTACCCACCTGGCGGTCCCGTGCACGGTCCGCCTGTGTTCCACGGCGGCGATGACCCCTCTGCCCTCAAGGCCGGCCTGCCCGTGACTGTGTTGGGACAGCAGCCGTCTCAGCCACCGCTGCACCATCCTCACCACCACCAGCAGCAAGCGCAGCACGGTGGGTGCCACTTGCCGCTTCCGTCGGGCCAGGATCAGGGCGACGCGCCGCTGTACGCGGGGCTGTGCGCGCCGCAGTCGCCCGCGTCTGCCGACACCCGTGCGGCGACGATGCCTGCATGGTACGTCTACCACCTGCCGGATAACTGCGGCTCGGGCTTCAGGCCACCCGCTTTACCCACCGGGAGGAGGAGCCGGGAGCGGTGCGATGGGGGTGGCGGCGTGGGCGAGGACGGGGAGGAGGGTGACTGCCTTGCTGGCGGAGACGATGTGGACGACGAGGATTATGGGGAGCCGGACGAGGCGGAGGCGCAGACCAGCATGCTGCTCACTGCGTACGTACCCACCGTGCTCAGGTCGTTACTCAATATTGCTGTTGTCGCTTCAAATGTCTGCTGTCCAGCTTGACCCCGACAGCAGGAGGCGCTTCTTTTTGCAAACCTCCATCAGTGTGAAGGTCTTAGGATCGTTATTTGATTTGAACCTCCCTCCCAGACTTGTTTGCTGAGACCCTAGCAGGAGTGCTCGATTCTACATGACATAACTCTTGGGTTCATTGGAACACACACACCCGATAATTGTATGATCTTTGCGGAGATTGAGTGTTTCTCCTGTTCTGCGTGGGTTTCCTCTGAGTTCTTCCTTTCACAGCTTAAAAACATTTCTTGATTGATACCATCATAAAATTTCGACCTTGTTGACTGGCTGCTTGGCGCTGGCTAACTCCCTCCTATCGATAATACATCTTATAGAACATATATATTCCATGGCTCTGTTTGGAATGAGCACTTTGTTATGGGGGCAATTATAAAAAAATAAAAAAACTGTATTGTTGGCCGCACGTCCTTAAAATCCCCTTGTCTCCTATCGTGTGTCCGTCTCATCGTGGCACTTCCCCCTCTTGGCGGATTGTCTGCCGCAGGCTGCTGCTGCAGCCCAGCAAGCGGCTGAAGGTGCACGACGAGCGGCTGCAGATCTACCGGATCCACGCACGCAACGCCCACTCGCGGCACGGCGCCGCCGACACCACGGCCGACCCGTACGCGTTCAGCGACGTCGACGACCAGATCAGCATCGGGCCCGGCAAGAAGGAACGGCCGGGGGGCGATCGCTCAGCCAGCAAGCGGGCGCACCCTGACCACCGGGTGAGCGACCGCTGGGGCGCATGCGTGAAGGGGAGCGCGCGTGCGCGCGTGGTGCGTCGGTGTGTGCGTGGGGAGCGGTAGTGTAGTGTTAACTTGCTCCGAAATGAACCCAGCAACCTGACTTTCTGTTGATGACTTAACATCAGTGATAATCTGAACTAGTCCTGGGCCTCCCCTAGGTTGATTCGGCCTCGTACGAGTGAAAGGTGCGGTGTGTAAACATCGCCACTAGGGAGACAAAGGCGGCCGGGTGTGGCGCTTGCCTTCATAGGTACTTTTCACTATCAGCAATGGCCTCAAATGCATGTTAAATGTAGTGGAGGGATCTTTGTCTTTGTGGTTATGCCCACTCTAAATACATCTTTGTAAGATCACCCTCATTAGCAGCTGTCCATGCGCTTCTCTGTGTAATCCCAGTTGAGTGGTTTTTTTTAATCCGGTGTCAAGTAAGCCTGTACGTGCGTGTATTATTACCGCTTAAACGTTCTGTGCATGCGTTGGTTAGCGTGCCGTGATGGTACGTTGACGTTTGCGTTGTACGTTTTCACGCGATCTGTTCAGACGGAAGGTCACGGTCTAGCACCTGTGGTGGACTCGTCCCTGGAGAGCAAGGATGCCATGTCCATATTTAGCCCCGCTTCCAAGACCGGTAGGGTGCCGTGTGCAAGTGTGAGCCATGTGTGTGTGCGCTGGGTAGCAGGGTGGCTGTGCAGGAACTGTCATGCCTCACTCAATGGACTTAATAAACAAGAGTGTAAAATACTCCTCCGCTTTCATCGTGCCCTCGTACGGGTAGTCCTTAAACATCCCATGCAGACACTCGGTACCAGCGTAGAGTGTATGTGCACTCTACGCTGACTACCAGTACGAAAGTTACCTATGTACATCACTTCAGCGCTTTTCCACTGAGCCACATACCCAGGACACCCCCATACCTTGCCAACCTACTCACACCACTCACTGCAATGTGCTCACGCACGCTTTGCGGCACCACCCAACACCTGCTCGGTCAGCATCCCTCGCTCTGAAACAAGAAAACCCAGAACGGTGCTTCTCTGCACCCACAACTTGGAGCAACCCCCCTCCCTCTGCACCTCTGACAAAGTACCGCAACCTCGACCTTTAAAAAAAAAAATCATCCCACGCAACACTTCATAAGGCAGATCCATGCTCACCTCTGCTTTGCACCTCAATACCCGTGTTTCGCCCTGTCCAGGCAAGGAATTTGCGCGTTGCAAATTGTATTGTTTTTTTTGTATCGTCCGCACCTCGCAAAGTCCTGCCCAGCGTGGTTGGAATCCCGCCGCGTACACTGTTCTGTGTAGAGTTTGTGTCCTCTCCTGTTATGCGTAGATTTCTTCCAGGTTCTACGTTTTCCTCCTATAAGTAACACTCAATGGCCGATAATACCGTAATCTATAGGACACAGTGTCTGGTGGGTTGACGCCAGCTAATCACATGGTTGCCTTCTCCCTGCCTTTCTGCAGTTTCCTCATGCCTCTGTACATTGAACAAATGCTGTGGCTTGCTGCGAATTGTAACAAACAAATGTAATGATTACGCACAGGCAATACGCTGATCATTCATATGCAGCGTGTCGTGTACATGTGGCGATTTTTAGTTGGCGATGTACTGTGTATGCACACGCGCACTCTCGTTTTACTAACTTAACCTCACTAATCCTCGGGATTTCTTTTATTGCAAATAATAACTTGATACAAGGCGTACAGCATCGCAATGGTCTCCAGTCTTTTTAAACACCCAACATCACTTAAAATCTAAATGTAACACAAGGTCTATACTGAAAAATTCTTTTTTGCCGAAGCCCATAAATTGTATGCTTCGCATAATACCTATTCATAATGCGACACCTGTCCTTTCCATACTTGAATCCATTCCAAAGTTGGTTCAGGCACCTGATGATGCCTCCAATGTGGGAGGCGAAATATCCCGAGGGAGAGGGGGAACAATCAGCACAGCTCTTGGGAGCGATTCTCGTCACACACACAGAGTCGCCGCAAACCCACGTCAATACAAATCACGATTTTCTAACAACACTGGGCTGCACCAAATGTCCAAAGGTGAAGGTGTTAACTTTGTTGCTCAGCCGTGCCTGTGTGTGTGTGCGTGCGCGCGCGTGTGCGTGCGCTTGTGTCTGTGTAAAGTAGACACAAGGCCCCGTAACAGCTCAACAAGCCTCATGAGTGAGGTGGGTCTTCGAGTCTCCTTTGAGGACCTTGAAAATCTCTTTGACAACTCCTCGGACGACGACATGGGGGTGAGGGATGCACAGGTGTTTTTTTGTTTGTTTTTTATACATCCGCGATCTTGTGCAATTTCGAGCGAGACTTATTTGAACTGGAAAATTGCTCACCTTAAGGGGCGGTCTTCTTACAAGCGTGCAACGTAGTCGTCTGACGCCCGGGTAAAGGCAGAAGAGTGGCTCGAGATGGTTGATGGTACTCGTGGAAAAGTGGACATTTACACCTGCAAGTGTTAAAGTTTGAGAAGAAGAATCAATGAGTGAGAAGTAGAGCTGAAACCAGAATTAATAAAAGGTTTAATGTTATGTTGATAAAATCTGTGCTTATGAAGGATTTGAATCCGGTACTCTCTGTGGCCACACATACTTAAAAACACTTGCTCCATTAAATATGGTTCAGTTGTTGAGTCTGAAGGTTTGCTTTCAGGAAAGATCTGCTAAGTTTTCACGATAAGGGGTGACTGTCCATCGCTGCGCGTTTCACATTTAAATACTTTACGAGGGACTAACTGGGCAATCGTCGGGCGGGTCTGCTCTTCATCACTTGCAGTCACGGAGTCTTTAATGGCCCTTGTACAGTGGACGTTTGGGCCTGGACCGCGCGGTTTTGTAGTGGGTGCGCTAGTGGTCAGCTTCACTGCAGAGGCCTCGGTGCATTGCCAAGCCCGCATGCACACGAGCAGAGTAGTTGTGAAATGTAACTTTTACGCCGTTTGCCGCGTGTGCTTGTCTGCATCGGCGCCTGCATTCGCGTTGCGTTCCGCTTACCACCTGCTCACTCTCTCTCGTTTGTGTTGTCCTTCCCTGCTTGCTCTGTAGGGCCCGTTGCCAGCCAAGCCGGCGCCCCCTGGCGGCGGGGGAGAGGAAAGGCATGCCTCGCGCGAGGGTCGGCTGCCTCCAGCTCCTGCCCCTGCCATGCCTCCCTGTACACTGAGTCAGTAGCGCCCCCCCCCCGTGCCCAGTTGCGCACACGAGACAGCCACTGTGTAGGCCACAGAGGGGCAAGTGGGGTTAGTGATCGCCTGTTAAGGCTTATCCTGAACTTGAAGTGTCTGTGGGTAAGGTTTCCATCTCGGAGGCACAAAAAACCGGGATTTATTTTGGGGGGAGGGGAAACAGAATCCGAGATGATTATATGTGTTAATTGGCAAATACCCAGACCTTAAATAATAACTTATTCAAGGAAAGTGTGCTCATATCTCCAGACAGCTGCCTCTCAAAGGAGGACGATCCTGGGAAATCTTGACAGGCGCAAACTCTAGTTTGTGGATGTTAGCGGGAATCAAACTCAGGTTGCTGGGGTCATTGACTTAGCCTAACAGAATATGTAACGCGTGCACATTCCATGCCTGATCGTGGATGAGTCATGAATACGGATGTGTGTGGAAACCACAGAGAGGGGGAAGGGGGGTCAGCCAGGTGGTCAACCGGCACCAACCCGCTTCCTATATATTATGATATTGGCCAGTTACTTAATCAGTTCGTGCTATAGTTATTGGAAGAAATTGGAGAACATACAGGGCAGAATGAGAACACCTGGACGCCACATAGATAAGGTGCCTGAGGCGGTAATCAAACGACCTCGAGTCGGAGCTTATTTCTGTGAGATACAGATTGTACCGCTGCGCTCCTCTGCCACCCACTGTACAGCGTGCTTGCCGCAAAAATACCCTAGACTTTCTGGGCGAGAGGAGCGCTCGATACAGCTGTTCCGAAAGCAGCTTCCTCCTACAAGACCCTGTTTTTAGCCAAACATCGAGCCGTGACAAACTAGGTTTTTGTCCCGTGTAGGCTCAGCCGATCTACAACGGATGTTCCCGACACCGCCATCCCTTGAGCAGCATCCAGCCTTCTCGCCCGTCAACCCGGGTTGCAAAGACTATCTGAACCCGGACTCAGCCCCGGGCCAGACACTGCTCGACCTACACGGGCCCTCCACTGCTGCTCAGGTGGCGATCTTCCGGCCCGAGATCGAAGATGACATGGGCAGCCCCAAACCTGAGGAGCTGAAGGTAACCCCCCCCCCCCCC
>JAZEWT010000022.1:6811776-6823539 GCA_036362905.1 Mordacia mordax
GCTACTAGCGTTTATTCCCCTGGCACTCATTCATCCTGCAGGGCACGGGGGCAGGGAGGGGGGCAGGGGGTTGGGGGCGGGCAGGGGAGTGGGGTGGGGGTTCAGGGGTAACTGGGGGTTCCAGTGAATCGAGGCAATGTTGCCGTGGGCCCCGAGCGCGGAGTCTTGGCTACGGGGTCGTGCTTTGGGATTTCCCTGCGAACCGGAGACGCGGGTGCCCGTGTATGGGGGGCGGGGGTGGGGTTACAGAACGAGGATACGTGGGGTTCCGCCACGCATTCATTCATTTTCCGGGGATAGGTCGGAGCCTATCCCGGCGGACACAGGGCGCAAAGCAAGATCATGCCCGGGATGGGCCGCGGGTCCATCGCAGGACACTGAGGGGTGATTTAGGCAGCAGGTCAATGGACTGTGGTTGGAAACCGGAGTGAGTTGGTGGGTGAATGGGTGAGTGAGTGGGCGGGCGGGTGGATGGGTGAGTTGGTGAGCGGCTGGGTGAGTGGGTGAGCGGCAGCAGCGCGTCTTTGGACTGTAGTAGGAATCGGGGGAACCCAGAGAAAACCCACGCGGACACGGGGAGAGAACACGCAAATATCTCTATAATCATTATTATAGCAACACCCGCTTAATCCTGTGCAGAATCGCGGGGAACCGGAACCTATCCCCGAAGACAATATTAATCAAGTGAACATCATTGCACTAGATTTAATCACAGCGTCACTTGGTCAATCCACTGCTGGATGATTCCTTCCTGCGATGAATGTCAGTCCATACTCACCACGCTTGGTCAAGTCGTTAAGTCCGTGATGGAATTGACCGGGCATTTCCTTAACAATTTAATCTTACAGTTTGTGAAGCGGGCGGCGCGGTGGCGCAGTGGTTAGCGCTGACGCCTCACAGCAAGAAGGTCCCGGGTTCGAGTCTCTCGGCTCCGGTGCCTTTCTGTGTGGAGTTTGCATGCTCTCCCCGTGTCCGCGTGGGTTTTCGCCGGGCACTCCGGTTTCCTCCCACAGTCCAAAAGCATGCTCCTGGATAGGTTGATTGGCTCGCAGACTAAAATTGTCCCGCAATGCCCGGCGATGGACCGGCGTCCCGTCGTCGGGTGTATTCCTGCCTTACGCCCTATGTTTCCGGGATAGGCTCCGGCTTCACCGTGACCCTATATAGGATTAAGCGGTTTCAGATAATGAGATGAGATAAGTTTGTGAAGCCTGGCACGGCATTCGTTCATTGTCGAAGGTGTTCGCTCGGAGAGAGAACGACTCAGACACACCGAGCAACCCGCAGACAGGCGGGGGAAGGGCAGCCACTCTGCAAGCCGGCGCCAACATTTGCTAAGCATTTCGTCCTTTATATATTAATAGGAGCAAGTGTTAGAGACAGACGCCAGAGTTAGAGATAGGAGCCAGTGTTAGGGATAGCAGCCAGTGTTAGCGATAGGAACCAGTGTTAGAGATAGGAGCCAGTGTTAGAGATAGGAGCCAGTGTTTGCGATAGCAGCCAGTGTTAGAGATAGGAGCCAGTGTTAGAGATCGGAGCCAGTGTTATCGGAAGGAGCCTGTGTTAGAGATAGGAGCAAGTGTTAGAGACTGGCGCCAGTGTTAGAGATAGGAGCCAGTGTTAGAGATAGGAGCCAGTGTTTGCGATAGCAGCCAGTGTTAGAGATAGGAGCCAGTGTTAGAGATAGGAGCCAGTGTTACAGATAGGAGCCAGTGTTAGAGATAGGAGCCAGTGTTAGAGATAGGAGCCAGTGTTAGAGATAAGAGCCAGTGTTAGAGATCAGAGCCAGTGTTATCGGAAGGAATGAAACCGCCTCGGGCAGGACCTTCTCTCCGGGAGGAGGCGAGGATGTTATAGGCGTACAGCCAACTTTGCCTGCTGTCCGCGGCTCCAAATTGTAGGTGCATTGGTCGCTGTGTCACCCCCTGTAATTATTAATGCCTGTTTGTGATGAGCAATTATTTTGATAATTCCTCTGGCCATCGATCTCATTAATTATTTACGAGCCCGTTAATAACACACGCACACTCACTCACTTATTAAAGGCACAGATTGTTTTCTGGAGAAATGATGGTAGCAGCGACAGTGCGTTCTGTAGCTATGAATAATGGAGCCAGTGTTTGTGACGTATCTATGCGTGTCCAGTATGAAGCAAGAGCGGTGCCTCTGCCAGTCATCTCAGTCAGTGAGCAGCTCGTGGCACCTGGGTCTGTCCCATGACCTCCTGCCGGCGAGCTTTCGACGCTTAACGTGACCTCAAAGTGCACCTGGCCTGGCACGGGCGCCGTGGGCACGTCACCACCGTTATGTGGCGAATAGCCGTCGTTGCGGCTGTGGTCCGATTTAATGGGGGAGCGGTGGCTCAGCGGTTAGGGAGCCACGCCGCGAAAGGGGTCGAACGCGAGTTCGATTCCCGCTCACGGCCACAAGCACCGGCGGCGATTTTTTGAACCGGAACGTGGCCTCCCCTAAGTCCACCCAGCCTCAAATGAATGCCTCGCGCGGTGGGTAAACATTACCACAAGGGGGACAAAGGCGGCCAGGTGTGGTGCTAGCCACCCACCCCGTCGTGCGCCATGCTGACCTTTATAGGTGCCACTCGCGAACAGCACTTGACCGTACAGTCCGTTAATTTTAATCGGAGGGTGTAATGCATGTCCGCACTCAGGGTACAGTGTGCGAATCCTTCATTAGCGCAAAATGTCCACAGAACACCGAGGCTTGTATCTCTTATTGGGACTTCGCTTCCCACTCATTGATCATTTGTCTTCTCAATCTTCAGAGAGACAGCGGTGAAATTCCCAGCAAGAAACCCAGAGCAGGAATCCAAGAGAAGAGAACGTTATCAACAAGAGATTTCGGAAGAACGTGTTACACGCCTGGAACAAAATTACCCGTAGGGCGGGTACTCTACTAATGTCGCAGATGTCAATGTCGAGGACTGTTTGGGTATGCATTCATCCAGCGGTGGATTGACCACGGTTGGCAATTCTGACGTAACGCCAATGTCACCGGGTGAGCAGCGGATAAAGATGCTTGTGGAGTCCCGAAAAATCGGGGACGGATGGCAACCATCGACAGGAATCTCACTGCGGGCCCCCTGAGCTCGGGACCCCTCGCCCCTCCTCGGACCCCAGCAGCCGCTGGACCCCGAGCCCCACGTGACTCCTGCGATGTCACGTGACGGCCGTTACGGTCAATACTCAGAGTTCAGGGTTCAGTCGCTCGCATCAATGATCGATTTCACTGGGCGCCTGAATCGTTCTACACGTGACCCCCCCCCGTCCCACGCGGCCCCCGCCTCTCCAAACCTGAGTCGTTCCTCCCTGCGCCCTTGAGTCGTTCCTCCCCGCAACTCTCACTGAGTCGTTCCTCCCTGCCCACTCTGTGTCGTTCTCCTGTCTCTTCAACAGTGAATGAATACAACTCGGCGCGTAACGAGCAGCAGTGTTAATGATCGCTCTCCACAGCCGGGGCGGCGCGGTGGCTGCACAGTGAGTAGTAGCGCTGTCGCCTCACAGCACTGGCTCCTGTCTCTAACACTGGCTCCTGTCTCTAACACTGGCTCCTGTCTCTAACGCTGGCTCCTGTCTCTAACACTGGCTCCTGTCTCTAACGCTGGCTCCTATCTCTAACACTGGCTCCTGTCTCTAACGCTGGTTCCTATCTCTAACACTGGCTCCCGTCTCTAACGCTGGCTCCTATCGCTAACACTGGCTCCAATCTCTAACATTGGCTCCTGTTTCTAACACTGGCTCCCGTCTCTAACACTGGCTCCTGTCTCTAACACTGGCTCCAATCTCTAACATTGGCTCCTGTTTCTAACACTGGCTGCTATGTCTAATACTGGCTCCTATCTCTAACACTGACTGCTGTCTCTGACACCAGATGCATAGATGTTTATTATTACATCAGAAAGTACTCACTGAGCTTGCAAGCTCTACATGCGTGATTGCTGTGACACAACAAGAAGTCCGAACTAACCAACGCAACAACAACAACGCCTAAAATCGAAGGGTGAATAAATGTTACTGGCAGCACCAATTTGTGCAAGAAAAGGAAAGAGCTGACGCCCCTCCTGGTGCCGGTGTCACTCAGCATCAGTGAATTCATAGCTGCCTTCCCTTCGCCGCTCTGTGTATTTCTTACACTTCTATCGTGATGCAAGTCGCCCTGGGTGAGGACGTCTGCTAAATAATAATGAATGAACAATTACTTTATCGTTTATTTTATGCCCTCTAAATTCATCTCATCTCATCTCATTGTCTGAAACCTCATCTCATCTCATTGTCTGAAACCGCTTAGTCCTATACAGGGTCACGGTGAAGCCGGAGCCTATCCCGGCAGACACAGGGCGCAAGGCAAGGATATACCGACGATGGGACGCCAGTCCATCGCCGGGCACTGCGGGGCGATTTAGCCTGCGAGCCAATCAACCTATGTAGCAGCATGCTTTTTGGACTGTGGGAGGAAACCGGAGTGCCCGGCGAAAACCCACGCGGACACGGGGAGAGCATGCAAACTCCACACAGAAAGGCACCCGAGCCGAGAGATTCGAACTCGGGACCTTCTTGCTGTGAGGTGACAACGCTAACCACTGGGCCACCGCGCCGCCCCGCCCTCTAAATTGCACCCATTATTTCACTCTCCGTTGAACTGCTCTGATGTTGTTGTTGCTGACGTGCCATTTTCTCCGTAGCTCTGTGCAGCGCTTTGTGACCCCCGGGTGAAAAGCGCTCCTCTAGAAGTGCGATTATTAATTATTACCTGTGCAGGTGGGAAGGGTGGGTGAGGATGAGGGTTCCTTAAATCACAACAAGGGTTAATACCTATTTATTTACCTACTGATTCATTAGTACAAACCTCAAACTTCTTGCGCAAGACCAGCCATCACAACCATCATCACCACCACCGTGATCCCCGCACCCGCAGGGTAAAGTTAACTCCCGGGTGAATGATGCCCGTACACGCGCTATTACATAATCGTTGTTGTGAATTTACAGACTCTGCTTTCCTCCCGTCTCCTCGCCGTCCCCGTGGGCGATCAGATCCCTCTCGCACGTCAGACACCTCCCCTCCACCCCCACCGCTCCCTCCTGCCTCACACCGTGTTCCCACCGCCACGAACTGCCGTCTGCCTCTTGACTCCTCGTTGGCATGAATTCTGTCTGGTCTCCCTCCCTCGCCTCCCTCCCTCGCTGTTAGAGATAGGAGCCAGTGTTAGAGATACGAGCCAGTGTTGTAGATAGGAGCCAACGTTAAAGATGGAAGAGGCTGTCACTTCTCTGTCAGGAGCTGCACCGGTACCGCCTGGACCTCTGTGGTATGCAGAAGGTCCAGTGGACCGGTTCTGGCTCCAGTCTAAAGGAGGGGTGCACAGTCCTCCACTCAGGATAGGAAACTGCCAAACAACTGGGAGTGTCTCTTCTTCTGAATAAAATAACAAGGTGTAGGAACCTGTGAGTACCAGGCTGCTGTGGGATTCCCTGCCTGTAAATGGGAGGTGATGATTGATTGTGGTGGCCTACGCCTCCATTGAAAATGTGGAAGGATATAGGCAAGGCTGATGAGTCAGATGCCTTCTATGACCGACCTCATGTCCCAGATGCCGGCTAAACTGCTCTCGCGGGATAGAGTCATCCTGCGAGGTGACTTTAATGCCCGAGTGGGTCATGATGTAGATGCCTAAGGCTGGAGTGATTGGAAGGCATAGAATAGCTCAACAACGTTTGGAAACTGCTAGATTTCTGTGCAGCCTTTGATATCGTAATCATAAATACGCTGTTCTGTCATCAGTACATCCGCACGACATCAAGGATACATGCAGGGATGAAGCAAGAACATCTGCTATATAGTGGTGGAGCAGCAGATGTGGGTCCATTTCCTATCTGATGAAAGTTGCAAGCGAGAATTTCATCATCGTTTTCAGCTGGGGCTGGCATCGTCCGTTCCTTTTCCTGACGCAGAGGGACAATTGGTGAGGTTTAGGGCTGTGGCTCATGCAGCTGGTATGGCTGCATTAGGTACGCGGACTGACGGAGGAGCTGTTTCAGCTAGCCGACTGAAAGTGGCAGACCCACTCACACCATCTACAAGATCCTGCGTCTGAGAATGAGGAGGTTTACCGCAGCCTTTGCTCTGAGGTTTGGAGAACTGTGCGGCGTCTGTTTCAGCAGTCTCTGATCACAACAAACTTCTTATACCATCAGAGGGATGGACTTGCGTGGTGATCTAATCTCCGCAGGAACAAGTTCGCAGGTTTGTAGAGCATTTATGTGAGATCTTGGGGGAGGGGAACCCCTATCTGATGTCATATAACACCATGGGATAACATTGGAGTGACCCTGCTGGGGCTGCGGTGCCTCAGATAATGGCAGAAGTAGCTAGCCCTGTGAGTGGCTGGTGGAGGTTCCATCTGTAGAGGAAGTATGTTAGGCGATCCAGAGACTGAGACCAGGAAAAGCACCAGACATAGATGGACTCCCAAACAAATTCTGAAGTAAACTGGTGTCTGTCTGGAGACTCTGCTATATGAGATCATTGCAACCGTTTAGAGCACAGCAAGGGTCCCGTAAGTCTGAAAGGATGCCTTTGTGGTCCCACTCTTTAAGAAGGGAGACCGTACCGATTGTAATAACTACAGGGGCATCTCGCTCCTCGGTGTGCCGGGAAAGGCCCTGCTAAGGATCATTCAATATAATCTTGCCACGCACGCTGAGGCTTGCGAAACTCCAATGTGGTTTCAGGCTGGGGCAGTCCTGCATAGACGCTATACTTTAATTGCTACAGCAGAGGTGTAGGGAATTCTTCGTGGGGTCCCTGACTTTGCCAATAATCCTTAAAAATTTTTATGATGGTGAGCAAGCCCAGGTAAAGCTATATGGTTGGTAGTCAGAGCAATGTTCACCTTGGGGTGCGACAGGGATCCCCTCTGGCTCCTACATTATTCAACATCTTATTTATTACGTAGTTATAGAGGCTTTCCATGGATGAACCAGTGGAATGTATATCTGGTACAGGTACAATGGGAGGCCGATAGCTGCCTGGGTGTGATCAAGAGATGGCTCTCTATTGACCAACCGCTTTATGTATGCTACCCCTTTGATCATTACCGCTCACTCTGAAGAGGAGTTGGGGGCTCTGCTGTTGAACCTGGAGCATGCCACAAAGAGGTGGAGTCTTACCATCAGCCCCTCCAAAACCAAACATCTGCCGAGGTATTATATGCCACTGAACACTCCACCCGCTCAGCTCTCCATGAGTGATGATGGGGCCGTTGTGGAGAGAGTGGAGAAGTTTCCATACCTGGACAGCATGCTTATGGAAGGTGCCGATATTGCAGTAAATGTCTCACTCCGAATGACTCGGGTGCAATTATATTTTCGTTGGCTGCCTAACGCTGCGTGGAAGTTGCCTGGCCTGTCGCTTGAGACGAAGTTTCGGATCTTCTCAGCTGCGGTCATACCCTCTCTGCTCTATGCTTGCGAGACTTATACTTCCCTGGCGGTACATCGGCGCCATTTAGAAACTTTCCGGTCGGCCTGCCTACGATCCATCCTGGGTTTAACCAGGTTGGATTGTGTTAGGGTCTCACAAATTCTCGAAGTATCTGAAAAAAGTCCCATTCGTGAGCTCCTCCGGCAGGCGAGGCTACGGTGGCTGGGTGTAGCCCACATGCCCAGCCACCGCATGCCCAAGCAGTTGCTGTTAAGGCGGATAGAGGGGGCTAAACGGGCGCGGCACGGGCTAGAGAAGAGATGGCCCGATGGCACAAGAGGACCTGGAGCTGAGTGGACTTGCTGAAGACTGGTACGAACGGTGTCAAGATCGACCAGTGTGGAGGAGGGTCGTGAAGGACGCTACGGGGCTGTTGGAGGCAGTCTCCCTCCACATCAACGACCGGAGCGCCGGGCGGTTTAAACACAGCAAGTTGGAACAGTAGGGAGCACAGGTGGTACATCTGCCAGTCATCTCAGTCAGGCGACCCATAACACCTGGGTCTGTCCGGTGATCTCCTGTCCACTAGCCTTAGATAATTCATACGGCGTAAAGGTGCACCTGCCCTGGCACAAGCTTCGTGGTGACGCGACCGCCACTTAATGGTGGATTGTGTTTGCTGTTGTTTGAGGGAACGTGTGAGACTTTATCGGTCCTTAGAACCAAAATGCTTCCCATTCCATCAATGAAAAAAACACAAAATATACAACCAAGGCATTATACAAAATGTACAATAATTTACACCCCATGACCGACGGTGAGGCGTGGTGCTGGTCATCCTCCTCGTGTGCTCGCTAACCCCACTTGACCTTGCAGTCTGTGTCGGCTCTATGGGGGAGCTTTGTCTTTGTGTTCAGGAGAGAGTGAGGGTTGATGAGAGGGAGTAAGAGAGAGAGATGGGTGGAAGGCGAGGGTTATTGACGAGGGTGGTGGTCACGCTTGCTCTCCCCCCACGCGGAGTCAATGAGCGTGACCGCTCCCTGCCCAGGCTCCGCGCGCGTTCATCACTCGGAGAGTGACGGCCAGACGCTCTGCGGGGGGGGGGCTCTGTCCCGGTCTCTGAGCAAGAGGTTCCGTGGGGTGACGAGGTTCGCCGCGAAACACTCCCCCCGGACCCTCTCCTCGCTCTCCCGTTACTCGCAGTGTAACCTCTCCCCACACTCTCCCACAAACATAGCCCAGACATAAAGAATTGTGGTGTCAAGCCTCGCGCCGTGCCAGGGCGAGTGCGTCGCGACGGCCGTGCCAGAGTGAGCGGGCAATGTTAGGAGTCGCCCGGGTTAACAAAGGTGGTCAATGAGGTCGATTGTTAGTGTGAAAACATCACGTGGTGCTAGAGAAGCGCGGGAACGATAGAGGCACGCGGACGGTACGGATTGGGTGAAGACGTGGTGTGATGTGACGTGACCAGGTGACATCTGGGGAGATATCTAAGCCGGTGTGCCCAAGCGCAAGAGAGAATTCCTGTGGGAATATGGTTAAGGAGCCCGCGTCAGCATGTAGCAGCAGGATTGAGTGGAGGGAGAGCAAAGCGCGGGAGGGTAGAATTCAGTGTGTGATGTTACCCCAGCATGGTGTTGTGTTATTATGTTGAAATTATTAAAGCATCGGAAAACTCAGAAGCCTCTGGTCTGATTGCTGAGTGAATGTGGCACGCATGCTGCTGCTGCTGGTCGCAAGCAGCCCGCCACGTGGTCGCCTGCCGCGTCGGAACCGATACACTGCGGCGGGATAAGTTCGACTGTTGGAGAGAGGGTTCCCCCCGTCAGGGTATCAAATTTGGTGTCAGAGGTTGGAATGCGGACTCGCGTTGGAGACTGCAATGGGCAGGGTTCCGACTGTGGCATACGGCGGTAAGGAGACCAGCACTGGAGCCAGCGGTGCGGTGCAGCGTGCGGCGGATGTGGAGAACGCAGTAGAGCCAGCGTCGCGGAGACAGTGAACAGGAGCCAGCAGTGGAGCGAGCGTCGTAGGAGAGATGACGCGGAGCGAGAGAGCCGTTGCCAGGCGATGCGCTGCGGAGACGGCGCAGCAGGAGATGGCGCGAGTGCGTGCGACTAGCTCGGTGGCGGTGGGCGACTGCGTGTGGTTGGAAGAATGCCAGTGGAGCGACTCGAACCAGCAGTGAAGTGAGCGGTGCAGTGTGGAGAGAGCGAGCAGCAGAACGGGCGGCGCAGTGGAGAAGACACGGTGCAAGAGTGCAGCATGCGCCACTGCTCCACAATGCGGAGGTGGCTGCGCGCTGTGGCTGGCGGCGCATCCGGAAAGCGCTGGGAGGGATTAGGCAGTCGCCGCACTGTGTTGGCGAGGTGTGGCGCAGCGGGGGGGGGCGACTGAGCTCCCGGGAAGCGCTGAGTGAGTCGTGAGTCGAGTTGCTACATCAGGTTGGCTGAAGGCCAGCCGTGTGGCTCAGCGAGACACCATTTCGGTTGCGTAGAGCGTCGGGGCTCGGTGCCCTGCAACTGTCACGAGCAGTGGAGCCGATGCCGCCCAGCTGTGAAGTGGAGCCGTCAGAAGGCGGCTCCTCAGGGTAGAGCCGTCGGTGGGCGGCTCCTCAAAGCGGTGCCGGGATGGGCGGCTCTTTTTCCGAGGGCTCCCAGCACGTCGAACCCCAGAAAGGAGTGGCCATCAGAGGTGGTGGCAAGTGTGCGGTGGAAGTGAGAACCGCCGAGACCCCCGCGTGCCGCCACGGAGACCACGGGAGTGGGGTGTGGGGGGGGGGGGCTTCGAGTGCCTCACCCCATGGGGAACCCCGAAGCACAGCGGGTCGGTGGTACGGCGTGAGTTTTGGTGCAGGGGCGGTGAAAGGTCCAAGGGAACTTTCCTCGCTGGGGAGGGGGGGGGATTGTGGTGTCAAGCCTCGCGCCGTGCTAGGGCGAGTGCACCACGGCAGTCGTGCCAGAGTGAGCGGGCAATATTCGGAGTCACCTGGGGTAACAAAGGTGGTCAGTTAGGTCGATTGTTAGTGTGAAAACATCACGTGGGCTGGAGAAGCGCGGGAACGATTGAGGCACGTGGACGTTACGGATTGGGTGAAGACGTGGTGTGATGTGACGTGACGAGGTGACATCTGGAGATATTAAAGGCGGTTTGCCCAAGCGCAAGGGAGTTCCTGTGGGAAGACGGTTAAGGAGCCCGTGTCAGTATGTAGCAGCAAGATTGAGTGGTGAGAACGCAAAGTGTGGGAGGGTAGTCATGGAGACTCACAGAGGAACATACAGACTTGAAGAAATACATATAGACGCAAAGAGATAGATACAGGTATATAGAGACCCATAGAACAGATTTACATAGACTCATAGAGAGACATAGATATTCACAAAGAACCACAGAGACTCACAGAGATACATAGAGACACTGAGACTCACGGAGATACGTAGATTCAGAGAGATACATTGAGACTCACAGAGATACTCACAGAGATGCGCAGAGAATGAGTGGGTGGGTGAGTGGGTGTTACAGGTGAGTGGCTGAGTAGGTGGCTGAGCGGGTGGGTGAGCGATCCGGCGGGTGAGTGGGTGAGGAGCGAATCCCTTGGTGGTGAACCAGCTGGTCACGGCCATGCTATGGCACCGCCTATTCTCTCTGGAACCCCCAGCCCACCTGGTCAACGCATTTCAGCAGTTGGCCCTGAACTTCTTCTGGTCAGGCAGGAGACACCGGGTCGCGGCCGGAGACATGGAGTGATCTGCGTGCAGAGTCAGCTGGCCACCTTCCGTCCGCAGGCTGCACACAGGCTCCTGTATGCCACCCCCCATCCGGCCTAGTTGCACCACAGCTGAAATTCGTCTTGGGACAGCTGGGAACCTGCGGTTACACCGAGCAACTCTTCCACACAAACCTTCACAACCTCCCAGTTCAACAGCTACCACTTTTTTATAGGAGCGTCATGCCTACGTGGAGCTCCCTCAGGGTAAGGAAGCTGACCTGGCCACAATCGGCTGAGGAGATGGTCCACGAGCCACTCATTGCAAACTCTCACATGGAACTGCCCTCTACCACTGGGCCCTCCATGGAGAGGCTCCTCACAGAAGGCCGTCTCACCAGGACGGGAGATCTGGTAGAACCTGGCATTGGGGGATGATGGCTCTGTCCTCCAGTACTGGCCTCGAGCCTGGGACTGCGGTCGCTCCGCCTGGCCACCAGGATTCTGGCAGAAACCAAGGAGGCCTTCGCGGCAGCTGCGGGGACCGCGTCCTCCATCAGCACCGAAGACAGAGAAGGCCCTCCCCGGGCCCCTCTCCACCGAAGCTCTCCATCGCATTA
>JAZEWT010000022.1:6868938-6880459 GCA_036362905.1 Mordacia mordax
CCTATCTCTATCACTGACTTCTATCTTTAACACTGACTCCTATCTCCAACACTGGCTTCTGTCTTCACCACTGGCTCCTATCTCTAACATTGGTTCCTGTTTCAAACACTGGCTCCTATCTCTAACACTCTTACTTGCAAGCTCTCGATGCGGGATTCCTGCGACACAACAAACGTTCGAGCTGACGAATGCAACAACAACGCCTAAATCCAAAGGGCCGATAAATTCACAGCAACAATTCGTGTAAAGATGAAACCACTACCGTTATCGTGAAGGTAAACAGGTAAACACGCGGGATTGCATTATTAAACGACCACGAGCCGGGACAAGTCTACATTAATGTATAAATATCGTGTAAAACCTAAAATAATAATGACACCGTGTGCGTGTGTTTAGAGTGAGAATGTTTAGAATGGGTGACGTTTCGGGCGGTAGCCCTGGTTCAGGGCACACGAGCCGGGGCTCCATTCCCATTGCAGATGTGATTACGGGGAGAGAGGGGGGAGAGAAGGTGGGGGAGAGGGGTGGAGAGGGGTGGGAGAGTGGAGGGTGAGGGGGGAGAGACGGTGAGGTGGAAGGGGAGAAAGGGGGAGAGGGGTGGGAGAGGGGGATAGTGGGGGTTGGGGAGGGTGAGAGAGGTGGGAGACAGAGAGAGATGGGGAGAGGGAGGGTGAGGGTGGGGGAGAGGGGGACAAGGGAGGGTGGGGGTCCCGACTGCTGGGAGTGAACAGGGCGACAGACGCAACAACCGCCGTTCGCTACTAAGTGGCGGTGACGTAATTGTGCCAGGCCAGGTGCTAAGTGGCGGTGACGTAATTGTGCCAGGCCAGGTGCACTTTGAGGCCATGTAAAGTGTCAAAGGGTCGCTGACAGGAGGTCACGAGACAGACTTAGGTGATATGGGTTGCCTGACTGAGATGACTGGCTGATGCATCACCTCTGCACCCTACTCTGCCAACTTTATGTATTTTAGTCACACGGCGCTCCGCTTGTTGTGAGCATCGATCCTCCACACTTCACGATCCTCCTCCACAGAGGTCGATCTTGACACCGCTGGTACCAGTCTTCAGCAAGTCCACTCAGCTCCAGGTCGTCCTGTGCCACATCGCTCCATCTCTTCTCCAGCCCGTGCCGCGCCCGTTTAACACCCTCAATCCAGCGAAACAGCAACTGCTTGGGCATGCGGTGGCTGGGCATACGGGCTACATGACCCAGCCACCACAGCCTCTCCTGCTGGATGCGCTCACCAATGGCACAATGGGTGCAAATATTTTGAGAATTTGTGAGCTCCTCACACACAAAATTAAATCCGGGATGGAACGTAGGCAGGCCAGCTGGAAAGTATCAAATCGGCGCAGATGTTCCGCCAGGGGTACACGTTTTGCAAGCATAGAGAAGATATGACATGATTGTAGCTGAGAAGACCCAAAGCTTCGTGTGGAGCGACAGGCTAGGCAGCTTCCACCCAGCATTACACAGCTGATGAAAAGATAACTCATTCGTAACGAAATCCCTGTTGCCAAACCGGAGCTGGCTGTAAGCACACTGCCTAGGTATGGAAACTTCTCAACTCTCTCCACAACTGCCCCATTACGCGTGGAGAGCTGAGGATGTTGAAATTTCGGCGGCATAACATACCGAAGCAGGTGCTTGATTTTGGTGGGGATGATGGTTAGGCACTACCTGTTTGTGGCATGCTCCAGATTCAATACCAGGGCCCCAAACGCCTCAGAGTGAGCACTGATTACTAAATGGTCGGCACACGACATGGTTGGCGAGAAGAGAGCCATCCCTTGACTTCAGGGAGGAATCGATCAGCCTCCTATTGTGCCTCTACCAGATGTAAATTTAACTGGTACGTCCATGGAAAGCCTCTCGAACGACGTGGTAAATAAAAGTTAAATAATGTAGGAGCCAGAGGGCATCCCTGTCGCACTCTAAGGTGAGCAGGCAATGGCTCTGACTCTTGACCACGTAGCTTTACCCGGCTTGCCCACCATCATTAAGGTCCAAAATGATTTTGGTAGAGTTAGGCACCCCACAACCACGAAGAACAACCCACAACCCTGGCATATTAATGATATCGTAGGCCTTGACCAGGGCAATAAAGCAGAGATGCAGGTCATATAGGAAGTCTCTACACCTCTGCTGTATCAATTGGATAGAAACTATGGCATCTATGGAGGACTGCCCCGGCCTGAAACCACATTGAGGTTACACAAGCTTCTGCTCAGTATGGCTGGCAAACCGATGTTGAATAATCATTGCCAGGAGAGAGATGGCTCTGTAGTTGTTATGATCTTAATTAGAGGGACCACTGGGGTATCCTTCTAATTCTGTGGAACCCATCTTCTGCTGCAGAAGGTTTTAATGATGTGATATAGAGAAGTTTGCACACAGATTCCACCATCATTCCGTATTTCGCACAGAAAATCTTCTCTCCCCAGTGCTTTTCCCGATCTCAGTCCCTGGATCTCCTTATGTTTGTCGTCTACAGTGGCACCTTTGCCAGCCACTTGCAGGGGGTGACTGCATCTTCCAATATTTGAAGTACCCCAGCCCCAGCAGGGTCTCCTGCATATTGTACCATGGTGTTAGCTTAGTTCAGGGGATTCTGGTTCCTCAAGACCTCATAAAGTTGATCAGCAAACCTGCAAACTTTTTTTTTTCCTGGGGCTCAGAGAATGGAACACAATTCCTCCTTTAAGGAAGGTAACGGGTGCAGCATTGCCAGTCAATCTTTTGATGGTGATAAAGAGTGACTTGTGATCACGGGCCACCGAGGCAGACTCCATCTCCTCAGCAGCCCACGACCACCACTCATCCTTACAATACCACACAGCTCTCCGAACCTCTGACCACAGGTTGTGGTAAGCCTCCGCATTCTCCGTCATGGCATGTTGTTAGACGATGGAAGTGGGCCTGCTGTTTTCTCTTGGCTAGCTGGAAAACCTTCTTTGTCAGCCATGGTTTCTGGGGAGGTCTGGACGTGTTCCCAATACAGCCATTCCAGCAGCATTGAGCCACAGCCCTAAATCTCATCTATTTGTCTTTGGCATCAAGAGGAGAGTGGGAGCGATGCCAGCCCCAGATGCAAATAGTGATGAAATTCTTGCTTATAGCTTTCATCATATAGCCTAGACCAGGCCATTATCTGTGTTCAATGGGGCTCTAGATGGACGCCCACTACCACTGTGAAAGAATGGCAGGCGGATCTTAGAGATGACAAGCCGATGGTCAGCAGTGAGATCAGCTTCGCAGTAGGTATTGGTATCAAGCACGTAGGTCGGCTTATGCTGTTCTGCCACTATGTAGTTCAGTAGATGTTCTTGCTTGAACCCGGAATACATCCATTATGTTGTGTGGATGCGCTAATGATGGAACAGCTTGCTGGTGATTACGGGCCCTTGGGCTGCACAGACGTCCAGCAGCCTCCTACCGTTGTTGTTGAGCTGATCTGGCCCATGCCTTCCAATCACTCCAGCCCAAGTGTCTGCATCATGACCCACTGGGGCATTAACGTCACCTAGCAGGATCACTCTATCCCGAGAGGCCACCTTAGCCAGCACCTGAGATCGGAGGCCTCAGAAGGCACCTGACTCATCGGCCTTCCCTGCATCCCTCCACTGATGTTCAGCTTTGGTGGAGGCATAGGCCACCACCATAACCATTCCTCACCTTCCATTTAAAGGGAGACGAGCCCACAGTAGCCTAAGACTCAACGGCTCCCACATCTCACCGTCACGCTTCCACACCCCCTTCATTATGTTATTCAGAAGAAGGGCCACTCCTGTTATTTGTCAGTTTCATATCCCAAGAGGATAACTGTCCGCACCCCTCATGATCACTGGAGCGACAACCCGTCCACCGGACTGCCTGTATTTCAGAGAGATCCAATCGGTATCGGTCCATCTCCTGACATGAGTGGCAGCATTCGAACATTCCACGTGGCCATATACAACAGCTTTTTGTTGTTTTTGGAGGAACCCTAAGGATAGGTGATGATTCTCCCGGCTCCATCAGTGGAGGTTTTGCCAGGAGGCGTCACAACACTTGTCCCTCCGGGCGTTGGCACAAGCTTAGGTTTTTCGTTGACGAGTGTCTTCTTGGTAATGATATTCACGATGAGCGGATTACCAGCAACCCCTCTTTTGCTCGCACCAAAATCCCCGCGGCCGCTGTTTGAAGGAGGCTGTCAGCGCCGTAGCGCTACCGACCACTATCACCTCATTCAGACCCTGCTCCAGGTGGTCACGGGGAGAGAGGGGATACTGAGAGAGAGGGGACACGGGAAGAGAAGGGATACTGAGAGATTATATTGCTGCTCAGCAGCAAATTATTTCCGTCAGAGGCAAACAAAACGATTGTTCCTACCCTGTGGGTACCCGCATGGCTTTAACCGCACTGCACCTCCTCACCCACTCGCCCACTCACCATCCACCCACTCGCTCACCCACCCATCCACCCCGCCCAAACCTCCCTCCCACCTACCCCGCTCACCCACCCATTCACCCTCACGCTCTGTACCAACCCGGACGGTGAAACCCGTTAATTTAAATGCGAGCGAGCGACGCGTCTATCCCAAATGAACGGCTCTCGAGAGCGACGCGTCTATCCCAAATGAACCGCTCTCGAGAGCGACGCGTCTATCCCAAATGAACGGCTCTCGAGAGCGACGCGTCTATCCCAAATGAACGGCTCTCGAGAGCGATCATCGCTGTGTCGAAGCCACAGTGGATTTTGCTGCTGATGTTGCAAAAGATCGCGCCTCCCACAGACAACTGTGCCACTGATGGGATCCGTCAAACCATAACAATAATAATAATAAATAATAATGCTTTAGACGTTCGCTTGGCGGGGGCGAACAGGGCAAGGCGGCGGCGTGATTGTGTCTGAGTGTTCACTGTGGGATGGGGGTCAGAGCGCGTTTATAACCGACTGTTTACTTACGGGCTGTGTGTGGGGGGTGTTTGTGTGTGTGTCTGTGTGTGTCTCTGTAGGGGTGTGTCTGTGTGTGTGCCTGTGTGTGTGTCTGTAGGGGTGTGTCTGTGTGTGTGTCTGTGTGTGTGTCTGTGTGTGTCCCTGTGGGTGCCTGTGGGTGTGTGAGTCTGTGTGTCTGTGGGGGTGTCTCTGTGTGTATGTCTGTGTGTGTGTCTGTGTGTGTTGGTGTGTGTCTGAGTTCGAATCCCGCTCACGGCTCACACCAGTGACGATTTTCTAAACCAATCCTGGGCCTCCCCTACGTCGACTCAGCGTCAAATGGGTACCTAGTGCAATGTGAAATTATTGTCACTATGGAGACAAAGGCGGACGGGCGTGTCGACCTTACTAGGTGTTCGCTAATAGCACGTGACCCTACAGTCTGTTAAAGCTATATGGGGGGTTTGTCTTTGTGTGTGTGTGTCTTTGTTTTGTGTCTGTGTGTGTGTCTGTCTTTGTTTTGTGTCTGTGTGTGTCTGTGTGTGTGTCTGTGCGTGCCTGTGGGTGTGCGAGTCGCTATGTCTGAGTGTCTGTGTGTGTGTCTGTGTGTGTGTCTGTGGGGGTGTATCTGTGTGTGAGTTTGTGTGTCTGTGTCCATGTGTCTGTGTGTCTGTCTGTGTGTGTGTGTCTGTGTGTGTGTTTGTGTGTGTGTGAGTGTTATGGGTCTGTATGTGTGTTTATGTGTGTATCTGTGTGTCTGCAAGTGTGTGTCTGTGTGTGGGGAGCGGTGGCGCAGCGGTTAGCGCGCTGGGCTACAAACCCGGCGACCCGATTTCGAATCACGCTCACGGCCAACACCAGTGACGATTATCTGGAATGGTCCTGGGCCTCCCCTAGGTCGACTCAGCCTCAAATGAGTACCGAGTGCAATGTGAAAGTATTGCAGCTAGGGAGACAAAGGCGGCCGGGCGTGACGTTGGTCGTGTGCAGTGTCGACCTTCATAGGTGCTCATTAATGGCACTTGACCCTACAATCTGTTAATGCTATATTTTTGGGTCTTTGGTGTCTGTGTGTGGGTGTGTGTGGGTGTGTGTCCGTGTGTGTATGTCTGTGCGTGTGTCTGTTACCGACTGGCACCTCGTGGTGCCAGTCGGTAACGCTGTGGTGGCTGCTCTCACAGCTTCCGAAGTGGCAAAGGGGGCTATGGACTGGTGCGGAGGGGGGGGGCTGGGAACCCCTCCACCTTCAATTGTAATTACCAAAATACCACGAGTTAAAGAAAAATTCAAGTTTGTGCCGGAGGCTCTGGGTGGACAGGCGTTTATGACGTCCCCTGGCCAAACCCCATTTAGCAGAGCCAGGAGACTGAGATCCCGCACCTGGGGTTCCTCCAGACACAACACAAAAGTGGTAGTGTGTGGCCACGTGGAATGCTCGAATGTTGCCATTCATCTATCGGGAGATGGACCGATACCGACTGGATCTCTCTGAAATACAGGCGGTCCGGTGGATTGCTTCCTACCCCCGGGGTTCCTCCAGAAACAACAAAAAGCTGCTCTGTGTGTGGCCACGTGGAATGTTCGAACGCTCGTTGCGGAGGAGAGGTTGCCACTCCTCTGTCGGGAGCTGAACCGTTACCGCCTGGACCTCTGTGGGTTACAGGAGGTCCAGTGGACTGATTCTGGCTCCAGTCACCAGGAGGGGTGGACAATCCTCCATTCCGGACAAGAAACTGCCAAACAACAGGGAGTGGCTCTTCTTCTTAATTAAAGAATGAAGGGGGTGTGGGAACGTAATGGTGAGGTATGGGAACCTGTGACTACCAGACTACTGGGGGCTCGCCTCCCTATAAATGGAAGGCAAAGGATGGTGGTGGTGGTGGCTTACGCTCCCACTGAAGATGAACATCAGTGCAGGGATGCAGGCAAGGCCGATAAGTCAGATGCCTTATAAAACCTCTTTTCCCAGATGTTGGCTAAAGTGCCCCCGAGGGATAGACTCTTCCTGCTCGGTGATTTTAATGCCCGAGTGGGTCATGACAGACACCTGGGCTGAAGTGATTGGAACGCATGGGCCAGATCAACTCAACAACAACGGTAGGAGGCTGTGAGACTTCTGTGCAGCCCATGGGCTCGTAATCACCAACAGGCTGTTCCGTCATCGGCGCATCCACACAACATCTTGGCTGCATGCTGGGTCCAAGCAAGACCATCTGTTGGACTACATATTAGCGGCGCAGCAGATGCGGGTCCATGCCCTTCACACCAGGACCTACCGAGGAGCTGATCTGACCTCTGACCATCAACTTGTCATCTCTAAAATCCGCCTGCCATTCTTCCACGGCAGTGGTGGACGTCTACCAAGGACCTCATTCAAACCCACAGTAGCCTGATCTCAGGTAGCTGTAAAAGAGAATTTCATCATCGTTGGCAGCTGGGGCTGACATCGTCAACCACTCCTCCCAATGCCCCAAATGCCGAGGGGAAATGGTTGAGGTTTAGGGCTGTGGCTCATGCAGCTGGAATGGATGCACTGGGTACACGGTCCAGACCTTCCCAGAAACCTTGGCTGACGGAGGAGGTGTTCACGATAGCCGAGAGACTATGGCAGGCCCACTACCACTGTCTACAACATCCCACGCCCAAGAACGAGGAGGTTTACCACATCCTTCGCTCGGAGGTTAGGAGAGCTGTGCGGCGTTGTAAGGATGAGTGGTGGTCGCGGGCTGCTAAGGAGATGGAGTCTGCCTCGTGGCCTATGATCAAAAGTCACTTTTTAATTCCATCAAAAAATGTACTTGCAACCCTGCATCGATTACCCTTCTGAAAGGGGAAAATAGTGACCCGATCTCTGACCCCCAGGAACAAGTGTGCAGATTTGTAGAGAATATTTGTCTTGGGGCAGAGGAACCCCCCCGGATCAAATTACAACTTGGTACAACATGGGGGTCACCCTGCTAGAGCTGTGGTACCTCAGATAATGGAAGAAGTAGCCACACACTTGTAAGTGGCTGGCGGAGATACTACCTATAGAGGAAGTACGTGGGGCGATCCAGAGCCTGAGACCAGGATAAGCACCGGGCAGAGATGATCTTCCATGCGAAATGCAGAGGGAAGGTGGTGCTTGTCTGCAGACTGCCCTGTATGACATCATTAAAACCGTCTGGAGCACATGAATTGTCCCACAAGAATGGAAAGATGCCCTAGTGGTCCCCCTTCTTAAAGAGGGGGACCGCACTGATTTAATAACTACAGGTGCATTTCGCTCCTCAGTGTACCGGGAAAGGTCCTGGCAAGGATCATTCAACATTGCCTTGCTAGGCACGTTAAGGAGAGGCTTGTGGAACTCCAATGCGCTTCCAGGCCAAGGGCGGTCTTGCATAGACACCATATTCTCTGTCCGGCTGCTACAGCAAAGATGTAAAGAATTCCAACAGAACCTGTATCTCTGCTTTATTGACCATGTCAAGGCCTACTACACCATCAGTAGGCCAGGGCTGTGGATTGTTCTTCATGCTTTCGGGATCCCTGACACGCTGTTCACCATCATTAAGGACCTTCATAAGGGTGGGCAAGCCCGGGTAAACCTACATGGTCGCGAGTCAGAGCCATTCGCTGTTCACCTTGAGGGTGCGACAGGGATGCCCTCAGGCTCCTGCATTATTCTTTACGACTACGTGTTTCGAGAGGTTTTCCATGGTTGTACCAGTGGAATTTCCATCTGGTAGAGGTACAATGTTAGGTTGATCGATGCCCGGATGCAGTCAAGGGATGGCTCCCTATTGGCCAACCATGCTATTTATGCCGATGACTGGTGATTGCCGCTCATTCTGAGGAGGAGTTGGGGGCTCTGCTGTTGAGTCTGTAGAATGTCACAAAGAGGTGGGGGTCTTACCATCCGTCCCACCAAAACAAAGCACTTGTCTGGGTATTTAGTGCCACTGAATACTCCACCTCCTCGGCTGTCCATAAGTGATGGGGCAGTTGTGGAGACAGTGGAGAAATTTACATACCTAGGCAGTGTGCTTATGGCCGGTTCCGGTTTGACAGCGGAAGTTTGGCTCCGAATCATTCGGGCGGCATTATCGTTTCATCGGCTACGTAACGCCGTGTGGAAGCTGCCTGGCATGTCGCTCCACACTCAGCTGCAGTCATACCCTCTCTTCTCGATGCTTGCGGTGGCTGGGTCATGCACGGGCTAGAGAAGAGATGGACTGATGTGACACAAGAGGACCTGGAGCTGAGTGGACTTGCTAAAGACTGGTATCAGCGGTGTCAAGATCAACCTCTGTGGAGGAGGATCGTCAAGGACGCTACGGGGCAGTTGGAGGCAGTCGCCCTTCAACAACAACGGAGAGCGGAGGAGCGACGCTCACAACAACGAGCGGAGCGTCGGGCGGCTTAAATACAGCAAGTTGGCACAGTAGGGAGCATAGGTGGTGCATCTGCAAGTCATCTCAGTCAGGCAACCCGTAACACCTGGGTCTGTCCCGTGACCTGTCGGCGAGCCTTCGACACTTCACCCGGCTTCAAGGTGCACATGGCCTGGCACAGGCGCCGTCGCGACATCACCGCCACTTAGTGGCGAATGGCGGTTGTTGTTGTCTGTCTGTGTATAGGTGTCTGTGCGTGGTGTGTGTGTCTTGTGTCTGTGCCTTGGTGTGTGTGTGTCTGTGTGTGTGTCTGTGTGTGGGTGTGTGTGTTTCTGTGTGTTTCTGTGTGTGTGTCTATATGTCTGTGTGTGTGTGTCTATGTGTCTGTGTACGAGCGAAGCGCAGTGCCGATAACACAGCGCACAGAGAGTTGGCAGACTTTGAGCAAAGGTGGTGCCTCTGCCACTCATCTCAGCCAGGCAGCCTGTGACACCTGGGCCTGTCCCGTGACCTCCTGTCAGCGAGCCTTCGACATTTCGCGTGACCGCCTCCAAGTGCACATGTCCTGGCACAGGCGCCGCGGGAACGTCCCCGCCACTTAGTGGCTGACCGCGATTGCTGTTCACTGTCGTGCTAGCAACCCACCCCTTCGTGTACCGTGCCAACCCGCATAGCCACTCACAGCACTAGTCCCCTCGAGTCTGCTATGACTGTACGCGGGCAGGGGGTGTCACTGTGTGTGTCTGTGGAGCTGTTCGGCGGGAGCTGTGGCGCAGCGGTTAGCGCGCTGCGCCGCGAACCGGTCTCGGGCTTCCCCTAGGTCGACTCAGCCTCAAACGAGTACCCGGTGCCGTGTGTAAAACATGGCCGCTAGGGAGACAAAGGTGGCCGGGCGTGGTGCTGCCGTGCTGGTCACCCGCCCCCTAGGCGTGCCCTTTCGGCCTTTACAGGTGCTGCTCGCTGAGTGCCGAGGCTACCCGGGAGAGCTTTAGCTTTGCGTCTCTCAAACCTCACCGCTCTTTTATGGCGTGGGAGCTCAACTCTTTTACGCAATCCTCTCGCTGTCTGGGACGCGCACACGTTTAATAAAGATTAAGGGCACCCGTGTAGCACCGGGCGGCTGTGCGGGCAAGTGAGTAAGCCGGCAGGCGGCACCGCATCGTTGTGATGGGTGGCCCGGCCGCCTTTGTCTCCCCAGGGCTTGATATTTAACGCGTCGGGTCGCTCGTTTAAGGCTGGGTGGATGTAAAGGAGGGACGATCGTCAGTGGTGTTTGGCGGTGGTAGCCGTGAATGGGAATCAAAACTCTGGTCGCTGGTTGGTGGTGCGGCGCATTAACCGCTGCGCCACCGCTCCTCCAAACACACCACACACACACACGCGCACGCTGACCAAGGGTTGGTGGATCGCTCGCGGACGGGCAGTGGAACCCTTCCCTCGTCGGTTCCCCGGCTGGAGCGAGACAGTGTCCCCCCCCCCCTCGATTCCGCGTGGCATGTCCTTCCGCCCAGTGTACTGGTCACGCATGAAGGCGTGCGATGGGCACATCGCTCGCGAGAAATGATCTGCTCTTTCGAGGTAGCAGTGTCAAGCGGGACTCGTCGTATTGACGCAATGATGAGCACGGCAGCGTTCTGTTCCAAGCGGGTAACGCGTTCCTCCCCGAAAAAAAATAAACGGAAGAGCGGCTACGATTGTCGACAGTGCTGCGGTGCAAACGCGTGAATTTAAATCTGAAATATTATTAAATTCCCAGAAAAGTGATCGTCAATTAGCGGGGAGTGAAACCGAAATAAGATAATAACAATTATTGCATTTCTAGAGCGCTTTTGATGTTACAGCTTTGGTGTTGTACCGATACAATGAGCGGTTATGTAGGATTGGAACCCGGAATCCTCAGTGCAGACACATATACATAGGTGTATATATACACACTGACTCTGTTATATATAGATGGGCAGTGTGAGTCTACGTGCAGTGTGAGTCTATGTTTAGTGTGAGTCTGTATAGTGTGAGTCGATGTGCAGTGTGAGTTTATGTGCAGTGTGAGTCTACGTGCAAGGTGAGTCTATGCAGTGTGAGTCTATGTATAGTGTGAGTCTATGTACAGTGTGAGTCTGTGCAGTGTGAATATGTGTAGTGTGAGTCTGTATAGTGTGAGTCGATGTGCAGTGTGAGTTTATGTGCAGTGTGAGTCTACGTGCAAGGTGAGTATATGCAGTGTGAGT
>JAZEWT010000022.1:6880550-6893436 GCA_036362905.1 Mordacia mordax
AGTCTGTACAGTCTGAGTCTATGTGAAGTGTGAGTCTATGTACAGTGTGAGTCTACGTGCAGTGTGAGTGTATGCGCAGTGTGAATCTTTGTGCAGTGAGTCCAAGTGCGGTGTGAGTCCATACACAGTGTGAGTCTTGTGCAGTGTCAGTCTGTACATTGTTAGTCTACGCGCAGTGTGAGTCTATGCGTAGTGTGAGTCTACGCGTAGTGTGAGTCTACGCGCAGTGTGAGTCTATGCGTAGTGTGAGTCTACGCGCAGTGTGAGTCTATGCGTAGTGTGAATCTATGCGTAGTGTGAGTTTATGCGCATTGACAGTCTGTGCGCAGTGAGTCTCTCAATGCGGACATACATTAACCGTACAATGCATTACGCGTGGCACGGTATTGGTTCCATGTCGAGGGGACTGTATTCGCGAAGCTTTAGAGAGGTGGGGGGAAGGGCAGCCACACGGTCAACCGGCGCCAATGCCGATAAAAACACTGCCTCCGTTATGAAACAATATAATAATCGCACTTCGACGGCGCTTTTCACCCGAGGGTCACAACGCGCTGCACAGAGCTGTGGAAAGAACAGCATGTCAGCAACAACAACATCAGAACATCTCAACTGAACGTCAAATAACGGCTATAATTTCGAAAAGGACGTAAAATAAGCGATAAAAAAAAATTATTGGTCAACAAACAAGAACGGAATAAGTCGGACGATTAGCCGACTTATTCCTTTAGCGACGGGAGAAACATCTGAGAACCCGTGGGAAACCGACGCAGCAAAGGGGGAGAGAACACGCGAACCCCGCACAGAGAGGCGCCCGAGGCGGGAGTCGAACCGCCTTTGGCTGTCAGGTGACGTGGATCTCATCTTCAACACGGGGCTTGCTGCGCGTGTCCAGATCGCACCGGAGACTCGATGGGTGACGGAGCCTTCTCGCTCCCAGACTCTGGAACGCCTTTTCATTGGAGATCGCTCGGATAAGTCCCTGGGAATTATCTTCAAATCCCGTCTCAAGACCTCACTCGGTCCTCTGGCTGGGACTGTTGATGCTGCTCACTGTTGTTGTGGCTCGGATAATGGCTTGCTGTTGACCTGCGCCTGCTCTGGAACACAGCCTCCTAGATTTATTTGTTTCAACAATAATTTTATTGATGCCCATTGATTTACGATCATTATTTAACTTCATTGGCCCATTCTAATGTGGTTGACATGCAGTTCTCCCCACGGCTCTGTGCAGCGCTCTGTGACCCTCGGGTGAAAGGCGCTTTAGCAATGCAAACTATTATTATTAGCGCTGCACAGCGACCGATAATATGATGTTCGATGAAGGGATAATGCCTGAAACGTCTTCCTTATATATACTTCAGTGTGCCATTCAACGGCACAGTATTGTGGAATGGCGTTGAGAGTTTATATTGCTACTAAGGGCGTCTGCTAATTGTATTAATTAATAATACGCATATTTGCAAATTGCTCTAAGAGCTTTACGTAAATATTTATATATTCGTGAGTCGCTGGTTCACGTGGTAAAGCGTTACGGTGAGCCGGATCCTATCCCGGCAGACACATCGCAAGGCAGGGTTATACCGAGGCTGCGTGCCTTTGGACCCACGCGGACACGGGGAGAGAGACTCGCAAACTCCACACGGAAAGGCACCCGAGCTGCAAAGCGAACCTCGGACTCAGTGCGCTGTGCGGCGGCAGCGCTAATCGATTTGCGCCACCGGCCGCCGCACTACGTCATATTTACAATTGTTTAAGATAAAAAAAACACCCCTAGTGTTATTTAACAGCGTTTCAAAGTTTACATCAGCGAGTACATTATTATTTATTGTATATATAATATTTATAGAATTACTAAATTATTGTGACAAATTTGTGTAAACGTGGCTGTGTATATTTCGCTCTGCGGAATTTTTGGGACGCGGTGGTGTGTTTTGTGTCAACACACAACCTGCGTGTCAACACACAACTCGTGTGTAAACACACAATCCGTGCGTAGACACACAATCAGTGTAAACACACAACTCGTGTGCAAACACACAATCCGTGCGTAAACACACAATCCGAGTGTAAACACACAATCCGTGCGTAAACACACAATCCGTGCGTAATCACACAATCCGTGTGTAAACACACAATCCGTGTGTAAACACACAATCAGAGTGTAAGCACACAATCCGTGTGTAAACACACAATCCGTGCGTAGACACACAATCAGTGTAAACACACAACTCGTGTGCAAACACACAATCAGAGTGTAAGCACACAATCCGTGTGTAAACACACAATCAGAGTGTAAGCACACAATCCGTGTGTAAACATACAATCAGAGTGCGCCGCACGATAATGAGGCCACGTTTTGTGGACCGTAAACATCGTTAACAGACTCTCGGGTCAAGTGCCGTTAGCGAGCACCCATGAAGGCCGGCACGGCACACACACGAGGAGATGGGTGGCAAGCAAACCAACCACGCCCGGCCGCCTTTGTCTCCCTAGTTGCAACGAGTCGAACTAGGCGAGGCTCGGGACCGGTTCAGAAATTCGTCACCGGTGTCGATGGCTGCGAGTGGGAATCGAACTCGGGTCGCCGGGTTAACCCCCCCCGGGTTAACCCCCCCCGGGTTAACCCCCCCTCCCCCAACCGCTGCGCCACCGCTCTCCGTAAATATGTACACCTGTGCACAAATAATAATAATAATTGCACTTCTAGAGTGCTTTTCACCCGAGGGTCACAAAGCGCTTAACAGAGGTGTGGAGAGAACGGCGTGTCAACAGCAACATACAAAATACAAAGATCACCCGTATAGCGCGCATGCTCCGTTGCGTCAAGTGCTGTTATCAGTAGCGCCTATGAAGGTCGATACAGCACACGATGGGGTGGGTAGCCAGCAATCATGCCCGCCCGGCCGCCTTTGTCCCCCTAGTGGCGATGTATTTTTTTCACACTGCACCAGCTACTCATATCGGGCTGAGTCGACCTAGGAGAGGCCCAGGACCGCTTCAGAAAATACTGACTCGTCGTGTTGTTGGCCGTGAGCGGGAATCAAACTCAGGTTTTCGGCTTTGTAGCCCAGCGCGCTAACCGCTGCACCACCGCTCCGCGCACATGCACACACATACGTACACGTGTACAAAGGCAAAGGTCCCCCATTGAGTCTGAACGTAGTCTTGGGGCAAGTGCTGTTAAGGGAGCGGCGCGGTGGTTGCGAGCGAGTAACGCTGTTGCCTCACAGTAACAAGAACCCGGGTTCGATTCTCGGCGCGGGCGCCTTTCTGTGCGGAATTTGCGAGTTCTCTCTCCCCGTGTCCGCGTGGGGTTTCGCCGGATACTCCGGTTTCCTCCCACCGTCCGAAGACACGTCGTCGCCTAGGTTTATTGGCCCTGCCGAGTAAATTGCTCCCAATTGCCCTGCGATGTACTGGCGTCCCATCCTCGGTAGAGTCCCACCTTGCGCCCTGTGTCTGCCCGGATAGGCTCTGCCCCTCCTCCTCCGACCCTGTACAGGATTAAGCGGGTACTCGTTCTGAAACTATCGGCACGCCCGACCGCCTTTGTCTCCATAGCGGGTGTAAACGCTAAGCGGCCAGCAACAGCCAGCACGGTAATAGATGTCACATACACGAGTAGACGTGAATCATTCATTAATCATGTGCAGGGTTGTGGGAGGGCCGGAACCTATCGCGGCAGACACAGGATGCAAGTCAGGGCTGTACCCCGAGTGAGACGCCATTGATTTAGTCAGCAGGGCAACGGACCCAGACAACAGCGGCAGTATCAGAGGTGTATTTTTGGATTTTGGGAGGAAACGGGACTACCCGGTGAGTGAGTGGTTGGGTGAGTGGGTGGGTGAGCGAGTGGGTGAGTAAGTGGGATGTAAAGCAGAAATAAGATCTAGAAACCTCGTTGTGTAGATAAAATGTGTGTTCGTGAATGATCCGAATCCCGTAACCTTAGTGCCGACATTAACGCACACACACATATATACAAACACTTGCTCTTTATAATTCAAAACGACGCAATGATTGCTGCTTGGTGTGAGTGAGTTTATGAGTGAGTCTGAGTGAGCCTGTGAGTTAGTCTGTGAGTGAGTGTGCGAGTGAGTGTGTGAGTGAGTTAGCGAGTGAGTCAGTGAACGAGTGAGTAAATGAGTGGGTGAGCGAGTGAGTTAGCGTGGTAAGCGAGCGATTGAGCTCGTGAATTGGTGAGTGGGTAACAAGTGAGTGAGTGAATTGGTGAGTCTGTGAGTGGATGTGTGAGTGAGTTGGCGAGTGAGCGAGCGAGTAAGTGAGCGAGTCAGTGAGCGAGTAAGTTAGTGAGGGAGTGAGCGAGTGAGTTAGTGAGTGGGTAAGAGAGTGTGTGAGCGAATGAGCGAGTGAATTATTGAGTGAGTAAGCAAGTGAATTGCTGAATGAATTGGTGAGTGAGCGCGTGAATCGGTGAGTGTGTAAGCGAGCGAGTAAGCGAGCGAGTGAGTGAGCTATTGAGTGTTTTGGTGATTGAGCGAGCGCGTGAATCAGTGAGTGTGTAAGCGAGCGAGTAAGCGAGCGAGTGAGTGAGTTAATGAGTGTTTTGGTGATTGAGCGAGCGAGTGAATCGGTGAGTGTGTAAGCGAGCGAGTGAATGAGTTAGTGAGTGATTTGGTGATTGAGCGAGCGAGTGAATTGGTGAGTGTGTAAGCGAGCGAGTGAATGAGTTAGTGAGTGATTTGGTGATTGAGCGAGCGAGTGAATTTGTGAGTGTGTAAGCGAGCGAGTGAGTGAGTTAGTGAGTGAGTTGGTGAGTGAGCGAGTCAGTGCTCCGCCTCTCCCCGTACAATCCCAGAAGAGCTGCTATTAGGAGCCATTTCTTCATCGCGTGTAACTCTTAATAGCGGTGCAGTTTGTTGCTGACCGTCGCGAGGTTTATATATTTCCTTGGGCCTGTAGCTCTACCCGCGTGATTTAAACAAAATCAACCAACAAGCATAAATATATATGTAAAATAAAAAGGAAACCCGGGTTCGATCCCTGGCTCGGATGCCTTTCTGTGCATCCCTTAACCGGCTTGTGTTTTCGTAGGGTACTCCGTTTTCTTCCCACCGTCCAAAGACACGCTGCTGCCTGGGTTAATTCGCCTGCTGAGTAACTTGCCCCCCAAAAACGTGTGCCCTGCGATTTACTGGCGTCGCTTCCTGGGCATAACCCCGCCTTGCCGCCTCCGTCCGCTGGAATAGGGTCTGGCCTCATCCAGACCTTGCACAGGATTAAGCGGGTATCGATCATTAATGAATGAATTAATTAAAGTTAAGGAGTAAGCGTGATCCATTGACAGATACCCCATTCCTCGACCTGACCCCTCCAGCCTCCCCCTCGTCCTCCTCCTCCTCACTCCGAGTGAGCCTCGTACCGCACGGAGGAAGAGTGTTTTTTGAGTGACGCAGTGCAGTGAGACGGGAATCTCTGACAGTAATAATAATTCATAATCGCACTTCTTGGGCGCTTTTCACCCGAGGGTCACAAAGCGCTGCACGGAGCCGCGCAGAGGACGGCATGTCAGCAACAGAAACATCAGAGCAGATCAATTAAAGTAAAATAATGATAGCTGTAAATCAATGAACGAGGCAAAATAACAATAATATTGTTGTTGATTGGCCGTTCATATGTCGTTGTTGTTGACATGTTCTCTCCACAGCTCTGTGCAGCGCTTTGTGACCTCTAGGAGTGGAATTATTAACAAAATAAAATAATAGTGAACAGCGCTATCGTTCGTTTTGCAACTCTCCTTGCGCTGGGTCATCTGTAAATGGATCGGCCCCGTGTTCCCCGCGCGCCATGTACAATTATTATTAGCAATAATAATAATGATTATTATTATTATTCTTTAGCAGACGCCCTTATCCAGGGAGACTTGTATCGCAAGCACCGATGCTCGTCGAATAAATACGAAATGAACAGGAACGCACGTAATACCGGGAGCACAACAGATGCTAGACGCGTAGATTTGGTTCTCTTCGCAGCTCTGTGCAGCGCTTTGTGACCCTCGGGTGAAAAGTCGCTTTAGTAATGCAATTATTGTTATTATTATTAAACTCGCGTTGTTGAATTAAACACAGACGCACGCGTATATAAAACAATGCCCGGCACGACCTTACAGCGACAGCCTCGAGAGATAGATCAACCTTATACGCAACCCACGTGTACACTGCTCACATCGCGGCACAATAATAATATCACTATAATATCACTATAATATGATTATTGTGCCGCAGAAAATGCAAATATTAATATCACGTAAAAAAACCAATACGCTACGGTTGGAATCGCGGCCATTAATTGAAATATTCCACTCACGGCACCGGTTCCGAGATCACGATACCGATGATTTATAATCGCGGGAGATTTAATTCCCGAGACCGCGTTTAGAATCCGTGATCCATGCGACAAACGAGCAACGTCTACGGTCGCCTCCTGAACATCCCGCAAACCCCGCGTCTTCGTTAGCCCAGTGCCTCCCCCACGACCGCTCTGAATTCTCCGCTCTCCCGTCGCTCTGATTACTATCCCGAGGTGTCGGTGATCTGTACGCTTGCCGGCCACACGAACCTCCCGGCGCGCGTGTGTGTGTGTGTGTGTGCGTGTGTGTGTGTGTGCGTGTGTGCGCCGTGCTGTCCTTCGCTAACAGCACCTGACCACACAGCTCGCTCGGGCTCTACGCTCTCAGCCCGACCATTGCGAGAGAGAGGACCTACTTGCTGTCCGAGTGTGCTCACAGATGTACGAGACGGTCGTAACCACTCAGTCTGCAGACGCTGGTGCATAAATTATAATGCGTAATTAATAATAATATATAATTACCCAATCAAACTTCACGTCGCGCAAACTAATCACCATTTTCTTTAGACTTGCGCGGGACATAGGTTTACAATAGAATTACTCAGTTTGGATTTAAGGTGGAACACCGCTTGTCACGCGCAGCTCTTTTTAACAGTTGTCCAACGTGGAAGGGTAAGTGTGTTTCGATGTCGTGGTGCGCGGGCGACGATTCGGTGAGCGGGGCAATTGGCGTAGGCGGCGGCGTGTCTTCTTCACTGTGGGAGGAAACCGGAGCACCCGGCAAAATCGTACGGCAGCGAGAGATAGAGCGAAGTGCACACAGAGAGAGGCGACACTCGAGCCCGGGAATCGAACCTGGAAGCTGCGTCTTATAATAATAATTGCATTTCTATAGCTCTTTTCACCCGATGGTCACAAAGCGCTGCACATAGCTGCGGAGATAACGGCGCGTCAACAACAACGGCCTAACAACAGCAAATCAGCAACAATAATGGGTTTTTGGGGGGCGTTGTTACAAATCCGGCTACGAGTGCGAGCCAAAGTGCGCGCAGGTCCGTGTGTGCATCTTGGGGAGCGGTGGCGCAGCGGTTAGCGCACCGCTGCGTCACGAAACCTGGCGAGCTGAGTTCGATTCCCCAGCTCGCGGGTACCAGTGACCGCCGGTGACGTTTTCTTTTCTGAACGACTCCCTGGCCTCCCCTAGGTCGACTCGGCCTGAAATAACTGCCTGGTGGCTCGGTGTTTAGTAAACCTTGCCACTAGAGAGACAAAGGCGGTCGGGCGTTGCTTGTTAACCACCTTTACATCCGCGACGCGCCGACAGCACTTGACCCTGCAGTGTATTAGAGGCTATACGGGGACCTTTGTCTGTCTCGGACATTCTGCGAGATCTGGACCGGTCCTGGGCCTCCCCTAGGTCGACTTAACCTCAAATGGTTATCTCTGTGGTGCCGTGCGGAGAACGTTGTGAGTGGGGAAGAGTCTGGGCGGCCCGGTGGCGCAGTGAGCAGCGTTGCTGCCTCGCAGGGAAAAGAGCTAGGGTTTGACTCCAGGCTCGGGTGTGTGGAGTTTGCTTTTCTCTCTCCTCTCTCTCCCCGTGTTCACATAGGATTTCGCAGGGTACTCCGGTTGCCTTCCAGAGTCCAATGACATACCGCTGCTGCTCACCCCTCCACCCATCCCCTCACCGACTCACCCACTGCGGTTTCCTCCCTCCCTCCCACTCATTCATCCACCCGCTCACCCGTTCACCCACTCACCCACCCACCCATTCACCCACCAACTCACCCACCCACTCAACTCACCCACCCACTCAACCCACTCACTCACCCACACACGCTGTTCCTCCTGCAGTCTGGGATTAAGCGTGATCATGATCGCGATGATCGATGATTGTTGTTTGGTGAAGTTGCTGCCGTGCTGGCAGTGGTGGTGGTGTACAAGCATTTTCAACAATAACAATCCAGCCCACACGCGGGAAACTTATAACCGGCGACGTTCCGGGCGATGGGCCTCCCGCAGAAGACGTTCTGCACACGTTATGAAGAAGGTAGCATTGCCTGAAATGTCGCTACTAGCGTAGCTACTAGCGGCGTGCCCGCTCTAGAAACGACCCTGTTCCAACGTGTGCGAACGCGTGCTTCCGACGTCAGGATTGAGGTGGAGGAGCGGGATCAGAAGTTTGATGACGGTGCCGCGGTGCACTCGTGGCGATTTCAATGCGAAACATCGTTAAAGTTTCAGAAAAGTGATCGTTAATAAACGCGGAGTGAAGCTGAAATAATAATAATCTGCAAATAAGATGTAAAAGGCCTTGTTGTTGTGCCGATGCAATGAGCGCTTGTGCAGGATACGAACCCAGTACTACCCTCAGTGTGGACATACATGCACATACTACGTATTTGTTCTATAACTCCACGCACATTATCTGCCCTCTTACAGTATAAAAGACAAGCAACATATCATTTATGAATAATGATTTTGTTCTTATTTGATGTTGTTTCATTGACTTATGTTCATTTTTTTATTTTATGGATCTATACTGATTTTGTTGTTGTTGTTGATATGCCGATCTCGCCAGACCCCAGGGTGATAGGCGTTTTAGAAATGCAAATTTTATCGTGATTATTTAATGCATCGGTGTAATTACTCGCGGGCGCGCGTGTGTATTGTTTATTAATGAGGGGCGGTGGCGCTGCGGTTGGTGGCACTCTTGCGTCACTGAACCGAGTCCGATGCCGCGCTCGGTGTTTGAGAATCGCTCTCGAGAGACGCTCTTGCGGGATAGCCGTGTCGCTCAGCGTTTCTCCTCCTCCTCCTTCACTCGACTCTGCTATCCCGAAAGAGCAGCTCTTAATCCTGTATCAATCTCGCACCGCACTCAGCCTTGTCAGATGACGACACGCAAATGGTTAATTCGTGAGGATCCGGCAGAGAGATAGATGTTCGTGATTATGGCAGAGAGAACCCACTGACTTTGCAAGCTCTCGATACGGAATTCCTGTGATATAACACTGGTTCATATCTCTAATGCTGATTCCTGTCTCTAAAACTGGCTCCTATCTCTAACACTTGCAAGCTCTGGATCAGGGATTCCTGCGGCACAGCAAACGTTCGAACTAATCAACGGGAACAATATAAACAAACAATTTAAGCAATACAACTATGTGCAGCGCTTTGTGACCATCGGGTGAAAAGCGCTCTATAAGTGAAATTGTCATTATTATTAAATAAAACAAACAATCTAAACAATATTAACAATATTAAGTCGCTTAAGAGGCTTGACGTTGGTACTGTGGTATAAAAGTAGGAATTTAAATCTGAAATAGCGTTAAAGTGTCAGACGAAAGATCATAAATAAGTGAGGAAACAATCTCATTCATGATGAAATAAGTGTGGACATACATAAATATTATGTCATCATCAGTTAAGATTAAATCAGAGTTAAGAGCCTCGGTGTTGTGCCGATACATTGATCGCTTATACAGAATTAGAACGCTCAGTGCGGACACACATATATACATACAAACACTTGCGCCATTATATATAGATTATATATATAGATTATATATAGAATGAAGGATTGGAACCCAGAAATTCAATGCGAACACACACACACGCATATATACATACCCACTCTCGCTCAATTATATATACACAGCCTTGGTTCTGTGCGGTGCCTGTATCGGAATCGGTATCGGAATCTGTATCGGAATCACCTATAGAGGAATTAAAACAAACGCGGGTTCCACTCGTGATGTATGTATTCTGCTCTATTCAACCATAGACCCGTGATTAAAGGAGATTGGTTTTTTTTACTTCGTTAACTAATTGTGCCCCGCTGCCAGCTTGCAAAGTCAACACAGATTTGTTATGAATGTATATTTTTAAAATATAGTAATGAATTCATTATTTAAATAGTTGTTTCAAGGTAAAACCCCCCGTAAAAGCTTCTAGAGCTTGTAGGGTCGTGTGCCGTGGCGCATATGAAGGCCGACACGGCACACGAGTCGCGATGCTTACAACCACGCCGCAGCTGCAAGTACTCATTTGTGGCTGAGTCGACCTGGGGGAGTCCCAGGACCGGTTCAGATAATCGTCACTGTTGTTGCCCGTGAGCGGGATTCGAACTCGGGTCGCCAGGTTTTCAGCCCAGCGCGCTAACTGCTGAGCCACCGCTCCCCACATTCCTCAACTCACACACACGCTCACACACACGCACGCTCACACACACACACACGCTCACACACACCACACGCTCCGTGTACAGTAGAGATGTAACCATAACCACATGTACACGCTCACTCGCTATCACTCGCTCACGCACGCTCGCTCCTGACACACGCTCGCTCACGTACGCACGCACGCTCACGCACGCACGCACGCGCACACGCACACACACTCACGCACACGTACACACGCACACACTCACACGCATACAGTCATGCACACACTCACACGCATACAGTCACGCAAACACGCACACACTCACGCACACACTCACGCACACTCTCACGCAGACTCGCAGAGATAAAGATCCCCCGTGTAGCCTCAACAGACTGTTGGGTCAAGTGTCGTTAGCCAGTAGCGCCTATGAAGGTCGACACGGCACACGAGAAGGTGAGTTACCAGCACCTAAGCCCGGCCTCCTTTGTATCCCTAGTGGCAATGTTTACACATTGTAATAGGTACTCGTTTGAGGCTGAGTTGACCTGGGGTAGACCCAGGACTGGTTCAGAAAATCGTCATTGCGAAGCTGGTCGCCAGGTTCGCAGGCCAGCGCGCTAACCGCAGCGCCACCGCTCCCCATACCAACAAAGACACACGCACACAGACACACACAAGAAACACAACAATCACCGTTCGCCAGGAAGTGATGGTGACGTCGCCAAGGTGCCAGGCCACGTGCACATTGAGGCCGTGAGTAGTGCTAAAGGCACTACTGACAGGAGGTCACGGGATAGACCCAGGTGCCTTGTACTGACTGAGATGACTGGCTGAAGCACCACCTGTGCTCCCTTCTCTGCTAACTCCGCTGCGTTTTATCCGCCCGGTGCTCCGCTGGTTGTTGTGAGCGGCGCTCCTCCGCCCTCCGCTGTTGTTGAAGCGCGACTGCCTCCAACTGCCCCGTAGCGTCCTTCAGGATGCTCCTCCACAGAGGTCGATCTTGACACCTCTGGTACCAGTCTTCAGCAAATCCACTCAGCTCCAGATCCTCCTGCACCACCATCGATCCATATCTTCTCCAGTCCGAACCGCGCCCGTTAAACCAACCTCTATCCGCCCGCATACAGAAACTGCTTTTGCATCCAGTGGCTGGGCATGTGGGCCACACGAGCCAGCTAACACAGCCTCGCCTGCCGGAGGAGCTCAATCATCGAAACGTGTCGTAATCTATTTAAGGATTTGTGAGCTCCTCACATAATCCGGTCCGGTTAAACACAGGATGGATCGTAGGCAGGCCATCCGAAAAGTTTCAATCTGGTACGGGTGTTCATGCAGAGAGGTCCACATTGCATAGCCATAGAGGGAAGAGAGCAGGCATCACTGTTGATAAGCAGACCCGGAGGATCGTGTGGAGCTACGGGCCAGGCAGCCTCCACACGGCGTTACGCAGTCGATCAAAGGATAAGCGCCGCTCAACTGATTCGGAATGAGACCTCCGCTGTTAAAGCGGAACCGGCACGAGGCGCATTGCCCAGGTACTGAGACGTCTGCACTCGCTCCACAACCGTCTCATCGCTCACGGCGAGCTGATGGGATGGAGTGCTTGGTGGTACAGAATATCCGGCCATGCGCTTAGTTTTGGTGGTGCTCATGGTAAGACGCCGTCGCGTTCCGAGTTCAGGAACAGTCTTTAACTGCTCAGAGTGAGGCGCAAACACACGTACACCCAACGACATTCGCCACTCAGTGGCGGTGACGTCATCACGGCGCTTGTGTCAGGCCAGGTGCACCTTGAAGCCACTTGAAGTGTCGATGGCTCGCCGATAGGAGGTCACGGGACAGACCCAGGTGCCTTGTACTGACAGAGATGACTGGCAGATGCACCACCTGTGTCTCCCTACTCTGCCAACTCACCGTGTTTTAGCCGCCCGACGCTTTGCTCGTTGTTGTCACAAAGACAAAGATCACCCGAATAGTCTTAACAGATTGTAGGGTCAATTGCTGATAGCGGGCACTTATTAAGATCGGTACGGCATACGAGAAGGTGTGTGACCACCACGTCCGGCCGCCTTTGTCTCCCTAGTGGCACTGTTTGCACACTGCAGTCGGTTCTCATTTGAGGCTCGGTCGATCTATGCGAGCCGCAGGACTGAATCAGATAATCGCCATTGTTGTTGTTAGCCGTGAGCGGGAATCGAACTCGATTCGTAGTCTGCTTCGTTTCGCCGCGTGGCGCTAACCGCTGCGCCACCGCTCCCCCCCTCCGCCGCTCAGCTAACAGCGCCGCCCGCATGGGAGGCTGAGCGGGGGGGGTCGTGTAGAGCGCGGACTCGAGTCGGGGTGCGGGTTGTGGGTGGGTTGATGGGAGGTTAGTGGGTGGGGGTGGAGGTGGGAGTACGAGGTGGGGGGG
>JAZEWT010000022.1:7076304-7090094 GCA_036362905.1 Mordacia mordax
CATGACAAGCAGCGTTATCGAGCTGCTATTAAGACATTCCACTCCACGGGGGAGGGGGTGGAGACAGAAAAATCTGCAAAATCCCGACCGCCTTTGTCTTCCCGCAGTCTCGTTGCTCGTCAACCCTCAGTACGATTCGTTCGTTATAGGCTGAGCGAACCCAGGAGAGGTCCGGACACCAATCGCCGCTGGTGCCGGTGGTTCCAGTGTCTGGGTCCGTGGACAGGAGTCGAACCGGATGTTAGATCGAAAGATCCCCGTGTAGCCTTAACAGCTAAAGTGCTGTTAACGAACAACGCCTATAAAGGCCGGCACGCACATGAAGGGGTGGGTGGCCAACACCACGCCCGGCCGCTTTTGTCTCCCTCAGTGCTGATGTTCACTACACACCGCACCGGATACTCATTTTAGGCTGAGTCGACCTAGGGGAGGCCCATGAACGGCTCAGATATTCGTTACTCAGTCTCGATCGCACTCTCCACCTCACCTCTACGTACTCATTCACCTGCTCACCCACCTACTCACTCACCTACTCACACACGTATTCACCCACTTACTCACCCACTTGCTCACCGACCTACTAACTCACCTATTTCCTCACCTACTCACTCATCTACTCACCCACCTGCTGACCCACCTACTAAGTCACTTATTCACCCACCTACCTACCCACCTGCTTACTCACCAACTATTAACTCACCTACTCACCCACCTGCTCACTCGCCTACTCACCCTCCTGCTCACTTACCCACCTACTAACTCACCTACTCACCCAAATAATAATAATAGTAATTACACTTCGAGAGCGTTTTTCACCCGAGGATCACAAAGCACTGCACAGAGCTGTGGAGAGAACATCCACTTACCCTCTCCCCTGTTCGTTTGCCTACTCACCCACCTACTCACTCACCTACTCAACCACCTACTCACCCACCTACCCACTCACCTGCTCGCTCGCCTACTCACCTACCTGCCACACACAACCCAACATTCCCGCCTCACGCGGGCAGAGGGCGGCCTCTGGCGGTCAGGATCGAGAACTGCATACGAGGGATGGGGAGAGACCTGGAGAGGGGAATTGAGGGGAGAGAGGGAGAGAGTGGGGAGAGGGGGAGAGGAAGAGGAGATATGGGCGGGAAGAGCGGGGAGAGAGGAGGGGGAGAGAGAGGGAGAGACTTTGATTTTAAGTCCGATTTTGTTTCTCCTCCTCCGAAGCAAATATTTTCCACAAATGACAAGCCACAACATATATAATATACAACACAACACAATACACAATATGTACAATTATTTACATCTCATGACCCACATCCCCTTAAATACAGTTTGTAATACTTGACGCGCACACATTTATTCCATTAGGATATTTATATCCGATTTTTATCGCCGCTGAGTAACAAATGTCAGTCAGTTCTGTGTTTACGAACTTCGGTTTAATCATCGTTTCCAGCGATAAAGGTCCGGGATCGACTCCCGGATCGAGTGCGCGCGTTGTTGTGTAGAGTTTGCGAGTTCTCTCTCTCTCTTTCTCCTCGGGTACTCCGGTTTCCCCCCACAGTAAAGAGACACGTGACTGCTACTGTTGCTGCCCAGGTTCATCGGCCTGCGGACTAAATTTCTCCCAGTGCTCGACAATGGACTGGTGGCGCAGCCTGGGTATGTCCCTGCGTTTACCCTGCGTCTGCCAGGATAGGCTTCGACCCGGAGTCTGCCTGTGGCCTAATCACCCGTGATAAGCCCCATTCCGCGGGATATCTCGAGAAGGCGTTATGGTTAGGGTTATGGTTAGGGTTATGGTTAGGAAGGCAGGAACATGTTTTGTTGTGCTGTTCTTCTATGCCCCTCTCCAAGAGGCGGTAGGAAACTGCATATGGGTGGAAGGCAGCCGCACGGTTACCCAGCGCAAATATTTACCAGGCACTGTATCCTGTATGGGCGGCACGGTGGCCCAGTGGTTAGCGCTGACGCCTCACAGCAAGAAGGTCCCGGGTTCGAATCTCTCGGCTCGGGTGCCTTTCTGTGTGGAGTTTGCATGCTCTCCCCGTGTCCGCGTGGGTTTTCGCCGGGTGCTCCGGTTTCCTCCCACAGTCCAAAAAGCATGCTCTTGGATAGGTTGATTGGCTCGCAGACTAAAATTGTCCCGCAATGCCCGGCGATGGACTGGCGTCCCGTCGTCGGGTGTATTCCTGCCTTACGCCCTGTGTTTCCGGGATAGGCTCCGGCTCACCGTGACCCTATATAGGATTAAGCGGTTTCAGATCATGAGATGAGATGCTGTATATTGTGTTGGTACAGGTCAATGTACGTAGCCCCCTCCCCGCCACTGCTCAGGTGGTCTCGTCCATTGTTCGTGTTACACCGCCCAGTGTTCAGGTAACCCCACCCACATCCCCGATAGCCCCGCCCACTGTCCAGGTAACCCCGCCCACTTCTCGGGTAGCCCCGCCCACTGCCCATATCGCCCCGCCCCCCCATTACGAGTCAAACGCGAGAGGAGACTGAACCCAAGTTTCCACGAAAGATTCACGAGGTCGGGGGGGGGGGCAAAGTGGGGGGGCCATGAAGAATGCCCTTTATAACGTCATCGCCATCACCACCACCGCCACCACAATTCACAACTGCTCGCCACAGCACCCACCGCTCCCCCCCCCCTCATCCCACCCCTCACCTCCCACCCACTCTCCCAGCGTCTCACGCCATCATTCAGCGTCACTCTTCCATTGAAACAGCGCAACATTGATCCGGAGCCTATCTCGGCAGACACGGGGCGCAAGGCAGGGCTATAACCTGTCCGTTAAAGGGCACCGTGAGTGATTTTATCCAGCAGGGTGACTAACCTGGGCAACAGCAGCAGCAGCAGCGTGCCTTTGCACTGTGGGAGGATACTGGAATAGCAGTGGGTGAGTGAGTAGGTGGCTGGGTGACTGGTAGCAGCACGTCTTTGCACTGTGGGAGGAAAGCGGAGTACCACGCGGACACGGTGCGTGTGAGAGAGAGAGACAGACAGAGACGCAAACTGCACACGAGGAAGGCGGCGGCACCCGAGCCGGGAGTCGAACCGAGCCCCACATCATGGCTCCCCGGCGCGGCTGCCGTCTCGATCGGCGTGATCCTGATCGCCGCTGTTTCCAGGAATCGAGGGGGGTAAGACACGGGTGCTGCGCGGGTAGGGGCCCCCCTACACGCGGGTAGGGGGGCGCCTATGGGGGTCCCTAACCGTGTGTGCTCCGCGTAGTGCCAAGCCAAGTGCACCACAACGCCACCCCCCGACAGTTTAAACGTTGGCGATGATTCGCGTTTTTTACAACGCGTTTCACTGAAAGGTCGCAAAAACGATGTAAAGATAAAAACAACAAACAACCTGTAAAACCAGCGCTTAGATTAAAGCAACCGCACTCGGGGCGGTGCGGTGCCTGCGCAGCGAACAGCGCTGCTGTCTCACCGCAAGGAGGACCCGGGTTCGATTCCCGGCTCGGGTGCATTGCTGTGCGGAGTTTGCGTGTTCTCTCTGCCCGTGTCCGCATGGGTTTTCGTCTGGTACTCCGGTTTCATCCCGTCGATCAAAGTCACGCTCCTGCAAGGTTCATTTCTCTGCTAATTCTCATCTCATCTCATTATCTGAAACCGCTTAGTCCTGTACAGGGTCGCGGTGAAGCCGGAGCCTATCCCGGAAACACAGGGCGTAAGGTAGGAATACACCCGACGATGGGACGCCAGTCCATCGCCGGGCATTGCGGGACAATTTTAGCCTGCGAGCCAATCAATCTATGCAGCAGCATGCTTTTTGGACTGTGGGAGGAAACCGGAGTGCCCGGCGAAAACCCACGCGGACACAGGGAGAGCATGCAAACTCCACACAGAAAGGCACCCGAGCCGAGAGATTCGAACCCGGGACCTTCTTGCTGTGAGGCGACAGCGCTAACCACTGGGCCACCGCGCCGCCCTCTGCTAATTAAATTACCCCAAAACGTGTGCCCTGCGATGTACTGGCGTCACATCCTGAGTATAGTCCCGCCTTGCGCCCTGTGTCTGCCGGGATAGGCTCCGGCAACCCCGCGACCCTGTACAGGACTAATCGGATATTGATAATGATGAAATAATTAATTATTTTGTCTCAGAAGCCTGGGGAAGTCTCACATGGGAGGAAGAAACGTGGCGAAGAAGAGAAGGTGGAGCGCTCGACACGGCTCTCCCGACAGAACAGCTTTGCAGAACAATCATCGTGCAGCGAGCCGTTACAAATATAGAGTAGTACCTGGAACCAACTCGTCAACCCGCTGGGTCCCAAGCTCTAGCGCCTCAAGGCCTACTCGGCTCTGGTATCCACGCACCGAGAGATGGCGCACGCGCCCCCACTGATGGGTCGCGACCCCACCACCGCTCCCCACTCACACACACCTAGCAAGACAAATAATCCCCGTTTAGCCTTAACAGACTGTCGGGTCAAGTGCCGTTAGCGAGTAGTGCCTATGAAGGCCAGCACGGCACACGAGGAAGTGGGTGGCCAGCGCCACTCTCGGCCGCATTTGTCTCCCCAGTGGCGATGTTTAAACGCCGCTCGAGGTACTCATTTGCGGGGATTGAGGTCTACGGATCGCTTCAGTGTCTTCCTGTGAGCGGGAATCGAACTCAGGTCCCCTGGTTCGTAGCGCACAGTGCCAACAGCTTTCCCCAGCGCTCCCACGCCCACGGCACAGGCAGACGCGCAGACTTGGCAGGGCTGCCCGCACTTGCCTGCATCACCACGTGTTTGTCCCCCTGTTTAGTCTGACGCGAGACGCTGACAGAGGGAGCGCGCGTGGGAACGCGCGGGGAGCGGTGGCGTTTCGGTTAGCGCGCTGCGCTTGCGAACCTCACAACCCGGGTTCGATTCCCACTCGCGACCACCAATGCCAGTAGCGATGTTCTGAACGGGCCCTGAGCCTCCCTCCCCCCCGACCCCCCAAGTCGACTCGGCCTCAAGTGCGTACCTGGTGAGGCCACCCCTTCGTGTGCCCTGGCAGAATTCATTCTGAGCTGCTCACGAACAGCACTTGACCCGAGTCAGTCCACTAATGGCCACACGGGGGATCTTTGTCTTTATAGATGGGGATAGGTTACCTGAGCAAGTTATCTGATGCGACATGCCTATGGTGGGTGGGTGGTATGTGGGTAGGTGGGTGGTGGTATGTGGGTAGGTAGGTGGTGGTATGTGGGTTGGCACAGTAGGGAGCACAGGTGGTGCATCTGCCAGTCATCTCAGTCAGGCGACCCATAACACCTGGGTCCGTTTCTTCACCCCTTGTCGGCGAACCTTCGACACTTCACGCCTCTTCAAAGTGCACGTGGCGTGACACAGACGTCGTGGTTACGTCACCGCCACTGAGGAGCGAATGACGGTTGTTGTTGTTGTTGATTGAAATGTGAGTACGGTGGACTAGTTCTGACTCCAGTCATCATGAGCAGTAGATTATCCTCCCCTCGGGACAGAATACCGCCAAGCAACAGGGAGTAGCTCTTCTGAAAATTAAAAAAAAATGATGGGGCGTGGGAGCGTGGCGGTGAGGTGTGGGAACCTGAGCCCCAAGCTACTATGGGCTCGCCTCCCGATAAATGGGAGGCGAAATATAATGGTGGTGGTGGCTTACGCTCCCACTGAAGATGAACATCAGTGCAAGGATGCAGGCAATTCCGATGAGTCAGATGCCTTCTATGACCTCCTGTCCCAAGTGTTAGCTAAAGTGACCCCTCGGGGTAGAGTCATCCTGCTTGGTGATTTTAATGTCCAAGTGGGTCATGATGCAGACATCTCGACTTGAGTGATTGGAAGGCATCGGCCAGATCAGCTCAACAACAACGGTAGGAGGCTGCTAGATTTTCTGTGTGCCATGGGCTCGTAATCACCATCGCGCTGTTCCGTCATCGGCGCATCCACACATCATGGCTGCATGCCGGGTCCAAGTAAGAACATCTGCTGGACTGCAGAGCGGCAGAGCAGTGGATGCAGGCCCATGACCTTGACACCAGGACCTACCGAAGAGCTGATCTGACCTCTGACCATCGACTTGTCATCTCTAAGATCTGCTTGCCATTCTTCCACGGTAATGGTGGGCGTCCATCAAGGACGCCATTCAAACCCACGATGGCCTGGTCTAGGCTAGTTGACGAAAGCTGTAAGCGAGAATTTCATAATCGTTTCAGTTGGGGCCCGACATTGTTCACCACTTCTCCTGATACTGAAGGGAAAATGGGTCAGGTTTAGGGCTGTGGCTCATGCAGCTGGAATGTCTGCACTGGGTACACGGTCCAGACCTCCCCAAAAACTCTGGCTGAAAGAGGTGCTCAAGCTGGCCGAGATCAAATTGGAGGCCCACTCCTACCGTTTGCAACATCCCACGTCAGGGCATGAAGAGGCTTACTGCAGCGTTCACTTGGAGGTTCGGAGAGCTGTGCAGGGTTGCAAGGATGAGTGGTGGTTGTGGGCTGCTGAGGAGATGGAGTCTACCTCGGTAGTCCGTGATTATAAATCACTTTTAAATTTCGTCATCAGTTTCATTCAGCATCGCTTGCCAGGCAAGCCGACGAAAGACTTGTGGAACCCCAATGTAGTTTCAGGCAGGAGCTGTCTTGAACAGATGCCATATTCTCTGTCCGGCTGCTACAGCAGAGGTGTAGGAAATTCCAACAGGATCTGCATCTCTGCTTCATTGACCTAGTCATGGCCGACGATACCATCAGTAGGCGAAAGCTGTGGGTTCTTATTTGTGCTTTCAGGGTGCATCACACTCTGCTCACTGTCATTTAGGACCTTTATGATGGTCGGCAAGCCCGGGTAAAGCTACGTGGTCGGGAGTCAGACGCATTCTCTCTTCACCTTGGGGTGCGACAGGGATGTCCTCTGGATCCTGGATTATTTGACATCTTTTTTGACCAAGTAGCTCGAGAGGCTTTCATTGGATGTACTGTTTCATACCCGGGTGCAGTCAAGGAATGGCTCCCTTTATTGGGCAACCATGTTATCTATATAAGATTATGCAGGTGGGCGGCGCGGTGGCCCAGTGGTTAGCGCTGACGCCTCACAGCAAGAAGGTCCCGGGTTCGAGTCTCTCGGCTCCGATGCCTTTCTGTGTGGAGTTTGCATGCTCTCCCCGTGTCCGCGTGGGTTTTCGCCGGGTACTCCGGTTTCCTCCCACAGTCCAAAAGCATGCTCCTGGATAGGTTGATTGGCTCGGAGACTAAAATTGTCCCGCAATGCCCGGCGATGGACCGGCGTCCCGTCGTCGGGTGTATTCCTGCCTTACGCCCTGTGTTTCCGGGATAGGCTCCGGCTTCACCGTGACCCTATATAGGATTAAGCGGTTTCAGATAATGAGATGAGATGAGATTATGCAGGTTAAGACCTGCATAATCGCCAAATACGGTAAAACCTGTTGTAATGTTATATATGTATACTGGCAAAAAGTACCCATAGCATGTTATCTATGCTGACGATTTGGTAATTGCTCGGCTGTTGAATCTGGAGCATACCACAAAGAGATGGGATCTTACCATGAGCCTCACCAAAACCATGCACGTGCCTGGGTATTTTGTGCCACCGAATACTCCACTCCCCTAAGCTCTCCACGAGTGATGGGGTAGTTGTAGAGAAAGTGAAGTTTCCACACCAAGGCAGTGTTCTTATGGCCGTTTCCGGTTTAGCAGCAAAGGCTCAGTCCGAATCAGCATTATATTTTCATCAGCTCAGTCCGAATCAGCATTATCTTTTCATTAGCTCAGTCCGAATCAGCATTATCTTTTCATCAGCTCAGTCCGAATCAGAATTATCTTTTCATCAGCTCAGTCCGAATCAGCATTATCTTTCCATTAGCTCAGTCCGAATCAGCATTATCTTTTCATCAGCTCAGTCCGAATCAGCATTATCTTTTCATCAGCTATCTAACGCGGTATGAAGGCTCCCTTGGCTGTCGCTCAACAAGAAACGTCTCGTCTTCTCAGCTGCAGTCAGGCCCTCTCTTCTCTATGCTCGAGAGACGTGGACTCCCTTCGCAGAACATCTGCGCCATTACGAAACGTTTGGGCTGGCCTGCCTACAATCCATCCGAGTTTTAACCAGGTTGGATTGTGTGAGGAGCTCACGCATACTTGAAAGATCTGGATATAGTCCCATTCATGAGCTCCTCCAGCAGGCGAGGCTATGGTGGCTCGGTCCTGTAGCCCACATGCCCAGCCAATACATGCCCAAGCAGTTACTGTTTGGCCGGAAAGAGGGGACTTTTTAAAGAATGGTACCAGCGGTGTCAAGATCGGTCTCTATGGAGGAGGACCGTGAAGGACCCTACGGGGCAGTTGGAGGCAGTCGCCCTCCAACAACCACGGAGGGCAGAGGAGCGACGCTCACAACGAGGAGCGCCGGGTGGCTGAAACAGCGAGTTGGTACAGTAGGGAGTATAGGTGGTGCATCTGGCAGCCAATTCAGTCAGGCAGCCACTAACACCTGAATCTGTCCCGTGACCTCCAGTCGACGAGCCTTCGACACTTCACGTGGCCTCAAAATGCATATGGCCTGGCACAGGCGCCGTGGTGACGTCATTGCCATTTAGTTGCGAATGGCGGTTGTTATATGGGTGGGTAGTATGTGCGTAGGTAGGTGGGAGATATGCGGGTGACTGGTATGTGGGTGGTATGTGTGTAGGTGAGTGGGTGGTATGTGAGTGGGTGTTCATTCAATGTCATAGGGAGTCATTCGATTGAGAGGCGGGAGGAAACCACGGATAGGGGGAGGGAAGGTCCCATGCAGTTATCCGGCGCCAACACTTGCCATACACTGGGTGCTATGAATTGTACCGTTGCTCAGGAGGCGGATGCCTTATTTGAAATGTCATTTTATTTTCCATCAAACGGACCAAAAAGGTAAAAGGTGGTAGGGGGGGGGTGAACCCAGCAACACGTTCTTTAACAAAACATATTATAATACAGCAGCGATGGGTTGGGCTTAAATCCAGTCACGAAACCACACCGGCGCAGGTAACACCGGCGCAGGTAACACCGGTACCGGCGCGGGTAACACTGGCGCAGGTAACACTGACACAGGTAACACTGGTACCGGCGCAGGTAACATTGGCGCAGGTAACACTGGCGCAGGTAACATTGGTGCAGGTCACACCGGTACCGGCGCAAGTAACACCGGGGCAGGTAACACTGGCGCAGGTAACACCGGTACCGGCGCAGGTAACACCGGTACCGGCGCAGGTAACACCGGCGCAGGTAACACTGGTACCGGCGCAGGTAACACCGTCGCAGGTAACACAGGCGCAGGTAACACCGGTACCGGCGCAGGTAACACTGGCGCAGGTAACATCGGTACCGGCGCAGGTAACACCGGCGCAGGTAGCGTTAACACCTCGGTGTCCCTCGGGCAGCGTTGCCGTGATTAACCGGGCTTGCGGCTACACACGCCCGCGGTCCGCAAGGGATCCAGAATCCTCGGCGCGGCTCACGCGTGTGAAGCGGTGACTACCGGGTCATCGTCGTCATCATCATCAATCCTGTGAGCTGGAGCCTATCCCGGCAGACACAAGGCATGAGGCAGGGCTAGACCCATGTGACGCCAGTCCATCGCAGGGCACCAACTTTAGTTTACGATTAACTTAGGCAGTGGCAGCGTGCATTTGAAACTGCGGGAGGAAACCGAAGTACCCGGCAAAAACTAATGCAAGCACAGGGAAAGAACGCGCAAACTCCATACAGAAAGGCGGCACCCGAGCCGGGACTCGAAGCTGGAAATGTATGCCGTCAAGTGGCAGCGTTATTGCTGCTGATTTGCCGTTGTTGTTGACGTGGCCGTTCTCTTCGCAGCTCTGTGCAGCGCTTTGTGACCCTCGAGTGAAAAGCGCTCCAGAAATGCAATTACTATTATTCTTATTCACGGAGGCAAAGCGCCACCATCACTGGGTAATCCGATTCATTTGTGAGCAACGTTTTGCTGGTATAGAGGTTAAAATAGGTTACCCTATCTGGTAGCACAGCGGGTGTTAAGCTCTTTGCACACCAAATACACATTTCACAAGGCATCACGTTTGCATGTTTTGCCCCAAGCATGTATTGGGGGGTTTTTTTGGCAAACTTACGAAATGTGTCTTTCAGGTGTCTGAACACCCAAACACGTGTGTTATCGCTAGACCGGGTAAAACGTTCTCTCTGTTTACATTTTGGCATCAAACAATTGGAAGTGCCGATGGAATATAACATGGAAAGATGGATTGCAGGGTCGGCAAATATATAGAGACGAGGAGGAGGGGTGCCTGGGGGCAACTTGTCGAGAGAATTGCTCTCAAGAGCTGCTCTTTTGGGATAGCCGTGTCGAGCGTTCCTCCTCTCACCATCGCAACGTTCAACCTCCGACGTTGGAGGCGTCCCCACGAGCCTGGCGATGCCTCCAACGTGGTTGGCAAAACCGTCGCGGAGGAGAGGGGAGAAACGCTCGATGCAGCGATCCTGAAAAAGCGGCTCTTGAGACCGATTCTCCTGCATGGAGCCGTGACGAACCCACATCTTGACATCGTGTAAATGTTCAAGACATTCAGATGGATATCGGATGACGTTCACAGCAATATTCCCACCAAACTACAGCGACACTTTTCCAAACTCAAGCCGCGTTGCTGTGACCTCTGAGATGTAAATTAACATCCGTGCGTCAGACTATCTGCGATGTACTGGCATCGCATCCTGAGTATCCCCCACCCCCCCCGCCATGCACCCTCCGTTATCCGGGATAGGCTCCGGCAACTCCACGAACTTGTGCGAGATTAAGCGGGTATTGATAATGAATGAATGTGAGACCATGAAGGCCTAATACGTTCCCTCTGGGATTTTCACTCTGAGAACGGTGTTCCTGCACGTTCCCGCGCGTTTCCGTCCAATACCACCCATGGTGGCGCCAGAACGGGGAACCGATGATCCGAGCCAAAAATCAGAGAACCGTGTTTACTCGCGAGAACCGCGCGCGGCACTAGCGGCGACGCGAGCCTCGAACCGTCGCCGGTGGAGAATGTGGCTCGGAGGAACCTCCCGCGGCATCACCGCGGCCGGCGATCTTCCGCGCGAGCGATGCGGCCTACCGCTACGCCCCAAAACTACGCCAACCGTTCAGCGCCCGCTTCCCCACCACGTGACCCCTGCGCCCTGCGTGCCCGGCGTACCCGGCGTGCCACGTTCGCGCCGCTGACGAGTCTTCGACAGCCTCACGCGGCGGCACAGCTCGCCGACGCCGCCGCTGTCGGGGCTCTTCGGCAAACTGTGGTCCGGCGGCTCCGCCGCCTCGGCCTCCCGGACCAGTTCGAATTTTTTTGCCACTGCCGCTGCCGGATTAATCGTCTCCACCGCGCTTGTCTCCATCAAGGTCACCACTGCGGCGGTTGTAACCGCGGCGCTTGTAACCGCGGTGCTTGTAACCGCGCCACCGTGCCACTCTCCGATCTCCTCTGGCTCGGAGCCGTCACACTCTGGCTCAAACAGCTCCGGCGTGAAGCACCGGGTGTCGTCGCAGTCGGAGTCTCCCCTCGGCGACGCCGGCAGGGCGACGGTGGCCGTGGCGACGGCAGAGACCACCGGGAAGCCGGAGGTGACAGCGGTGACAGCGGTGACAGCGGTAGCATTGGCAATGGGGATGGTGGTGGTGCTGGTGGTGGTGCTGGTGGTGGTGGTGGTAGTGATACTGGTCGCTGTGACACTGGTAGCTGTGACACTGGCTCCAGTGGCGCTGACACTCTTATTGGCGGAAACATTGGTGGTAACACCCGCGGCGTTAGCCGCGGTCGCGAAGGTGTCGTCGAGTGTGACACCGGCGGTGAGTTCAGTGCCACTGACACTCGTGGTCGTGGTACTGGCAGCAGTGTTAGCAGGGGTGACCCCGGATGTAGCACCGTCGGCATCGCCGGCACCACCGGTGGGATTGATGGCGGTGACGCCGGTACCCCCACCGCGGCCCCCGCTCCCCGAGCCGTGCGGCGACAGGAAGCGGGTCATCGATCCAAACTTACGGCGTCGTTCCCCCCGCCCCCCCCGCTCCCTCCACCGCCTTCCCCTAGCGGCACCCAATTCGTGCACCGCAAGCGCAGGGAGCTCATGGGCAGCCATTGTTCGCCCACCGTCCTCCACCACGGGCGCGTCGTCGACACTCCCGGCTCTGCCCGTCCCGCAACGCAACACGGCGCGGCCGGGATCGGGCACCACCGGCTCGATGGCGAGGTCGGCGGCGAGGACCGGACTGGCTGGTTCGGCGGGGGCCAGGGTGGCCCGGCAATCCTGCGTGAAGGCCGAGAGGGACCGGAGGCTGCTGGGAAAGTTGGGGTGGTGCTGCACTTTCTGGCGCAGCCACTTGGAGAGCCCTGCGCACGCACGCACGCACGCGTATCAGGCCGCCAGCGTCACGGTGTGCACGTTACCACCGTTCTTGTTGTCGGTTGAAGCAGACGCTGCCCAGGTTGACCCGGGTTGGCCGGACACCTCCAACGGTGGGAGTGTTGGAGGCGACTTTTACAGCCGGATGCCCTTTGTGACGTCAAACTCTTTTAGTCGGAGGGTCTTCGGATCACTATTTGTCTGGAACCTACCCCCAAATCTGTTCACCAAGGGAGACCCTAGCAGGAGCGCTAGACTCTAGACCTGCTCACCAAGGGAGATTCTAGCAGGAGGTTAATATCCATGGGGGTGGGCATCAGGGTGCGCGGCGGTTACGAGGAATGCACGCTCTGGATATCGGGGACATGTTACGGATATCAGAACCTGTATGGTGAACTTCGTGCATGCTCACGGTAGGTATAAAAAACAAAAATAAAATTTATAACGCACCGCGCAACTTCCATTGCTGATCATGGACGAGACGTGGGTAAGGAGGCGGAGCAAGGACAGTGCAGGGAGGGGAGGGGGAAGGGGGAGTCAGCCAGGCGGGTAACTGGTGCCAACCCGCCAGGCATTGAGTTGTGATATTATCGACCAATTAATTAATGGGTGTTTTTTTTGTCTTCGTGTGGGAGACCAGAGAACCCAGAGGAAACTGACGCAGAATGGAGATTGGGGGGAAGGGGGGGGGACACACGAACTCCACACAGCAATGCGCCCGACGCCGGGGATGGAACTCCAGCGGGGGGCGGCGGCGGTGGGGGGGGTTGACTGCTCACCCTCCGTGTACTTGGCGGGGTTGTTCCCGAACCGAGCGTCCACCAGCAGCAGGGCCCCCCAGTCCCACCGGTGGCGGATGCAGCGCCCCAGGGCCTGGTTCAGGGCCCGGAAGGCCTGAATCTCGTACCAGCGATTGCCGGGCAGCAGCCCCCGCGACCGCACGTGCAGGTCGTTGTAGTCGCGCTTCAGCTTCACCTGCGCGCGCGCGCGCAAACAACAAACGCGCCGTCGCCCGGAGGGGACGGTTGTCGGTCGAAGAGGGAGCGACCCGGAGGGGAGGGAGGAAGGCAGACAAATGGTTAGCCGGCGCTAATATCTGCCAGATACTGTTCGCTGTGTGTTACGATGTTGTCGGGAATTTAACGAGCGTTGTTTGAGTCGTGGAAAGAAACCAGAAAACTTGGTGGAAACCCACTCAGGACAGGGGGAGGGAATATGCAAACTTCACACATAAGGCTATGGGTACTTTTTTGCCAGTGTTAAGATCTTAACACCTGCATAATCGCCAGATACGGTAAAACCTGTTGTTAAGATCTGAACACCTGCATAATCGCCAGATACGGTAAAACCTGTTGTAATCTTATGTATGTATACTGGCAAAAAAGTACCCATAGCGTTAACAGCCCCACCTA
>JAZEWT010000022.1:7154069-7177548 GCA_036362905.1 Mordacia mordax
GTGAAGCGAGCCAGGAAGGTGGGGGTATGACATACGATCCAGGTGGTTGTAGCAGGTGCGGTGTGTACATTACTAGGAGAAACAAATACAGCCGGGCATGGTGCGGGCCACTCTACGGCTGCATGACCGAACGTTGTCCTCATAATATAAAGACTGATGATAGTGGTAATGTGGAGGGACCTTCATTGTAGTTTCTTGCAGACTACCCTCCGTATTGGCAGTCTTGTTCCAAGTGTGTAACACGTTCTGCTGGAGTCTCTTGTGTTTTACTGACACGACTGCCGCATTGACCTGGATTTATTCCTCGCTATAGGCGGAAGAGTAGCTTAATCCGTTGATGGGAATTTAAATTGAAATAGTGTCAAAGTTTCAGAAGAGTTATCAATGGTAAGTGAGTCTGAAATAATATCTAAACAAAGCAAATAACATTTGCGCTTGTGAAGGATTGAAACCCAGTAGCATCATTGCGGGTAATGTGTGACGGTGAATGGGGCTGGGTGAAGTGACGGTGATGATTGTGTATTATATTGCAACCTTATTGACGTTTTTGCTTGTTCGATATGGCTTTAGTAATATAATTATTTTGGAGTTTGGCTTTACAGGTGGTGTGGTTTGTAAATGTAATTCATTGTCAGTAGTCGCTTAATCCTGTACGGGGTCGCAGGGGGCTGGAGCCTATCTCAACAGATACAGGGCACAAGGCGGGGGAATACCCAGGATGTGACGCCAAAGCAGGGCCCACTATTTAGGGCAATTTACTCAGCAGGCTAATTAACCTAGGCAGCAGCTTGCCTTTGGACGATGGGATGAAACTGGAGTACCCAGCGAAAACTCATACGGACACAGGGATGTAATGTTTGTTTGAAACCAGTTTAAGCCATTACTGGAAATTCTGCTTTCCTTTGTAAGTGACCACATTACATGTGTTTACTTACTTTTTGCGATCTACTGCTAGATACGGGCCTCCCCACGTCCTGTTCGTGTGGGTTTCTTGACCTCACTTCACACTTGTCAGTGCAGGGGGCTGAAAATGGTGGCGTAAATGTGGAAACCTAGATGTATAGGACAAGAATTACGCTTCTTCACTACCCACGTCGTGATCTTGCAGCAACCTGCAATTACTATTTCAAGCGTGGTGGTTATTCATTCAAACAAAACTCCCGGCTCAAACAGGTTTGGCTACTGAGATCAGATGATATTGGGTGCATTCAAGGTGATATGATAATACGCTGTCATTGGGTACTATGATTGCCCCCCACAGTCCAAATACATTGTGCCTACGTGAATTGGTCCGCTGATTAAATTGCCACCAGTGCCTTGTAATGAACTGGCATCCCATCTTTGATACAGCCTTGCCTTGCCGCCTTTGTTTTGCGTGATAGGATGCGCACCCCTGCGACCTTGCACAGGAATAAATAGATTCCCTGAGGATTCGTACCGCGAAGCGTGGGTTCCACTTGCGTATAGTTTTGATCGAGTTTCTCGAAGTATTCGCAACCGCGCGCGCTCACTTGTCTCGCGAGCAGTGTTGGTGCTGAAGTCGGTGAGAGTGGAGAGCGTACAGAAACGGGCGACGCGTGCGCTGGCCAACCTCGCCCAGGATCACCAGAACAGCGAGATCCTGCACAAGGCTGGTAAGCACTGCCGGGGGCTTTTGGAGGGGGCCCGGTAGTTCAGGTGCCAGAGCCCTGAGCTAGCACCATTGCATTCCTGAGTTGAATCTGGGTGTCTGCCCGTTAATTAGAATTTAACATCGTCTCGTGATGTGACGCCGATAGCCCAAATCGTCTAATGGATACTCATGTTTCATGGCCATAAACAACACAGGATTCTCACCCACTGCTGTGCATTTCATATTGCATACAACCATGAGTTGGCGACTATTATTCATTATTATTTAGCAGACGCCCTTATCCAGGTCAACTTGCTTCATTAGATGTGGGAGAAAACCGGAAAGCCCGGAGGAAACTCACACAGAAAGGCGCCCTAGGCTGGAATCGAACCACCTTGGGCCGGACTTTCTGTGAGGTGCATATGTTACCACTGCGCTACCCTGCCGCTGGATGCATATATGTGCCAAAAAGTCAACACCGTTGCAACCACGTTTGTGGACTAATAGCTTTGTTTAACTCCTAAAGCCACTGATCTGAAACGTGGCCGCGACAGGGGTGTGCAGCAAGTTGGTTAACGAAACTGTCCACATGGCCCTTTCATTGTTATCCGCCGATATATGGGTGTCCGTGTCAATGATCGGACGGGTATTTGCTGCGCCGGGGCTGCCTCAGGCAACCGTTTTCTTTATGGTGCCAATGCGGACACTCGGACATGGCAGACTTAATCTTCCCCGAACCGCGTGCGGGCGGATGATTGATCAGGGCAGATGTTGGATGGTCGGATACGACGTGACCTCGTCGCGTAACGGTGATCGATTCGCAGGCATCGTTCCGCACCTGATGGCGCTGCTCGAGTCGGGCCACGATGATGAGTGCTTGCAGAGCGCCGTCCGCGCCATGAGGAATCTCGCCGACTCCCCATCTCACCGCGCTGCCATGCTGAGCCAGGGCGTTGTGGTGCCGCTGGCGCAGCTGCTGAAGCGGGACGACCACCCCGGCGTGGTGGGAGCCTGCGCCCGGGCACTGGCCGAGCTCAGCCGCCAGTGCTCGACGAAGTGCGCCGAAGTGCTGTCGCGCGTCGACGCGCTGCCCACGCTCGTCGCGCTGGTGTGCGGCGGCAACAAGGCGGTGCGCGCCGACGCCATGCAGACGCTGAGCAGCCTGTGCTCCCAAGCCATCGTGCGGCCCAGCCTGGGCAGTGCCGGCGCGATACGCTGCTTCGTCGACGAGATCAGAAGCGCAAGAAGCAGCTGCAGCTGCACCAGCAGCTTCAACATGGACAGCACCACAAACAGCAACACCGTCACCAGCAGCAGCACCACCGCCGTCACCGCCCACACTACGAACAGCAGTTGCAACAGCACTACCGACCATAATAGCCGCACCATTAGCAACACGTGCACCAGTACCACGACCACCAACAGTTACAGCTACACCAGCACAAACATCTCCTCAGACAGCAGTAGCAGCAACAGCTGCAACACCGTAATCAACAGCAGCACCATCGCCCCACCAGGCGGTGCCGTACTGGACCTTATCCAAGCTCTGTGCCTGTGCTGTCGCGAGGCTGTGAATCGGGCAAAGATCATTGAGAGTGGTGGAATCGAGCTGCTCTTCTCCCTGCTGAAGGACCTCCACTTCAAGGCGTCCCACGACCGAATCATCTTGGCTTTCCTCAATTACTTCTACGAGGAGTCTGCGCTGGAAGTGCTGCTCGGGTACGGCTTGGTGCCCATCCTGGTGAAGCGCCTCGAGGAGTGGACGCTCATGTCCGACAAGTTCCGTCCGACGACTTTCGCGACTGACGTGGAGGATGAGAGGTGTGCCGCTTCGTACGACTTTCCCACAGAGTTCAACCGCAAGCCGGACCTGGAACCCAACGTGGAATCTTCGAGCTTCCTCAGTATGAGGTGGGTGCTACGGTTTGACTTTTCTGGAGCCCTATCGGCCAAAGGATTTTGGAGAAATGTTAAACACACTTTGTGATAAGCTTTTTATTGAGAAGTGCTCACAAAATTTGCTTGTTTGGTATAGCGGTCTCGAGCGTTCCTCCTTTTGTTAATGATATTTCGCCTCATACGTTGGAAACAGGCTATCCCGAAAGAGCAGCTTTTGAGAGCACTTCTCATGCATTGAGCCATGAAACCCTCCTTCACTGCACGAATTTCTTTCCAGTGTTCTGATTGCTTTACTTAATTGATTTTGTTTTTGTGACCCAAGTTACTCTTGTTCATGAGCCTCATTTTGGTCTCTTGAGTTCTCATATGCTCATTCATTCATTATCAATACCCGCTTACTGCTGTACAGGGTCACGGGTGGCGAGAGCCTATCCTGCTCTACAGAGGGTGCAAGGCGGGGGAATACCCAGGATGTGATGCCAGTACATAACAGAGCACAATTTTTGGTGCAGTTTACTCAACAGGCCAATTGACCTAGGCAGTAGCGTGTCTTTGGACGGTAGGGGGAAACCGCAGTACCCAGCGAAAACCCACGTGGGTTCGGGGATAACACGCAAACGCCACACAAAGGCACCCGAGCCGGGAATCGAACCTGGGACCTTGCTGTGAGGCGTCATCGCTTCACAGCAAGGTGAGGCGTTGTCGCCAAAGAGGCATGTCTAATGTGTTGTGCTTCCCCGTGCCCTCGCTCTGACAGGTCGTGGCTTCTCACGCAAGGCTACATCGTGAGCCCGGGTGACATCTCCCCGCATTGTTCGCCCGACGGCAGCGCTGGAGACACGGAAATGGAGGCTCTTGAGACGGTGCCGCGGTGCAGCAGCCCCGCTGCACTTCACTCATCCGTGTCCAACGCTGTGGAGGAGCTTGGCAACCCTCGTGTAGCTCACTGCCCTCACGACGGCATCGGCGGAGACTGCGCCGACTGCGCCGATGCTAAACGAGCGAAACTTGACGGTGATGTCGACGGTGGGCGGACGGCAATGGGCGCCCACGCGGGTCGTTGCTCGGAGGCTAAGAACACAGGGGGAGCTCGGCAGCAAACTCTTCTGGCACGTCGCCGGAAGCGTCTCTTCACGCACCCTCAAGACGAGCGACAATCCCCTGAGACCCCCACCCGCCTCCGCTTCAGGCCCCTCCAGTTCTGCCAAAACGCTCGGACAGAAGCCGCGCTCGTCAAACTCAAGAAGGAAGTGTGTTTGCCATCGGCAGCGATGGCGTGCGCTTCCCACCCGGCTAGAAGGGAGCCAACGCGGAGCGCCGGCACTCCGACTAAAGCGGACGTGAAACGTAAAGAAAACGACGCCTGGCGACCCGACCCTGCCCCTCACAAAACACCTGCGCATGAAGCCACGACGACAGCCGCTGCCGCCAACGGCGAAAACTCCACCAGCGAAACCCTGGCGGGCGGCATGGAGGGCCCGAGCGGCGCCGTATCCAAACTGGAGCAAGCGCACGGGTTGGATATGGAGCAGGTGGTGGAGCCCGACTTCGCCATCCTCTGGCTACTGACACGGTTCTCCACGTATGTGGACCCGAGCTTCCTGGTGACGAAGGCCGTTCTCTGTGGGCTGCTCAACTACGTGCTCGGCGTGGCGCGGCCGAGCCCGCGGGCCACTCGCATCCTGCTGCGCCTCGCCGCCAACCCCAACTGCCTGGAGGCGTTCATCCGCACACACGGCATCTCCACACTGCACCTCCGCCTCTGCCACGGCCTGTGCGCCGACGAGGAGGTGCAGCGGATGTCGCAGAGCGAGTCGTCCGCGGACGAAGGGAGGAGAGCGGGGGGTGTGGAGGCGCTCGGGCAGAGCACTGCCAACTTGAAGCCGATCACAGCGGGTCACCGTGAATTGGGTAAGGGCTGTGTAATGTGTCGATGTGGGTTTGTCACCGCTTAATGTGTGATGAGAATCCCTCTCGAGAACTGCTCTTTTGGAGATAGCCTTGTCACTACGCCGCTCCTCCTCCTCTCTCCTTCCCGTCGTTTCACCTCCCACGTCAGAGGCATTATCGGGCAGTGTAATGCTTCTGTGAGAACACTGGCTGCTAAATTACTGTAAACAAGTAATAATGCACAGCTGGCTTCATTACCTACTTAAGGGTGTTTACGTCACTGCTACACACGTGGACACAGGCTTTAAAACTCCCACTGTTCAGCTACAGCCACCTATCACGTGACGCCCAGTCTCCGCTGTCATGTCCAAGCCCAGAGGGTCACCTGTTCGCACCACCTGGCCTGCAGTCTGGGCGCCAGACTGGCATTCACTCCCTATGTGTGCGTCCGTGTCTCCTAGTTACGGTTGGCTCGCTTCGCCACGGTTCCGCTCACCTTGGTTTGATAACTACTTACGACCAGCGTCAGCGATGACGATCTGGACCCAACCTGGGCTGCCTACGAGGAATGATTCACAGCACACCACCCTTTTACGTGAAATTGTGTGTTTGTACTAACAGCGTTTTAAGCGCTCTATAAGTGCAAATGTTATTTTCAACAACAACCGATTAAGGCTGTAAAAAAAAGAGAAGAGGCGTTACCATTTTTGGCAAAGATACAAGTGTTAAGGTTTTGAAACTACAAATAGACACCTTTCACAATGTTTCAAGTTTGCAAAAAAACACAACACACAAACTTGTGGCAAAACATGCAAACAAATGCTTTGAAAATACATGCATTGTCCTTGAAACTGATTGGCCCACGCCAGAGATGGCTTTCTTTAGAGCCCAGCCTCAGTGTCAACCAAGCATTGCAAAAAGGCAATTAGATCAGGGCAATGCAAATATCAACGTATTAGTAGCTTGAGTCGAGCTGATATTTCTATGAATATCCTTTTTTTTTAAGTGCATAGCCTATTAAAGTGACATTGGGGATATTTGTCATAGTCAAGGGTAATCTTGGCTCGTCATTGTAATCATTCCTGCATTATCCACAAAAAGAGTAACACTTCATGGAAAGTCGACATTAGGGTAGTTATACAATTCAGGCAATCGAAAGCTGTGGATATTCAGTAATTAAGTGGCGAAATTGTGTTTCACAGTGAGGTGATGGTGGTACATTCACTTTCGTGTGTGTTGAACACTATGGATTCACCGATTCATATCACACCAACTTGGATAAATATGTGGGTCCAAGCATGTGCAAAACTACCCAATAGGAGTTTTGAAAATACGACTACGAGGTTGCTCAACGTTTCTGGAACTTTGTGCATTGCACCAATCTGAAGCAGACGACTGCAACGTATGCAGGGTATTTTCAGCTACAGGGAGCAAAAAAAATGGTGTATATATATAGCGCTGCTGTGTGTGCTGCTTATGCCACTGGTGACCTCCCATCTTTGAGGAGACCCAGGCACAACAGTTACTCCTCTGGTTTCTGAATATCTCCAGAACAGTTGCTTGAGACCCAAGCTGAACCCCCCTGTAAAAACTTGGTGTCCCTGTTTTAAACACTGCCCTGTGTAATCCTGTGCGTGTGCGACTATGCCTGCGTCTATGCGTGTGTGCAAATGTGTGCGCGTCTGTGTATGTAGAGCTTTGTGGCTAGGCGCTGGGCTACATACCTGGCGACCCGCGTTCAATTCGATCCTGGGGCTTCCCTAGGTCGACTCAGCCTCAAATGAGTACCCAGTGCGGTGCAAGTAAACATGGCCACTGGGGAGACAAAGGCTGCCGGGCTTGGTGCTGGCCACCCAGCCATCCGTGTGCCGTGCCGGCCTTTTATAGGTGCTCACTAACAATGTTTGACCCTACAGTCCCTTAAAGTTATACGGGGGCACTTTATGTTTGTACATGTGAGGAGTGGTGGCACAGCAGTTCACGCCCTGGGCTACAAACCTGGCGACCCGAGTTCAATTCCCACTCACGGCCACCAACACCAGTGACGGTTTTCTGAACCAATCCTTGGGCCTCCCCTAAGTCGATTCAGCCTCAAATGAGTACTTACTGCGGTGTGTAAACGTTGCCATTAGGGAAACAAAGGCAGCCGGGCATGGTGTCGGCCGGCCTTAGATGCTTGCTAACAGCACTTGCTCCAATAATCTGTTAAGGCTGTGCTAGAGATCTTCATCTTCGTACCTCTGTGCATTCGGTGCACGAATGCATGTATTTGTACCCATGTCCGTGTGCGAGCACGTACGCGTGTGTGTGTATTTGTGTGCTTCTGTGCGTGTGCTGTATGTGCTCGCGTACCTACACGCACGTGCCTTTCGCCTGTGAGTCCGTGCGTTCCCACTTCTACACATGAGTTGTGTTGGCGTGTGCACGCGCGTTGAGGTGACGCGGAGGCTGTCGTGTCGTTGCTGTGCGCATGCCGCCAGCGTGGGGGATGGTGCGCAGCTTGCGCGTTCAAGCCGAGTCGTGGTTTGGAACCGGAACGCTGAACCACCTCCTGCTCTCAACGCGGCAGGGGGACAAGGCTGCCTGTGCCCTGGCGTTGCTCTACCTGTGTCGGTAAACGCTCAGCGTCTACGGCTGTCGCCACCCCCCCCCTCCCACGTGCTTTCCGTTCCGCACATTCACTCCCTTCCTGTTGTTGTGTGGAGGAGGTGCAGTGAGTAACGCAACGCCACTGTGCCTCCCTATAATGCCAGATTCTCCTGGTAAACAGTCTGGGCACTCGTGCGTTCATAAGTAAATACAAATTATTATCATTAGCTCATCTCATTGTCAGAACCGCTTAATCCTGTACAGGGTCGCGGTGAGCCGGAGCCCATCCTGGCAGGCACGGTTCAAGGCAAGGATATACCCATGATGGGACGCCAGTCCATCACCGTGCACTGAGAGCATTTTTTTTAGTCTGCAAGCCAATTAACCTATGCGGCAGCATGTTTTTTGGACTGTGGGAGGAAACTGGACCGCCGGCGAAAACCCACGCGTACACGGGGAGAACATACAAACTCCACACAGAAAAACACCCGAGCCGAGATTCGAACTCGGGACCGTCTTGCTGTGAGGCGACAGCGCTACTCACTTGGCCACCATGCGCGTAGTATATATTCAGTCCGCTAGTAGAGGAGGGCCTGCTTGCGCTCTGTGGGCCACATGGGTTATTTGGCCTCGCTTTGGCCTGAAGGTGAGTAGCGTAGACCTGGGGTATCGAAGCAAAGTATGATAGTTAAATGCGATTGGGCAGATGCCGATTGATTTGCTCATAGGTTTTTCATTGCTAGCTATATGTGCTCGCTAACAGCAGATGGCCCTATGGTCTGTTAGGGTTATACAAGGCTACTTGGTATTTTTTGTCTGCACTGAGGGGACCGGGTTCGAATGTTTCAGAGTGCAAATGTAATCTGCACAGCACGAAGGATTTTACTGCTCATCTCACATTTGCCACTTATCGACTGCTCTTATGAAACTTTAACACTGTTTTAGCTTTACATTCCCAATTTTTGCACGAGTACCATACTTATGCACCTTTCCGCCTTGATCCTGGCATCAGAGGAACGTGTTACTCTTAATTAGATCACCTGTAGTGACGGGTTCTCCGCTAGCGGTTGCTAACTTTTGCTGCACGTGACGTTGCCGTGCTGGCACAGGAACGAGCCCCTGCGCCGCAGGCTGCTGGTGGATCAGTGCGGTCTGCAGCTGCTGGTGTCGCACATGCTGCGCTCCGCGGACCCCGTCTACGTCGTGCGAGCCACGGGGGCCCTGCTTACGTTCTGTGGTGTAGAGGGCAGGAGCGGCGGTGCCCCCTCATCTCCTCCTGCGGCGGGTGACCTCACGGCAGGCAAATCTCGCAAACCGCCCATCTTGACCAGAAGTGGAGCGGCCTCGGCCTCGAGCGACGTTGCGCCGCAGGACGGCGCAACCTCGCCTTGCGGCTACGAGCGCTGCGTGGCCGACGGCGCTGTCGACGTGAGCTTCGTGCTGGACTGCGGGGCCAAGGTGCCGGCCCAGCGCAAGCTGCTGGTGTCGGGCTCCGAGGTGTTCGGCGCCATGCTGCAGGGGCACTACTCGGAGGCGCAGCAGTCGTGCATCGCCATCCACGATGCATCCGACGCCGCCTTCACGTTACTCATGCACCACCTACACGGCTGCTGTGCTCCGGTGTGCCAGGCGCTGCACGCCGTCTACTCAGCCAGCCGCGCGGCAGTGCCGCTCGTGCAGGCGACGGCGGCGGTAGGCACCGGCTCGGGACCCGCGAGGATGGGCGAGCGGGATGGCAAGGTGGGCGGCTCGCTGGCGGGCAGCCTCGTGGGCGAGCTCATGGCTCTGTCGAATCAATTCCTGCTGCCGGACTTGAAGAGCGAGCTCGCGGAGGTGGTGCGCTCGCACTGGCTGCGCGCCGACTCGTTGCCGGCGGTCTATGCGTTCGCCGAGCGCCACTGCTTCGCCAAGCTCTGCCGCCAGTGCCTAGAGTTCCTACTTACGGCTCCGCTCACGATCGCGCAGCGCAGCAGAGGCTTCTGGGAGCTCTCGCAAGCGCAGTGCGATGGTAGCAAGATGGAAAGCAGCCTCCACTCCATCCTCCTGTCGTTCGTTTAGAGACGCACGCCAGCATCCGCGTCGATTGTGAAGGTGCCACTGTTTGCGCGACCGCTGGCAGAAGAGCCTCTCTTCCACTAGAGGCATAGGAATAGAGGAAGCACCCCCCCCCCCCCAAAGACAATATTTGATCGACTCGAAAGAGGCAGGAAAACAAACTCTAGTTTACGGTGACCTGCCCGTTGGCTAACTGTGGTGCAGCCAATTTTGCCGTAGGGTGAACAGTGACGGCGGTGATGGGGATGTAAGAAACGTGCATCATTGTTTAGAGCTTCCGTGTGAGGAGATGGATTCGAACCGGCAATCAATGGATTGCAGTTCCACCGTGCTGACAGTTGTACCACGATAGCAGTATCGCTATACTGATGGACTCGATGCTTGAAACTTGACTGACCTGGACTGAACGTGCAACACTTTGATTTGATCAACAAGTCGGGGCATTCCTCTCTGAAGTGTCTAAATATGAATGTCCAGCCAGCCTTTACAGTGCAACAAACAGAAATATATTAAAACACATTGCGGAGCGGTACATGAAGTCAGGTTTGAGGTTGATTTTCTCAAAAAACAAAAGCATCCGCAGCTCGTCGCTTTGAATTTACGGTACTTTTTTTTTAATGGTGCAACGTTTGGGACCATTGAACTGTCATCATCGTCGTCTGCAGCCATCAATCGGCTGCTGGGCCAGGCCTCTCGAAGCTATCGCTCGTGGTCACGTGATCCCACGATGCGTTGACGTAGGTTTTCACAGCTCCATGAATGAGCGTTGCTCTTAGGGGCTGCCTGTCAGGATAGCCGTACCGAGCGTTCCTTCCCTCATTGACATTTCGCCTCCCACGTTGGGCTTCTGCATTGTTTATCTCAAAGCGTTTGTGTCGTGTGTCTGTAGTGCACATGTGTGTTAGTGATGTTGAAAAGTTGTCATGCAGAATTTTGAAAAGATATGTACAACTGTCAACGTCACAAAAACGCACATATATTGCCTACTATAGACATTTTCATTATCAATACCTGCTTAATGCTGTACAGGGTCACGGGGAGCTGGAGCCTATCCCGGCCGACAGAGGCGCAAGGTGGGAGAATACCCAGGATGTGACGCCAGTACATCGCAGGGCATACTTTTTTTTGGGGCAATTTACACAGCAGACCAATTAACCTAGCAGCAGTGTGTCTTTGGACCGTGGGAAGAAACTTGAGTACCCGGCGAAAACACACGCGGACACGCAGAGAACCGATAAGAATCCGAGCTGGGAATTGAACCGGGGATCTACTTGCTGTGAGGCGACAGTGCTACTAAACTACGCCCCTGTGCACCCACTATAGCGATATATATAAATATATAAATTACAAACATTTTCAGCTTCACCATTCAAAGGCCTGATGATGCCTGAAATGTGGGAGGCTAACCATTGCTAAGGAGTGAGGAAGAATGCTCGAGACAGATATCCCAATAAAGCAACTTTTAAGTGCAATTCTGATTCTGTGTTATTGGTGTTTATGATTGACAGTGCAAACCATATCCTGTAAGAGAACGGTGAAGCATATTGCATACGCTTTAATGCCTCTAACCCATTCGCCAAAGCCGCATCCACACCTGGGCTATCAGTTGCACAACCAGATCACATTCCAGTGCGCCCAACTCGAATCGCCTCCACGTGCTTGCTTCCCACGCGAGCGATGTTGCAGTTTAACCGCACGGTCAGTAGTAATGGTAATCTACACCGTGGAACGTACCGCGCAGTTTCGTTCACTCTCGAGAAGCGAGCGGGATGACCTGCAGACGCGAGGAACCGGAGAGAGGTAGGCGAGTAATTTGCAAAATACGTTGCCACAAGTCGCTGAGCAGATTGAAAGTCGAGTCTCTGGCAAGAACCCAGTTGTGCAGCTGCTCCCAACCGGTTGCAGACATCTGCATTTAATCTTATCGTTTGCCTGCAAACCGAATTGCATGCAACTGACCGCACGGCTGTTGGAGTTGACAGTCAACAAACCCTCTTAGAGGTAAGGAAGGGAAGACAGGACAATGGGCACCTCGTGCTTGCTTGAAAAAACAAAAGCCCCGTTAAGCAATCGCTCTTGTTTTGGTGAATGAAGTTTACACTTAAGTTTTATTTGCGGGATTCGTGGTTAAAGCACAAATGAAGACTATCGTTGTCATTGACCCGTGCCCTACAGTAGAGAATGTATTGAAGAGCCTCGCGTTTTGAGCACCGGCTCCTCTTTGTGCGCAAGGCAGTGGTAATGTCCAACGGTGGGGCGAGCGACATTCGTGCTCGTGCAATAATTGCGGTTCTTGTGTGTTTTTTGTTAACAGACTGCATTCTGCCATTGTTTTGCCTTTCAATTTCGTTTCGTCTATCCCCCCCGCCCGTCACGATGACCTCTCGATCGTGCCATCAGCGCCGCGTTACAAGGTGAGGAATCCACTTGGGTCCCTTGCGGAACAGTTCGACACTGCCAGTTAGACAACGGCCCGTGGACACGGATATCCCAGAGCGACCTCTGCACTGGGTGAGGGGCAGCACCCTCCAGCCTGATCTGCATGTGAGAGTAATGCTGCACTCGTGACCGTCAAACCAACATTTTAATTCTCGAGGCAGTAATTTCGCCGAATTAAGTGCAGAAGCAAATTTAAGACATGATACATTGTTTTGTGTTTGCTCACGGGGAATTACGTTTACGTGGCCCAAACCAAAAATCGCTTCACTTGACCCAGCCACTTGTATTTTAATTCGTGACCTCAACTGCACCAGCCCAGTAAGTCATCTGTCCACTTTGTTTTGTTGTAAAACTCGTTGATGAAATTCAGATGCGAGAGTGGACACAACTAGGCTTGTAAGCTGAACGCTCTTATAACAGATGGAGCTGTTATCACTGCGTTCAGCTTACAAGCCGATGTTTTACCTCCACTGTCATCCCTCTAGAGTCAACTAAAATCGTACCACTTTGTGGATGTCTGGACTGGTTTGTCTACGGAGAGTCTGACTCCTGCAGGGATTGTAGATTCCCACCGCTGGCTTCAGACCACAGAGGAAAATGAGCACAACCTCTGCTCGCTGGTCCAGAAGGGAAACCACTTTGGAGTCTTTCATGAGAGGAGAACAGTACTGGTTCTCACGTTAAGCGCCGTGCAACGTATTTGCTTACCCGAAGCCATTAGTTGAACGTCAATGATATTGACGAGAGCAGACTTAGCAAGTTTAGATTTTTCTCTTAATGCAAGTTATGAGTGATAAGGAGTGTATTGCAGTGATGTGTAGCCCAGTCTTAATTGCTTTTCGTTTGCGGTGGAGTTTAACTTTTTTCTCCCAATTAGACTTTAAATTGTGCCATTGACCACGTCATGGGACAACTTTCCATTCAGGATAGCAGTGCATCACCTTGTGTCAGGGAACGACCCAGCAGATGTCACCGAACACTTCCTGAAGTCCATTCAGTTGACTTTTTGCCCACAGGTGGCATAACTTTCCACGTTACCTGTAATGGGCAATTGTCAGAAATAGAAGATCCCAATTAACTAACGAACCAGCGTTAATACGATATTTTGTTTCAAACACGGTGGTGGCAGTCGCCTCACAATCGGCTGAAAGTCGGATTCAAGCTCAAGAAGTCTCGGCAGCATCGGTTCATCGTTCCTGACTGGTGGTGTAGCCAACTCAAAACACTTGGGAGTGGGGAAACTCAACGGGGAGAACTAAACGGATTCCAATATGAAATGAATCTAAAGTAAAATGTAATTCAAGAGTTATATATTTTAAATTTGGCAATCATGTAAAATGAGATTAATTGAGCATTTTGACGGACAATTTAGAGTCTTTTTAAGTTATGGCTCGTTCACCTTCTTTAGCAAAAGTTAACTTGTCTCTCTGCTAACAAATGCAAAGCGAAACGATGCCACTTTCGGCAGCAAAATGGACGGAAGCGACGTCCACTTTGTGATAACTCGAAAACGTTTTTTTCCAATCCTACAAAATGTCATATCGAGGTCTTATCTTTTGAATTCTTTTCACCCAAAAATCGGTAACGTTCCGAGTTTGTTAAATTACGATTTACCCTCAAAAGTTTCCCTGGTTGCACCCCTGTCTTGGACGATGTACCAACTCTGCAAGAAGTATCTGCAGTAACTCTTCGGCATTAAAATAACAACGCATTGTATCGATGTACGTTTTCACGGCTTGACCTATAAGTACGAATCATACACGCAGCAAGCTGGCACAGCGGTAACTTCCGCGCCTCACAGAAAGAAAAGTACTCCCCGATGCGGTTCAATTCCTGCCTTGGGTGCCTTGCTGTGTGGGGTCTGTGTGGTCTCTCTCCCCCTGTTCTGCGTGGGTTTCCTCCGGGTTCTGCGGTTTCCTCCCAAAACAAAACTAATTAATTAATTGGCTGATAATATATAAAACAGTGTCTGGCAGATGTTGGCACCGGCTGACTGCATGGCTGCCTCCTCCCCGCCCCTCTGTGCTTTTGTCGCTCCACATCTGTAATGATCTAAGTCGCCCTGGATAAGGGCGACTGCTAAATAATAATAAATAAAAGTCGCTTTTTCGGGTCAGCCGTGTGCAGCGTTCCTCCTCTCTCATGGCAATTCACTGCCCACGTTGGAAGCATCATTCAGTTTCCTAAATATAGTAATTAACATTTCACACTTGGCTGCGTCAGAGGCAACGACGTCGGAACCGAACCTTCAGAGAGATGAACGCTCTTGAGAGTAACAATGCACAGCGTTGCGTGACATTGAACTGCAGGCGTTTTACAAATCCATTTCAGGGTAAAAAATTAAGTCGCCTAAATGTGCTAAGTAACATTTGCTACCGGCCGCTCTGGAAATATTGCAAGGTTCGAAGATAATCTTGCCACATTGGCCACATCTCCACAGATATGACACATGGCCAATGTAATTATACCATTACATTGACTTTGTACAATGACGTACCGATGTAGGTTTCCACGGCTCGATGAATGATTGCTTCAAAAAATCAATTCTGTCGGGATAGTCGGGTCAAAAGCTCCTCCTGAGAATGCCTCCAACGTAACGGCCGAGTGCCATCAACGTGGGAGGCGAAACATCGCGATGGAGAGAGGAGGAGCGATCGACGCGGCTATCCCCAAAGAGCTCTTTTTGGAAGCAATCATCCGTACAATAACATTCTAGAGGAGCTGTGGTGCTGTGGTTGTCGCACTGCGCTGTGAACCCGGTCGACTGATTTTGATTCCTGATGGACGTGATGAGACGTGGTCAGATAACTGACACCGCCCGGGGAGACCTTGAACCAGCAAAGGAGTGTCTAAAGGGCTGAATATCGTAATAACGTTCTGCAGCACTTGAGGAGCTGTAAGGATTGTAGCGTTATATCGCACGATAAACTCTGGTTAGTGTCATATATCGTGTGTCACGTGATATCAGGTAAATATCAATAAAGCGCTACTTCTTGCATCGTTTTTAAAGCTGTCAGGAGTGTTTGTGTAAATCCACTCCACGGGACCTGGTTCGTGGGCTGTCCGGTAGGTTGCTCTCACATCGGTTCTCTTTGATGGGTTCTAAATGCGACACTGATTATGTGTGTCCACGCTTGTTCTTGTACTGGGTTCCAATCCTTCGTAAGCACTATCTTAATCTATACAACACCTCGACTTCTATGTCTTATTTCCACTTTACTTTACGCTTACCACTTCCTCAAACTTTAACGCTTTCAGCTCTAAATTCCCACCAGTTCCATCATCCCTCTTACACACTCTTACGCCTTTGCCCAAGCGTCAGATGAACGTGCTACACACTTGGAACAACATTGTCAATTGAAAGTCAGATGATAACCGCCAACATGGAAGGTGAAACGTCGTAAAGGAGAGAGGAGGATGAGGAACACTTAGATGTTTATTTTTACAGGAGAAAGTATTCGGTGAGCTTGCAAGCTCCGGATGTGGGAATCCTTCGACACAACACAAGTTCTAAATGACCAATACAACAATGTATAACATCAAATTGTAAATGATCAAATCCACAGCACCAAATTGTGCAAATATGACACCCTTCTCGTCATCATGAAGTAAATAGCAACGAGCAAGCTTGCACGACACACATTGTTATTGCAAATAAATGAATTCGCCGAAGACGTGAAACATTATTATTCAGCAGACGCCCTTATCCAGGGCGCCTTACATCATTGTAGAGGTGTAGTGAGGAAACCACAGAGAGTTGAGGGGAAGGCAGCTATGCATTCGGCCGGCGCCAACAAGGCGGTGCTATGCCCAGGATGTAACGCCAGTCCATCGCAGGGCACTGGGGACAATTTACTCAGCAGGACAATTAACTTAGGCAGTAGCGTGTCTTTGGACGGTGGGAGGAAAACGGAGTACCAGGCTAAAACCCACGTGGACACGGGGAGAGAGAGAAAACTCGCAAACTCCGGACAGAAAGGCACCCGAGCCGGGAACCGAACCCGGGAACTTCTTGCTTTGAGGCGACAGCGCCACCCACAAAAGCATGAATTTAGTTTCGTTGGCATCACGGGCCAGTTTAAGTGAGAGAAGCTGCTCTTGCAGGATACCGAGGTCATCTTGCAGGTTACGAATCACAGATGTCTGAAGATGCGGTGTCATCTTCAAACATCTTGATTTCGAGGCGAGTGAGGCTCCCAGCTCACTGAGTGACAGAGAGAACAGCAGAGGCCCGGGAGTGGCGCCCTGTGGGACACCCTCTCGAATTTCCACTCGGCAGCTCAACGTTGACAACGCATGACGTCATAATGTGCTGCGATGACGTCACGAGCGGCCCTCCCGCTCCGTGTCACGTGTGCCATTAGAAATATACACATCAATCGATTCGTTACTTTACGGTTGATATCAAAAATTGATACGCGTGCACAGTACGCATTTTAACCGCAATAGATGCTGCGTTTTAACACTCGCGATACATTGCACATTGCATCTGTACGTCGCAATTGATACTCACAACAGTTGCATTCAACGGTGGAAAGCAATCATGATTCAATAACCAAACACATGGAGACGATCTCTAATCGGATCGATTAATGCAGGGGAGGGGACCTCCTCCCCTCCCCCCCAACCTCCAGCGACACATGCAGTGACGTCACGAGCGGGCCTGGCGGCGGACCACGTGGTTCTCGGCGGCAGCTCCATCTCGGTTTGGTTTCACGCGCAGGTGAGAGATCGTGAGCAAGGTTGACGCCGGGGCCCAACGTCGCGTCGACGTTGGGCCCCGCGTGTCCGCACGCACGTTTGGCCCCGCGTTGCGCGCGGCACGTGGTGGCCGGACCCTGTATCGCGGTCCCTCCCCCCCAAGGCCTGCCACGGGCTCTGTCTGCCACGTGGCTGGACGGACGCACGCGTGGCAGAGGCCGCCACCCTCCGCGGCTTGCGTGAACCCCTCCGACAGGTGTTTGGTGGCAGCGGCCACCAACAGAGATGTTCTTCAGGGTGGTCCAGATGTATTGTGACCCCCCTCCCCGCCACCTGCAGTTCTGTGAAACGTCACATCGCTCCGCACCAGCAAGTGCGCGTAATATATCTTAATGTTAACAACGTAAACATGGCACAAACCTTAATCTGAAATTAAAGCATTACGCAGGCCGAGTGAAAAAAATAGGGCTCAATGAAATGGCGAGGGGGGTCACAATACTTCTGGACCAGGCGGTACAAACGAGCACGAGAGACGGGTCGCTAATGGCAGATGCCCGAGAGTAACACTGAAGCAGCTGCTGGTGCTGCTGGTGCTGCTGGTGCTGCTGGTGCTGCTGGTGCTGCTGGTGCTGCTGGTGCTGCTGGTGCTGCTGGTGCTGCTGGTGCTGCTGGTGCTTGGAAGGCGTCCCAGAAAACCTGCCTCATAGGAGGTGGAGCGACGGAGTCGTCTCTCGCGTAGGCGCTATGTGGATGGCGGAGTGGTTGCGCAGCGGTAACGTGCGCGCCTCCTCCGCCTCCGCCTCATCATCATTATTGTTAATTATTAACAGAGTTCCTCATCCCGGGCGACGAACATCATTAGAGAGGAAACTACAGATTCGGTGTGGGGGGAGGGGGAGGCATGCAGTCAGCCGACACCAACACCTACCAGACACTGCGATGTGTGCACTGTGAGCCTATCGGACAATTCATCAATCTATACAAAAACAACGCTGTGGGTACTTTTTTGCCAGTATACAAATATAAGATTACAACAGGTTTTACCGTATAGACACATTTTACAATGCGTCCAGTTTGCAAAAGCCACACATACCAGTGGCAAAGTATGCAAACAGGTAGCTTTGATAACCTATGCATTGTCCTTCAACTGACCGACCTTCACCAGGCAGTGGCTTCCTTGAGCCTATTTGCCGGTGTCAGCCGTAGTCAAAAGGCAGTCAGCTCAGGACAATGCGGCCTCAATGCTTTATAGCTTAGGTGAATTCGTTAACGCTATGGGTACTTTTTTGCCAGTATACATATATAAGATTACAACAGGTTTTACCGTATGTGGCGATTATGCAGGTGTTAACATCTTAACACCTTAACACCTGCATAATCGCCAGATACGGTAAAACCTGTTATATTATATATATAAAAACAAGTTGTGAGTGCTTGCTTGTTTGTTTGATCGGGGTAAACTCTGGCAAATCGTAACCAACTCGCACGGCACCTTCGGCACCTTCGCAGAACGACGGCACTTGGGCCCAGACGGATCTTTGGCGCCTCAGTGCGCGCCGATAGGACCTTCGCTGGCCACCGGGACCGCTTTCTGTGCTTGCGCCCGTATCCTCACGGTCCGGTAAGCGGCGCCGCCATTACAATGACAATACCCAGTTAGGATAAGCGGGGCCTCTATTACAGTCCCCATCTGTCTATAAGCTATACTTGCTTCATCACGGTTAACTCCCGACAAATCGCAACCACATGGCGCCGGACCTTCGTCCAACGACGCCACTCGGTGCCACACGGGTCTCTGGCGCCTTAGCACCGCGCACCGCGAGGTCCGCTTAGACGCGACGGACCGACAACTCGTTCACTTGAACAACAAGATCGACACAGAGTGGCCCAACTGCACAGAGGAGTAGACGCTTACAAAAGGCGTCGCTTGCATAAACAAAGTCAACTTTCAATGAAATCCATTTTTGGGTCAAGTCACGTAAACAAATATAAATTATAAAATAGTGTCGTTTAACCCTCCACCACCCGACACGGCCGATCAGCAAGGGGTTGTCACGTTGAACAGAAAACGCGCCAATTCATTTACTATCTCAGCACACAGGTGTGTTGAAAAGTATGAGTCCTTAATTTTACCCCGACAACGCACATGCATCAAATGTACCCGGGCAACGCCGGGTTGCCCCACCTAGTAATTAATAATAGTAATAGCAAAGGGTTAGTGTGTACCGAAAATTAGAGTAAAGATTAGAGCTTGGCTATGATTACGGTTATAGTTAAACTCACGTTAGACATGAGGTAAGCGAGGTGTGGGGGAGGAGTGCAAGCGTGTGGGTCGAAGGCAGACTGGTCAGCCATGCGGCGAAAAGATTTTAAAGCATTCTCGTTAGCGAAGCTGTGGGCCGGGAGAGGCTCCGATCTCCCCGCGACCACGTACGGGATTAAGCGGGTATTGGTATTGATGATGATGATGAACAACGACGCTTCAAGCTTCGACTGTCGGGAATGCGCAGCGCTGCTCGCAGAGACGGGCCGGGCGGCTCGGGTAACGATCATAAGTCTGCACAGATGGGTTCAGGGACACACGCGCCATGCGCTGCAGTCTGCTAATCGTTGGGAGGGCCACGAATGTCACCTCGACAAGGCTCAAAACCACAGGCGTCCATCGCTGATGTTGGTGACGTTTTCACCGTTTCTCCATCTCCCTGTCTCTCCATCTCCCCATCTCTCGCCATCTCCCTGTCTCTCTCCCCGTCTCTCTCCCCGTCTCTCTCCCCGTCTCTCTCCCCACATGCCTTCCCATCCCGTCTCTCCCTACCTCCGTTCTCCATCTTCAGTTTTCTCCATTCCCTGTCTCTCCCGTCTCTCCGCGCCCCCACTCTCCACGCGACCTCCTCCCCCCCCGTCTGCCTCCTCCTCGCCGGCGAGGGCGGGCGCTGGCGGACGAGGGCGGGCGCTGGCGGACGATGGCGTCGCAGCGGGACCAGCTGCTGGTGAACGTGAAGCGCCTCCTGCGCTCGATCCTTCTCTCCGCCAAGGACGGCCTCACCCCGGACGAGCTGCGGTTCGATTACCATGAGTTCACCGGCTGCCCGCTGCCCTACGCCAAACTGGGCCAGGCCTCCATGATCGGGCTCCTGCACGCGCTCCCGGACGTGGCGCGCATCCACATGCACCCGACGCGCGGGCTGGTGGTGCGAGGTGCGTCCAGCGCCGTCGACGCAAACGGGCGCGGGCTAGCCGGGGAGATGGACCGACGTGGTGCCAACTCCGTCAATAATAATATTTGCATTCCTAAAGCGCCTGTCACCCCAGAGTCACAGGACTGCACAGAGCCGTGGAGAGAACGGCTTGTCAACAACATCTGAATAGGGCATTTGAATAAATTAATGAATTTAAATCAATGACGCACATCAAGTAACAATAAAATAATTGTAACCCGTGACACCCGGGCCTGCCCCATGACTTCCCGTCAGCGAGCCTTCGAGACTTGGTATGGCCTCAGTAGTGCAGCGTGCTAAGTTTACCGCTGCCCCAGCACTCCGCATACACACACGCTCGCGGGTGTACACACACGCAGGGTTATTGTTCTAACGGCGGCAATAGTCGTGGCCAGTGCGCTAACCTCTGCTCCACTGTGCGCGCACATACAAACGCATAGATCCCCCATATAGCTATTAGCGAGCACCTATGAAGGTCGACACTGCACACGAGGAGTTGGGTAACCAGCACCAGGCCCGGCCTCTTTGTCTCCCTCGTGGCAATGTTTACACAGTGCATTAAATACTCATTTGAGGCTGAGTCGACCTAGAGGAGGCCCACGACTGGCTCAGGAACTCCTCACTGGTGTTGGCATTGGCCGTGAGCAGGATCCGAACTCGGGTCTCCGGGTTTGTAGCCCAGTGCCACCACTCCCTACGCACGCATCTCACCGGGTCTCGTGTTTGTGGTTTGAAACAACGTTGCTCTGTTCTAACGCCCGGGAGCTGCTGAGCTCTGCTCACCACGTGGTTGGTGGAGGGGGATCAAGACAGGGAGAGAGAGATCGTTGATTTCGTTCCGCAGTCTCTCGCATTTAAAAGCAGCGCAGACGACTGTGGCTTAGTCTGTGGTCCAACGCACGTGTGTTTCTCTTCCCCCCCCCCATCTGTCCATCTCCCCTTCTCCCAAACTCCCTTGTGTCCCCGTCTCGACGTCTCCCAATCTCCCTATCTCCCTATCTCCCCGTCTCTCAATCTCTTTGTCTTATCATCCTCCTGCCTCATCTCCTTGCCCCCCCCCTCCGTCCCCCTATCTCCACATCTCCACATCTCCGTGCCCAACTCCGCGATCCCTCCTCCTTATCCCGGCGTTACCGCCACCGTGTGGGCGCGCGTGGAGCGTTCCTTCGTCGTCGTGGTCTCGCCGCTCCCTGCGCTGGCGACGCATGTCCCGTTCATGCGCGCGCTGTCTCCCTTCCGCAGCCGTCTCCACCGATGTCACGCAGGGAATATCGCGCCTCATCGCCAGAGACAGGACGAGGAAGAGGACCAGACAGCGCCCGCTCTATCACGCGCAGCAGGCCCCCATGGTACGCTCGTCCGCACACCTCCTCGCGTGCGTTCATCTTCCGCTCCCACAATGCACTTCGTGGAGTGATGTCGCAGCAGTCCCTCCTCCCACAATGCACCGTGTGGAGTGATGCAGCTGCAATCCCTCCCACGGTGCACCGCGAGGAGTGATGTCGCTGCAGTCCCTTCTCCCACAATGCACTGCGCAGTGATGTAGCTGCAGTCTCCTCCCACAATGCACCATGTGGCGTGATACCACTGCAGTGCCTGCACTCACAATGCACTGTATGGAGTGATGTTGCTGCAGTCCCTGCTCCCACACTGCACTGCGTAGAGTGATATCACTGCAGTTCATCCTCCCACAACACACTGCATTTGCGAAAGGAGGAAATGATGCGGCAGCAGCTGCGTTTCTAAGTGAAGAGTTGATCGTTGGCCACGTGGTTAAACCAGCGTACACGCGTGTATGCGCCTGTTTGCGTGTCTTTGTGTGCACATCTTGTGTACGCCCTTGTGTGCGTACGTGCACGATTGTTTCTGCGTACGTGTTTTCGTCTATGTGCACGTGTCTGCGCGCGTGTGTTTATGGGTGCGCGCGCGCGTGTGCTTGGGTAGCCGTGGCACAGCGGTTTGCGCACTGCGTCACGAGCCTAGTGAGCCGAGTTTTAATCTTTAAACACCAGTGACGATATTCTGAACCAGTTCCCGGTCCTCGACCTCCCCGACGTTGACGTAGTTTCTAGCGAGTACTAAGGAGACAAAGGTGGCCGGGCGTGGTGCTGATCACCCACCTCGTGTACCCTATCGACCTTCATAGGTGCTCGCGAACGGCTCTTGACCCTAGTCTGTTATGGCTACACGGGGCTAACATCTGTGCCTTAAAGAATGAAAGTCCTGCCCGAGGCGGTTCTATTCCCACCTTTGGTACCTTTTGTGGAGTTTGTGTGTTCTCCCCCAATTCTGAGTGTTTTTTCTTCGGGTTCTCCAGTTTCTTCCCTTAACCGTGCAAATTATTTATTGAGTTCCTTACGTGCAATGCTCTTGTGTAAATGTTTTTTTGTTAGTTTGTTCTTTTTATTTTTTTATTTGTTTTTTTTTTTGCAACTTGCGTATTTGATCTGTCGCAGAAATAATAATAATAATGATTGCTTCGAAAAGCTGCTCTCTCGGGACAGCCGCGTTGTTCGCTTCCTCTCCTCTCCTCGCGACGTTTCGCCTCACACGTTAGAGGCATCCTCAGGCGCAGTGTGTGTGAGTAGTGCCTGTTGCTCCTTTATATATATGTGGGTACTATGTATGTGTCGAGTCATTTTTGTTGTATGGGGTCTACATCTGAATCACATTAACACTAATCTCCTTGTCCTATTCACACTCCGGAACTGCGAGTGTAATTACCCCCTCCTGCTTTGTCTGTGGCGAGTCCCCTAATTTGCCTCTCATGAAAGAACCTCCCACACACCTTGTGATCCCCCTCCGATGTCCACACCCCATAGCTCCATATCTGTGCATTACTGACTTCAATGACTGGCCTCCAGGCTTGGCTAAGCTTTATATTCATTTCTTGTTTGCAGTTCATTGTCTTTTTTATCTTGTGAATCTCAATTGTTTCACGGATTAATCATACTATAATAATAGTACAAATAATTTTCCCACAACTAAACAGACACTCCTTAATGAATTGGCCGATAACGTAATATATAGGAAACAGTGTCGGGTTGGTTGGCGCTGGCAGACTGCCAAGCTGACT
>JAZEWT010000022.1:7211990-7224752 GCA_036362905.1 Mordacia mordax
TTCCCTCCGCCACGCCTCCGCCCCTGGGCTGCCCTCGTGTATCGCTCCGCGCGCGAGCCCCAAGATGGCGGTGCTTCGGTGAGCTGAGGAATCGGCGGCGGCGGCGGCGGCGGCGACCGTGATCGCGATTTCCTCCCCCGTCCTCCTCCCGCTGCGACTGCGCTTTCATCCAAGAACCACGACCTCCTCGTCCTCCTCCTCCTCCTCCTCGTCGTCGCCGCGAGCGCTCTCCCGCCCCGCCAAAGTCCGCTCGCGACCTCCCGTCGGTACCCAATGGACGACCTGGGTGAGTGAGGGGGTTCCCACCATGAGTTGAGTCCGCGCGGTAGCAGAGAGAGAGAGGGGAGGGGGAGGAAGAAGGGGAGAGCGGGGGAGAGCGGGGGACCGCTCCACTGCTGCACTACTGCACTGCTCCACTGCTGCACTCTCCGCCGCTCTCGCCTCAAACCCCGTCTCACTCCATCCGCTCATCGCGAGACTTCACCGCCGTGAGCGTCGTCACAGTACCTGTACCTAGACTTCGCTCCACTGCTCGACTGCTCCTACCTAGCGGCTCCCCTGGCTCCTCCGCCGCGCTCACTCGTCCCGTCTTCACTTCCCCCGGAGTTCTCGCCACGGCTCGCTCTGTCGCCTCGCTCGCCGTGCTTGGTGACGATCGGCCACTTGATGGCGGTGCCCAACTTAACCTCAGACTCCCCGTCCCACAGGGACTGCCCACGGGCCGTTTGTGGCTTAATCGCTCGAACTCTCCACGGCTTAACGCTTAATTACCTTAACCCTCTCTCTTCCGTTACGCCGGTCTTAAGTCCGCCGCAACTTGGCGCTGTGCACGGACTCGCCCGTTACCATCACCGCTACGAAGTACTTTAATGTTTTAATACAATGACTGGCAACGTAGCAGGAACGCGCAGGCCCTCGGGCTGCCACTCCTCTGGAGTTGCGGGGGATGAAGTAGAAGTGGTTCTGTCAGGTTTTAATAACGCGCCCGGGGCAGCGGGCACGCAAAGTCGTGCGTGGTCTGGTGCTGCTGCTGCTGCTGGTGAACGTGTGTGCACAGTAGTCATTGGAGAGTTAATTTACTGCTAACTTGCGGAGTCTAATGCTCTATCTCCGCAGGTATGCACCCGAGGGTACGAGGTAGTAACCCACGAACTCAATACTGGTGCATCTCGAGCGTGCAAGCTCACTGGGTACTCTCTGCTGTAATAATGACCATCTAACTGTCGAAGGTGTTACAGAGTTAATTACTGGACAGAAGTTCAGTGCGTACTCTGTAGTACAGTGTTCGTGTGTCACTGTGTGTTCCCAGGTCATGGTTGTGAGAGTGGTGGTGGTGGCGGCGGTGGTTGAACTGTGGTTTTTGTGGGTTTGTGGCCAGGGCGTTGCCCCTTCCAATCCCATTGCTGCTGGAGCGGGGAGGCGAGACCCACACTGGCGTTGCCAGATGTGGAGAATAAAACCTCTATCTCGGTCGTGGTGTAGTCTGACTCGGGCTTGAGGAAGGAGGAGGGGGGGGGAGCTATAATGGCCATGTGGGAACACTGAGCCTCCAACCCTGGGTTCAGATCGGTGCAGCGGGAGGCCTGTGAATTTAACGGGCTTTTCAAGTGTAACAAGTTTATGGTAACAGACTTATCACCAATTTCTGCACAAACAAAATATATAATTGTCCTAAATGTTTCGTAAATCCGGTTAACTCCGGCTCGGGATGTACAAAAGCCAATTCAGTGATGTGAATAGGAGGTCTGTATTCTGGAAACAAGTTAACATTGCGTAGCCCATTTATTTTCGGGTTGTACCACGTGGTGGTTCCGCATTGTGTGCGACTTTCTGCTCCAGGCTCGGTGTGAGCTTCTTCAGAAAGTGAATTGGAACACTGTGTTGATCATGAACAGTATGCAAGTACGGTACAAGAAACACAACAGTTCAGCTGTTAAAGCAGCCCCAAGCAATTGGAACGAAACGATGTGCGTTCGAAAAAAAACACTCCAAAAACATGTTGACTCTACAGCAAAAGCCATCAAACCATAGTCATGTTACGATTGTACTGATGTACTAATAAATGCAGTTCTAGAGTGCTTTTCACTCGAGGGTCACAAAGCGCTGCAGAGCTGTAGAGAGAACGGCATGTCAGCAACAACAACGACATAAGAATGGCAAATCAACAATAATAACGTAGGTTTTCACGGCTTGCTTACCAACAATGTTTTTTGTTTTAGGGGCAGCCGTGTCGAGCGCACCTCGTCTCCCACGTTGCGAAGGAGAGAGGAGTGCTTCACACGGTTAACCGTAAAAAACTAGGTTTGATAAGCGGTGGTCACGTTAGCATTCACTGCCAGAGTGTAATGGAAATGCAACACTGCTCATCCCGAAATAAACCTTAGACACGACGGCCACCTTGTGTTTTTTTTAAGTCTAGAGAAGAGAAACGGTCTTGGCTGATATCTATGAACAAAACAAGTATTTCTTGCCAAGGTTATAGTCTCGTGGTTCAGTGGAGCGTGTGGTGATGCTCATCTTTACCAACGGCTCCTGAGTCAGTGGCAGAAACTCCGCATTTCCATGGTTGAGGCCAGTACTCTTTCCTTATTAGAATGGTCACTGATTACGTCCCACAAAGTGTGAAATGAGAATCTCATGACCTAGGTTTCATGAGATTTCTATAATTTGGACAAATTGATTCCACTTTGTAAAAACAAAAAACGCTGTTTAGTGCAAGTTGCACATGGGAAGCATGAAGGAGCACGTATTCGAATCGCTCTGCATAGCTCCTTCTTTAGGAATAGCCGGATCGAGAGTTGCTCCTCTCCGTGACGTTTTGCCTCCCACGTTCGAGGCATCATGAGGCGTTTCTGAAACGTCGAGAGAGAAGCAACATCTATGGAGAGCCATTCTCATGTATTGAGCCGTGCAAACATCATTACTCAGGAGTAGGCAATCACATGGTGACAATGGAGTTCACTGCTCCATAAGCCGATACCCCAGTAGCCCTATATGGTCGCTTATTCATGTTTCAGGCGCATGCCTGCTGAGCTGGTGAATATTTATTACACATCAAAGTTATTTTCATGTTGACGTTGAGTTCGTCTGATTGGATATATGTTGTGTAGCAGGAATTCCCTCATCTGCAGCTTGCAAGTTCACTGGGTACTTTCTGCTGTAATAATAAAGTCTATTTATCTCGTGTTAGTGATAGCAGCTAGTGTAAAGAGATATAAACCAGTGTCGTATCGCTAGAATCCTGCATCTAGAGCTTTCAAGCTCACTGGATACTACCTGCTGTAATAAAATACCAAACATTTTCAAAGCCAGTCCAGATTAAACAAGACACTGGTGCGGCACTTATCACAGTGTGTGAAAAACAACAAAAGTAATTAATCCGTACATACAAAGTTGACCCCTACATTTAAAAACAACTCCCACATTTGTTCTACCCATAACGTGACATCAACCTCTGCATCTGGAGGTAGACCCTTCTCATTCACGCACTTAGCGGTCCGTAGGTCCGCTTTGTGAAATGGGAAGTCTCATTGTGTTATTGCGTTGTTTGTAGCGCCTGCGCTGTCATTGCCAAATCGAGAATTGAAATCGCCGTAGGCAGCAGAGGGTAGGTAGGCTGCGGTCAGGCGCGTTCGGACAGAGTCAAGCAGCGATCGAAACTTTGAGAAATTCTCCGTACATTGAAACGCGTGGAGATTTACGATTGTGCACTGCTTGTCCGAACATTGACGGTTGTGTGGTTTCAGGAACCTGCCAATTGCTTCAATTACCGCACTAGTAGACCGAATCAGCTACCTGTACTTGTCGAAAACTGGTACCGTGCCTCGGGCGAGTGAGGGTGTGGACCGGCAGACTAAGATAAATCGAAGCTGCAATAATACCTTTGGGAGCCTCTTCTTATAGCTTTTTAATCTGATGATTTTAAGTGCCCGCTGAGATACATGTCTCTTCAAAAAGAAAAAAAGAATAGGTTTCAGTGAATGGAATTGCAAACACAAGCGAATGAGATTGACTTAATGAAAAGGAAATTTTGTTGACATCAATGGCTTTGTAAACCCACAATGACTAGCCTGACATGGTTATGTTGCACCCACCGCCCTTGTACCCCCTGCAAGCCCCGACACCAAGCAGCATTTGGTTTGTGCTCAAGGTCTGCCTGATCTTGAACACAAGTTTGACTAGAAATGTCTCCTCTGACATGAAGCAGTTCTTGTAAACGCACGGATGTATGCGCCATAGCTCGTGCGAATACAGTTTCACACCCGCTAGTCACGAAATATTCGACGTGCCTGATATCGTACATGCCACGCGATTACGGCTACACATGTTTATTTTACTGTTCCGTTGTAAAGTGCCCCAACCCGCCTCAACCCCCCCCCCAACGTACAGTTCGTGTTTGTTTGGGGTAAGGTTGTGTTTGGCAGCTTCTGGTCAGGGGCACTCTGACGCATGTCAGTGAACTGCAGGAAGAGGAGCGGCTGTCTGGGGGATTGTGCTCCGGCACTCGTTTTTGTGACAGGATGTGGCTGCTTTTCCTACACCCACAATCAAAACAAAATTCATTCGGTTTTTGGCAACGCTTCCAAAAGATGCTGCTTGAGTATGCAGCACAAGCATAATCGCCGAGTAGCGTTTTGGGGGCTATTAATGGAATGTAGCGCCTTATGTTGTTTACGCCCTCAAAATGACCGCATAGTCTTCTAGAAACGCATCCTATCAGCAGCATTGGTTCAATGCAAGCAAACCGCGGAATGATTTGTTTTAGCTGCTCAATGTTTGTCAGACATTTGCCCGTCATGTAGATGTACAGGAATGGGTTCCAGCTTGATGCAACACTTTATCACAACGCAGTAAAAAATGCAATTAAGCATCGTGGGGATTGTTAATAATATATCATTAATGCCTCCTTTTCATATATTGTCTCAATTTAGAAATTATGGCCTTCTGGGAGTGTATCTCGTCAATAGCATCGGTTCATTAAGAGCAATTGCCTTGCCCGAAAACGTGTGCAAAGATTGTGTACAAGTCTTCAAACGAAGCCAATCGCGTATTGATGGACACATGTGCACAGTTATTGTGGGAGACTCTTATGCCTTTATGTAAAAAATAAAATATTTTATAGCCCTAAGGAATGTTCTTGCGATGCCCTTTTGTAATTCCACTGCTGTATGGGGGCCTACATACCCAGTATGGGTCATATTAGTCATTTGATCATTGCTCACCACACTGGTCAGTGCTTATTCGTAAAAGTTGATGGCAAGTATGCGTAAGCATGTAAGTACAGCGCAACAGGAGATTTACCTGCACAGGCCTCCACTGCCCACCACATAGCCTTGCATTAGCTGACAACAACCTGTTGTGCATGGTGGTCACTCATACGCACACTGTCCAGATTCTAAATTCCCAAGTTTCTGAGATCTGTTAAGATTCGGGCACATTCCAGGTGACTTGCTCATTAGTCTGAAAAATACAGGATGGGAAAGAACATTAACAAATATACTTTTGCACGGTTGTTCATCCAGTGGCGTCACAGTTGCAATCATTAACAGTTTTCAGCTCACTGTCCGCTGTCAACGCTGCCATCTGAGTTTCTAATAATGAGCTGCACGTTCGTTAATGTGGCTTCACCCGTGGGGATACAAACACATCAAGGCCACGTCTACCGAGGGAACGGCGAGTTCGACCGATACCACTTTCTTCCTGCTAGTCACGTTATCAATATTCATAGCATGGCACCGGAAGATTCTCCTAATTACATTTTAGTTTATTGAGCTCAGTGTTAAGAGTATCGATTAAACATTGTGGCTATGGAGAATCGAAATCACTAGCTGTGGTTATCCCTCCGCGATAAATTACGTTGTGGATGAACGTATTGATCCAGTAGTTGTTTTGAACCATTTTGAGAGAGGAGGAATGCTCGACATGGCTATCCTCAGAGATGAGCTCTTGAGGGCTATTCTCATAACACTGAGCCATGGAAACCAATATTATTACAAACCTGTTATTGTCATGAAAAAGACCGCATCACTAATACATGTAAATGTGTGTATATTATATATACCAGCTGAATTTCTAAAAACACGATTCACAAATGTCCTACGGTGGGATGTTTGTTTTTATCTTGACATACTTGAAAAATATGTAGTTACTTAATTTTATACAGTTCTACATGACTTATTTTACCTTCCATATAAGTATGGAATTTTCAGTCCTGGCTTTAGGCTGTAAACATAGATTAGCAATGCTCAAAATACAATTGAGCTGGGAAAGACTAATTTTCAAACCAATTTGTCCATTTTTACAAATACCTTTTGAAATGTTTAATTCTTTGAGGAGCAAATATAATGTTATCAATGATAAAACCTGTTAGATAGATTTATGCGTTTCTAACGCATCCTTCACCCGAGGGTCACAAAGCACTGCACAGAGAGACCTGCATGTCAACAACAACATTATTCATTACCACCACCCACTTAAATCCTATACAGGGTCACGTGCGGGCCGCAGCGCATCCCGGCCGACAGGGCGTAAGGTGGGGGAATACCCAGGATGTGACGCCAGTGCATATATAATAAGGAAATAAATAAATGAAATAAAAATGTAATCATTATTAAAACAAAGAAAAGAAGAGTTCCTCAGCATGCATAGGTCATCAGCGAGCCATCATCACCCAAGCACACAGCAGAGAGCAACACCACCGGTTCTAGCGAGAGGACTTTAAAGCTATTTCGCTGAGTTTATGAGCTCGTAAATGATGGGAAGTGTATGCAAACACAGCAAGAAGCAAGCCTATTATTAAATAGTACTCGCGTACTTCTGTAATTTCCCAATCTATATCGCGAAAAGCACGTGTTTTGTGCTTCATGTGTAGACACACGTAAGAAACACATTCACGTTGCATATCGGAAATTACATTTATGAAAATGCAAGCTCATTTTTATTTACGACGCTCTGGCACAAAATAACACCGGGGTGAGGCTCTCTAATGGGTCGTTGGCAGAGAAATCATAGCACACAGTTACCCGAACAGTGATTGCCTTGAGTTTTGAATGGCTAAGTAAATCGTGGATAGTGTCATAGACTCGACGATTTGAAACCATCTCACGGCTACATCGCGTCATCATCATTATCAATACCCGCTTAATCCTGTACAGGGTCGTGGGGGGGGCAGAACCTCTCCTGGCAAAGAGAGTGCATGGCGGAGCTATACCCAAGATGTGACGCCAGTACATTGCAGAGCACTGGAGACAATGTATTCAGCAGGCCAACTGCAGTGGCCTGCTGATTTATTAACATGGTCAGTGAATGTGAATTTCTTGGTAACCTTGATTATTTTAAAGACTTGACCTTGTTTTTGGTATAAAATATTCGTTAAGATGTTAAAATACCGATAGACACTTGATGCCTTGTACTGTAGTAGTCGTAATAACATACAACTTATCACACGAGCAGTTTTCGTTCACTTGAGCTAAACGGCTCAGAGGCAGAGGGGTTTGTGGGATATCAGCCACACGATAAAGCGGCATCAACGTTTGCCTGATACCGTGTCCTCTATATCCGGATATGTTATGGGTCGTAGTGAGCTTTCCTTAGCTGTGGGAGGAAACCGGAATACCCAACTTAAACCCATGCGGACATGGGATTTAACACAAACTACACAGAATGGCACCGGACCCGGGAATAGAACCCAGCTCTTCTTGGTGTGCGGGGCGAGTATTACCACTGCACAAATGTGCCGTCCAATAAGTGTCTCGTGGGTGTTTTAACGCCTCTATTATACTATGAACGGTAACGCTATTTTATATTGATGCAGTACTAGCAAAAAGGGTCCCGTAGATACTTGATAACCTTACTAATTTCTAACGGTTATAGTTCACCGTTATGAACCACGTTACGAAACTGGAACCACTAACTGTGTATCACCTCGAGTGGCACCGAGTGAAATATCTGCTTCTGGCTCGCAGACTGTCACCCAACTCACCTTGGGATAATGCACAAGTTAGGGTTACACAAATTGTACAGGATGTATGGTTGGTGAGATTGTGTTAATGCTGTTGGTACAGCATTTACTGTAGGGGGAGGGGTGATGGTTTGAGTGGCCTGAGTAATGATTTCCATACTTACACTTGCATCACATGTGCACACTTGTCACGCACCACGCATGTACAACCGTTTGGTCAAAGAATTTAGGCAACAAGTGTGGTCTCGGTGCTTGAAATATGTGGTTTAACACGTTTGGAAAGTTTCCGTTTGTTCATATTTAACTGTCCTGTCCACGCCGTGTAAGGCAACACCGCACAGCGGGAATGTTTGCCGTTTGGGAGGTCATCCATGACCAGTGCCGCCGCTGATCGATACCAGCACATTAAGCCATCACTTCCTTCCTTCCTTCTGCTAGATCGTGCAGCGGTTGTGTAGTCAATAGCAGACCACTGATGGCGACATGTAGTCTGTTCATTGCAACCATCTGGCTTTTTTAGGTGTTCTCTTTTGTTACTGATCCCTGTGTTTCACTAATGCCAAGCCTGGTAACCTAGCCTCCTCCATCCTGAACACTCGCCCCCACTCCCTGCACACTTCCTCGTGCCGCCTGCGTCTGCGTTGCTTTTCTCACACATTATATCCCCAACCTCCCATGTTGCTTACCATATGCCGCAGTGATAATTCCTAACATTCTCCGCGCGTGCCTGTTTTCTAAGGCCAGATGCTTTTGTACGAGCTGCTTCATTAGAGCCCCAATCCTTTGAAGTGTTTGTTTCCATTTGCGTTGAAGGTTTAGATTAGAAGGCGAGTTGTTTTAACAGTTGACCAACAGTATCCCTGGGGATTTGCTGGTTGTCTGTTTTTGTGTCCGAGTGCGGGCATCGCCAAAATACCATTCGTGCAGCAGGTGGTCGCTGGAGAGTGATGGAGGAGAGCGCGTAGCTCTTTGAACCCAAATGCGTGACTTTAGAGCCTACGATATGCCCTAATGATGTATTAAAAAGCCATTGAAGCTCGTCGTGTAATTCAAACTGCCAATACTTGGTCGGAGCCACAAAATGCAGTCGGATAGCCACCACACTATTAAGTTCCTTAAGGTTGTAAGACAACTTGTGGTCAGGTGTGTGTAACGTTTTAATGCAGTGTTCCAAATCGGCAAATCTAGTCAAGTCATGCGATTGACTCGCCTTGCAAGAGAAACGTTGCGACTTCAAATTCTTATTGGGCATAAACTCGGGTTTTTCTAAATCTGGGACTTGCCATAGGAATGTGTAATTTCCACCGTGAGCTCAGGGCCTCCGATAATGATGAGCAGCAGTCCACTTTTTTGCCTGATAAGGGAAACTCTGCCGATGTAGGTTTTCACATCTCCGTTTGTGAGAGTACCCACAAAGGAGAGAGGAGGAATGCTCGACATGGTTATCCCGAAAGAGCAGCTCTTGCGAGCATACCCCAATGGAGAAACTTCAGCTTTCGATGTTTTTAAGTTCACCAACAATTCACCTGCCTATGTCAATCATGACGGTATTATGAATGCTTGGAATTGCATTGGAAAAACCAGGAAAAGAGACACGTGGGTTATTAAAAAAAAACCATTTCCACACGTTGTTGACTGCTAATTAAAGCGAGCGATCTCGGGCAGGGCACTTCACTGAAAGGGATGTTGGCTGGCGATCAAGACCAGCAATGCATTGGCAGCCAAGAGAGGGAGGATCCATCGATGCGGCTATCCTGAAAAAAGAGGCTTTTGGAAACAATCCTCAAAAGATGGATCACCTCTCGGCCAGAGACAATGTCCACCGTATGTTCCAAACAGGTTATCGGGCTCGCGTTGAGTCAGCGTTTATGGGTGTTTGTGATTTAGTGTTGGTTCTCTTTTCTATATTTTAGATTTTTAAATATATGTTGCTTTAGCCACTATTCTGACTCAGTTACACATTTTTTTTGCGTTAGCCACAGAATATACTGTCATTCAAATAGACTTATTGCAGACAGCATTGGATGCTACCTAACATTGCATATATTAAATGTTTATTTTGTGCAGCCTAAGCACTAGTTTTTCATATAACTTTACTGTTTACGTGGCTTCTTCTGACTCATTCATTCCAGGAGAGCCTCACTGAGCTTAAACATATTTTTTTTTCTACGAGGGTTCTGCGTTGAGACGTTTTGGCCAAATCCACCTTGTAGAGTATTTTGAGTGACCATTGTGCATGATTCACAATTCAAAGGAATTGAGTTAAAATCACTCCCGGTTTGGCTCTCCTTCCTTCTGGCTCAAGTTCGATTATACCAATGATAAAGTCCTTACACATATTGTCGCACCCACAGAGGACACATACAGTACATATATGAAAGGTGGATATTCGATCTAACAGTGTTTGTGTTTTTTAGCTACGGCTAAAGTCACGTTTTGTGTTTGGCATTATTGAGCGTGGCCGCGACGCGTATGGGAATAGTCTCTTCGTGACTGATTAAAGACTGTCACATACCGACGGCACCACAGCTCCACATCGTAAGCAAGCACTGGGCCACATGCAGGGGACTGGAGACACACAGCGTGGGCATTGTGCGGAACGAGACGTGGGAGAGTTGTGCACAGGATCTGTGGCATGGAAGGCGTGAGATTTATGGAGTGAAAAAGAAAGACGATGGGCAGGGTGTGGAAGGTGTGTGGAGTGGAAGAACTGGGGACAGTGGGGAGAAGCAGAGGAAGTGTGCAGATGTGTACAATAAGGGGTACGAGATGCACAGGGCGAGAGAAGCAATAATTTGATGGTGAATGGCGGGCTATGTGGAGAGATGCGCTGAAGTACGCAGCGGGAAGTTGCGTGGAGTTTAATGCAATAGATCCACGGAACTCAAGGCAGAAGATACGCAAAGCGACAGAGGCGGTGACAGCACAATTACGGGAGATGTGTGGTCTCGAGGGGAGCAAGAAGATGTAGCACCAGGAGATGTCTCAGTGAAGCAAGCCGAGAAATGCAGAAGATAGATGGATGTTTATTATTACAGCAGAGAAATACCAAGCTCTTTACGGGATTCCTGTGACACAATAAACATGCGCGTTGCAAAATAATAAATAAAAGTATAAAAATAACAACTTAACCAAACAAAATTTACACACACAACATTACACGTACTTCCCCAAATAAATAAAAAGACAGTTAAACGTTGCAGTGGGGAAAAAATGTAGGTGACATAATGCATATAGAGAGGGAACAAATGCATTATTCGCAGCATTTCAAACCCAAATCTCTATTTGCAGTCACAGCTAGGCAGGTGTTCTAATTATAATTGGGATCTAAGGTTGCTCATCTAAGGTAGTGACTGCAGCTTTAATAATAATTTCTTTTCAAGAGCGTTTTTCACCTTGGGGGTTACAAAGTGCTGCACAGAGCTGTAGAGAGAACGGCATGTCAACAACAACATCAAAGCAGTTCAATTGAAAGTGAAATAATGGCTGTTATTTAGAGGACATAAACAAAGCGATAAAATAATTGTTCAACAAACGAAGGAAGGCATAAGTGTTTCTGAACAAGCGCACATCGGCAGCGAGCCATCATCCCAGCACGACAACAGTGAGCCGCATCAACAGTCCTAGCCAGAGGACTTGAAAGCCTTATGGAACAAGTAAGTCTTGAGATGAGATATGATGCCCAGGGACTCAGCTGACCGACTCTCCAATGGTAGGGTATTCCAGAGTCTGGGAACAGTGCGTGAAAAGGCTCTATCACCCATTGATTGGAAGTGTGATCTGGGTACATGCTGCAAACCCTTTTTGAAGGATCGAACTTGTCGTGTTGAGGGTGCCTGAAGTAGGTCATGGATGTACGTCGGAGCAGCACCAGTGAAAGCCTTGAAGGTGACAGAGGATCTTGAATTTGATTCTATATTTTACCGGTAGCTAGTGGAGAGACACCAGTACTGGGGAGGTGTGATCTTGGATGGGTGTGCGAGTGAAGACTAGCAGCCGCATTCTGCACACGTTGGATTGATCAGGTAGGCCGGGATGCAAGGTAGTAGTGCGTTGCAATAATCGATTCATGAAGAGATGAAAATGTATGTTAGCGTCTCAGCATCAGAGGGTGACAGGATGTTGCACAATCTAGCTGTTTCTTATATGGAAATAGGCTACGTTCGTCACCTTCTTGATGTGTGTCTCGAAGCTGAGTGAGGAATCAAGTCACGCTTAGACTCCAGATCCCCTCAGTAACTTCAGTGGCCTGGTTGTCAAGCATCAATTGGATGAGTTCAGCCTTGGACAATTGGTGCGGGGTTCTGACAAGCAAAACTTCTGTTTTGTCACCATTTAGTTTTAGGAATTTTGAATTGAGCCAGGCCTTCACAGTTGACAGTGAGGACGACATGCAAAGACCAGACGCATTGATGGATGACTTTACATGGATATAGATTTGGATGTAATCGGCATAGCAATGGTAGGTAAGATTGAGGCTGTGCAGGATATAGCCAAGTGGTTGTATGTCGATGATGAAAGGGAGTGGGCCGAGAACTGAACTCGGAGGAACGCCAGACAAAACAGGATGGATCTCTTGAGTTACATCCTCCGAGGCTGACGAACTCTTTCTGGTCAGACAGGTAGGAGCTCAGCCAATGCAGGGCACAGCCAAAGATCCCTATTCCTCCAGTCGCTCAAGTAAGGTAGGGTGGTCAACGGTCTCATCTCATTATCTGAAACCGCTTAATCCTATATAGGGTCACGGTGAGCCGGAGCCTATCCCGGAAATACAGGGCGTAAGGCAGGAATACACCCGACGA
>JAZEWT010000022.1:7240882-7256205 GCA_036362905.1 Mordacia mordax
GATGAGACTTAATGTTTTAGTTACTAATGAATATTGTCTCTCGTATGTACCTTCTAACCTGATCATGATGTGTATTCTAATGAACCACAGCACTAAGCTACCTGGAGCCTCGCACCGCTGCTAGAGTTTTCGTTGGTGAACAGGTCTTGGAGGTGATTCTAGATAAATAAAAATCCAAAGATCCTCCCACTTAAGGAGGTTGGCTTCAGGAAGGGCATCCGGCCATAAACTTCTGCTCCAGTACCTCCATCATTGGAGGGTGACCGGTCGATCCGGGTCAACCTGGATCGCTGCCGTTTACACCAACCACTCGTATATGCCGATTCATTAGTAATGTCTGTCTCATTTTCTCTGACATTTGCTCAATTAGCCCAATTTGCACGAGTCCAATATTATTGAGCGTGCGGGATTTGACGAAATTGTTTGGGCGCGCAGGAATGCTTCACCCCATTCATCAACGGCAGCTTCTTCGAGCACGAGGGGCAGCCCTACTGCGAGGTGCACTACCACGAGCGGCGCGGCTCGCTCTGCTCCGGCTGCCAGAAGCCGATCACGGGCCGCTGCATCACCGCCATGGCCAAGAAGTTTCACCCCGAGCACTTTGTGTGCGCCTTCTGCCTGAAGCAGCTCAACAAGGGCACGTTCAAGGAGCAGAACGACAAGCCGTACTGCCACCCCTGCTTCATCAAGCTCTTCGGGTGATGACGGGTGAACGAATGGCGAGGTCCTGAGCCAGTGGTGTTCGGAAACTTGCCACGGAGGGTTGTGAGGAGAGCTTGAGTTAATGGGGGGGCGGGGGGGTTTGTTTGGCGAGTTAAATAATAATAATTACAATTTATAACGCTTGGCGCATATTCATTCAAATTTGAAGATGTTCATTCGAAGAGAGAACGAGCCAAGAGACGCCAGGAGACTGCAGAGACAGGAAGGCACCCATGCAGTTATCCGGTGCCAACATTTAGCAAACACTGCGTCCTATGTATTATGATATCGGCCAATTAATTAATGAGTGTTTTTTTTGTTATGGGACGAAACCAGCGAACCTAGACAAAACCCACACAGAATAGAGGGAGAGAACACACAAACTGTACACAAGAAGGCGCCCGTGGTGGGAAACGAACCGCCTCGAGCAGGATTTTCTGTGAGATGCAGATGTTACCGCCATGCTACCCTGCCGCCCAATGTGGAATGTAGAAAGGTAATTTAGCGTCTCATACACCAGGGGCATTTGAAACAATGAGGATTTTTATAATTCTAGTCTCTACTTAAACACCCTTCAGAGGAATGCTATCGAGCTGTCTATTAGAGGCCCTTCTGCTAACAGTCCTGTGAGCAAACAATTGCAGGACTACACCTTTACATTTTGCTTTCAAGTATAACTCAAGAATATTCCATCACAATTTACGCGTCTGCTTTCATTCATCTTGAGACTTAATGTAATGTTTTTTTTATTAATACTTCTCCACTCAATTGAGTTTCGTCTGAAGCTCTTCCATTGCCTACCCAGATCTGCGGATGGAAATGCCACATTCCAGCGGTAGGAGCCACTATTTCCTCAGAGAACCCACTTTTGGCTTCTCGGTGAAGGGGTGTTTTGTATAGGTTTGCAGAGTAATTTAGGGAAATGTTAGTCATAAACGAGAGCGTGAATTGGAGGAGAATTGTAAATGTTGACCTTTGTGCAATGAAATGGCACGCCTTATGCCAACAAACCCAGGTGACTGAACCTCTGATTACATGACTCCGTGAGCCAAGGGGTATGACTATAGAACTGATATATACGGATGACTCGTACATCAGTGTGGCATACCTACCTGTAACTGAATGGGTGCCTGCCCACATAACAGCAAATCTCATTATGGTTTTGCTGAATGTAAAACATCACACACAAAAGGAGACAGGCTTGTGAGATGGGTTAATTTCGTCTGGTGTGGATTTTTTTGCCATTGATTAATAATGTTAGTTGCAGTCAAAGCTCTTAATGGATTTTACTGGGATGAACCTTGGTCATTGTAATGGAAGGGGTTGTGAAGGGTGGGACAGATAGGAGAGGCATTGAAGGGAAGGTGGCTTACTGAGACAGGCACGGTCACAAAACAGCAGGTTATCACAGTAGGGAGTGCAGGTTGTGCCTCTGCCAATTACCTCAGGTGACTCATTACGCCTGGGTCTGTCTGTCCCATGACCTGCCAACGAGCCATGGACACTTTACAGGGTCTCAAAAGTGCACCTGCCCTGGCGGAAGCACCCTGGTGATGTCACCGCCACTTAGTGGCATATTGCTACTGCTGTTGGTAATGAGACTGAGTGGAACCCGGAGATTGGGTGTTGGTGCTTGGCTTGTAACTTTGATATCATGACATTTCTGACACTACTGTGAACTGTAGTAGTTTGCGCAGTGATCCTGTGGTTGATTTAGAGTGGGTGACACATTGATTAAATGTTGAACACCCAACAAACTGCAACTTGCATTTTAGGGGGTTAGCTTACATTTAGGATGTTCAAGTACCTTTACCTGGATGTAACTTTAACAATGAATTAAAAACAAAACATCCTTTTTATGAGTTACAATCACATTCATCCTCAAATAGACTCATTAAAGAAACGCCCAGTCTGGTTCAACTTATATTGAGGTCATAAGTATAATTTATGTCCTGCTATGGGTATCATCATTTCATTATGTCTTGTGACAGACAGGGTACAGGTTACATGTGCCAAAAATTGTCACGAGTATGTTATTGGTTATTCTTGTGTGGTGACTAGTCCTCCCGGTGCGTTCAAAAGTCTCGGTTAATTGTAGAGAGCTTAGGAGTCCACAAAACATGAGTATATGGGACACATCCCAACAATAACAATAATGAGTGTGTTTGGTATTTGCCCATTTCCTATAGTGCAAAGCTTTCACAGAGTCTGGGTAATTTTCCCAAATTTGACAGTGACACTGGCACGGATGGCTTCCTACTATTTTTTCAAATAACATCCACTGCGAAGTAGACGGCGTGTCGGATTTTTACCCTTAACAGAACGCCCCCCCCCCGGTAGTATTAACCAGGGCGGCCACGGATGCACGAATCGGGATCCGTATAATGGGGACCTCCATGCCTACCGCTGATTTTCTGTTGTTTAATAGACATTCTGAATAAGGGCATCCGCTAAATAATAATTAAAATAATAATAGAAGGCAAATGGTTTCAAGAGCAATCTTGAGTCAACATTTTCCCAAATTCATTGGGCACCAGCAAAGCAGGCCTGTATATGACATCAAGATGCTTAATGTCATCGGATTTGTTTTCTTCAATTACATCCTACAAATGCCAACTTTTTTCAATGTTTTTATATTTTTTAAATGACGATCGGAAAAATATGAAAATCGAGACGATATTATTGTGAAAGAAAGGCTTCTACTCATGAAATTGGGCCAATCCACTTGATAAGCAAATACAAGATACTAATGTATATTATCTAAGGTACTCGCAATATAACACATGTGACTTCGGGTAAAGTATGTATTGTCTAAAATACTGCCCTAGTAACCAGAGAACCTTCAAACGAGCCTCAAGGCTTTCTCAAAAGGGTCCTGCGCAGGATGATAGACCGGTTCTTTGAGGAGTATTTTTGCACGTGCCGCGATATTGGGTGAGCAAAAAACACCGTTCTGTCAATGGGCTACCCACTTGCTGTACTGTTGGCGAGTTTTTTTTATGAGAATTTTCACTGCAGAATGTCTAAAACTCTTTTCACGTAAGTTAGTCCTCATCTGGTTACCATGGTCGCGTATGCATTCGTAGCTATTCATGTGAGGGACTCAGTAATATCAAATTTTAACCTTCTGACTATTGTTGGCACAGCCAGTTTACGCAACTTGTCATGAGGCTATGTATTTACCTTGTCGCCATGATTAAGCGTTACACCGTCCTGACTACCGCGGCAAGCAAGGATTCTTTCCATCCCATTACACAGAAAGACTTGATAATCATTTAACCACGGGATAATCGTGTAAAGGCTGGTTTAGGAGTTAAAAGAACATGGTTATAGGTAAGTGCAGATCGCAGTGACTTCCATAGGAAATGTACATTAATTAATCATTTGTGAGAAATGCCTTGTTGAGTATTAAACCATATTCGCCATTTGGAGTGGTGTGCATGTGGTATTCAAAGGGCATGCAGGCGCATTACACATGAGCATGCATACGCTGTCAACTGCGGGCACTGCGCGGATGACAAACGTGTGGGGCCTTACCAATATTTTATACATCGTGAAGAAACAGTAAAGAGGAGACCTCCTTTATTTTTATAATCCAGTGGGCGTCTATGTCGATTAGCATCTCCTTGCTCAAACGAGTGTGAAATCCTGCTCCTCTGTCGAAATCCCTGATTCGTCTGTAGGAAATTCCACGTTCTCGTGGCAGGGACTCACATTTTTCCTCATTCTATTGATGCTGGAGAGATGACGATATTGAAATCAGTTGAATTCGTAAACCCTTCTGTTGGAGCAGGTTTATGGTACAGAAGCGATTGGGGCTAATGAGCCGAGGTCACCTTGGAAGGCTCAAGGATGATCATTTGCTAGATGGCAGTGCCTTCGGGTAAATGAGACTTGTTGAGAACAATAACGAGCTTTTACATATATCACATTGACTAAAGGTGGGCTGATATGGTCAAATCTCTCCCTATGTAATTGTAATTCTATTAGGAATGCATTGAATGTTTCAGTGTATGTGCCTTTTTTGCAGTGGTGTTTTCCAAACCGGTTATTGTTTTAGTTACGTTCACAAAATGACTGCGACGTAACCCATCTTGGTTAGGCTCGAGGTAATGCCGGAGAAATTAATGCCGTCATCAATAGTATAAAATTCCCACAAACGGTAATAATAATACAATTTGTAACGCATACAAGAGTTCTGCAGCTGGCTTTGAGGAGAAGCAGATGTGTAGATGAAGTGATAAATTTGTTTTGTGGAGCACTAGTTTTTGAGAGCTTGGAGGCTGCTCTTTAACTATGGTATCACCGTTGATAAGCAGATATTTACTCCTTGCCAATCTATGCAAAAGAAAATACCATATGTAAAGTTAATTAACGTGATAACATTGGGTCATTAAATTAAAACTACGGTGTGATTTTCATGCTAATGACGTTTGGTTATTCATGTGTTTATTTACAGCGAAAAAATGTATCTCGTTTAAAAGTTTTCCACTTCCCTGTATTGCATTTTGTAGTTGCAGATAGGATGTGATGACTTTAATTAAGATTTAACTATATACCAATTAATGTAATAATTATCAAGGAATTAGAAATGTCTTTGCTTTTCATTTACATTTCAAAGTTATTATTTGTGCAATTACCCGATTTTGAAACATACACACACATAAATCTGGCATGTAAATGAGCAAGGTGCTCATAAGGGTTACCCAAACTCGCAAGGTTTTGTAAATCCGTAGTCACCAAGTTGCTGGTTAGCTCTGCAGGCGTAGCTCATAGGTGAGATCCTGAGCGTTAGGGTTTGAGTCAGGGTTTCTTTACACATCATTGCTACTGTCCACAGGAATCTTCTTAATGCATTGAAAATAATCGCGCAGTGCCTGGGAACGTGGGCAGAGAGATCTGAGAGGGCTTGGGAGTCTGGCACCAAATCCTGTCACCCCTTGCCACCTCATGTTAACCAGTTATGATTAAACCAGATTTCTACCGTCTGGACAATTGATGATAATATCCGAGATCTATATAACTGAACAAAACAAAGCCTCTTGCGTTGAGTACAGCAGGTTATGTAATAATAATTAATAATTGCGCTTCCAGAGCGCTTTTCACCCGGGGGTCATAAAGCGCTGCACAGAGCTGTAGAGGACGGCACGTCCGAAACAACAGCGACATATGAATGGCAAATCAACAACAATCACACAACGATCTTAACTACATCCACAACGCCAACACACACCCTTACCCAATCCCGTGTATGGTAACCACACATTAAACTGAGCCAGCTAGTTAAGCCTGTAGGGATTAAACGTTTCGGTTTGATAGCATATAAAAGTTTTTCCTTAGTGTCCTTAAAAGGCTGAGTAATGCCATTTACTGGGGCCGTGCTATAACACAGGGTGGTTTACTGCCAGCTGTGAAGGGTCTGTGTGGCACCGATAGCACAGTTGATGGGTGACAGAAATGTGTCAAACATGTTTCGGCAGTCCCGACGTGTGTACAAGCTACGTGAGTTTTATTATTGTTTCCGTTTAGAATATCGGGTACAGTGTATAGGAAGGGGGTCTAGTTGGGGTTCTTTTTGCATTAATACTGTTTAAAGCCTCAGTGATATCTTTCTACAGAAATTTTCAAATTAACTGCTAGCGAATTAACCTGATCGCATTGAGCAAAATACTAATGTAAATGAAGGCTCTACATACCGTAGATTCCGGGTTATAATGCGCTTTGGAAAGTAAAGACACGTCATATACTTGTGCCCGTGTCAATAAAGTTACATGAAGTTAGTCTGTCACGCACACCAATTTGTAAGAGTTGAGTGAGCAACTTTAAAATGCTTAGGAAAAAATCTTCTTATGATGTGGATAATATGGTAGAAGATTTTGTACTGTTTCATAGCGAATGTTTAGCATGCGTCATCACCACAGCGTGTTGTGCCAGATGGCCTAAACACACTCCTTTTGAAAAATTAGCTTTTCTGAAAGAAATGCTTAAGTTTAAATTTGTACGGAAATATCTGATCCAATGGCCGCCAACAAGTTAATCAGTAGATTCTATTTTTGTTTTGGTCGGCATCCTCTAGGCAGTTTATTTTTGAATGACAAGGAAAGCGTTTGAACTCGGTGGTATCAGCACGCCTTTTATAAAAGATCTCTGCTGATGTTTCATGCAATGTTTTTGTTATAATAGTGATCATTTAAAAGTATTTCTATATTAGCAAGTACATGATGCTGGGTGTTATAATTCGTGCATGGCATTGCAAATTATATCTGTCACAAGCAGTGCTCCGTATTAATCATTTAGCCATGTTGTTGCATAGACGCTGTCTCGGGGAATAATACTTAATTTTCTAAAACGTAATCTTTACATTTTAAATTCTGTAATGGAACGCTCCACGTATTTTTTGTCAAGTTATTAATTATGCAGACTGACATTACCAGCTTGGCTTTTATTTTGCCGATCCAGTAAAAAGCGAACATTTGGCAAATTTGTTTTCTTTTTTAAAACGTTAAGTTTTCATTGCTTTGCCGAATTGCGTTTAAAGGCCCGGTGTTCGTGCAACGTTTTTTTTATTTTATATATGAAGCAACTAAATAATAATCTATAACGTATAATGTGCCGTGCCGTTTTGTTAAATCTTGAAGAGAGAGGACGGCTCAGAGGCACGCGGAACAGGGGAGGACAACCGCGTGGCAAGCCGGCGACAATATTTGTCAGACACAGCATCATCTATATATTAATAATAATGTTTACATTTCTAAAGCGCCTTTCACCCGAGGGCCACAGCGCTGCACAGAGCTATGGAGACGAAGGCATGTCAACATCAGAATAGATCACTTCAGTAAAATAATGACTAAATCAATTAAGGACATCAAATAAACGAAAAGAATTGTTCAAACAAATAAAGCAAGGAATGTTCCTGTGCATGCATGCGTGACACGGTCAATACGCTAAAATATACGTACATTGTATCCTAAAAGACAAGTGGGTCAAATAGTTTTGCATATAACCAACCGTATAGAGCCTTGACTTTCTCCACTGTATGTTTAACACCGACTGTCCAACTCTGCTTAGAGGATGCACCATCTGATGACGTTATACATTACACATCCCAAACAATGTCCCTCATCGCCGTGTTTAATAACCTACCGTTTGATCCCGTTGGTTAGCTTTAGACTCTCTCACGTACTCTAAAAGACCCCGTTCCATTGCTGTACAACCACACAAGTATGCGAAGTTGTTTTTCCGTGGCTTATTTGTTGGTATTCTTCTGCATGGAAAGCGGTTCTTAATGAAAACAACAACAAATAGAATCTTGACAATTGTAATGATGTAGGGTTTTCACGGCTCGATGCATGATGATTACTTCGAAAAGCTGCTCTCGGGACAGCCGCGTCACTCGCTGTCTGTTAAGATGTTATTGGCCAAATATCGAGGGGGGGTTTTTTTACACCACCTAAAAGTTATGTTGGAGTGATGCTCACACAGAACGTGGACAGATTGAATCATTGCTTTACCCCATTCGCCCAAATTCGTCCAAATTCGTCACGCACGTGCAGCGTTTTGTAAGCTGGCTGAAGAAGATGAGTCGACCGTCACTGTGTACAGAGTGTTCTCAGCTTGCTCACGAAACGATTGTGCCATTCCAACGGCAACCGTGCGTGGATTGGGCTATATTTAGGCGCACAGCTAAGGTAGTGGAGCAGGTTAATATGAAGGCGAGCAGTTGGTCCCTGGAACGTTGCGGGAGACTGTTATGTAGTGCAGCTCTTGCAAAGTCGCGTGGGTCTTGTGCGGCTGCTCCGGGATCTGATGGAGAGCAGACGTTTTGGCGAGATGTGGTGGCAATGACGGCTTTGACCATGGTGACATCTTGATCGTTCACGATTGCTCTTCAGAGTAACTCTTTCAGGATAGCCGTGGCGAGCGTTTATCCTTTCACCATGGCTATCCTCAAAGTGCAGCTCTTAAGAGTAATTCTCATACATCGAGCGATGGAAACCTAATCGCTTTTGAGCCTCGGTGTGTTCCTGCTCAAATCAGCGATGGAGGTGGCAGCGCTTATCTGAATTGGCAGCCCTGAGCCAGTGATGAACATTCCTTCGTCCCGGCAATCAGCGGTCTGTCAATCAAATACGGTTGATTTCGTATAAAGCCGTGCTTGTTTCACCGAACCTTAAAATTTGCGCTCTCGATTTTACAATTGTGAGTCACCCCTCCCCAACCACAATGTTTCTGCTCGGATAGGTATGCATGATTAATAAATTATACGCATACAAGTAAGTCTTAACATTTCCTACGGCTCACTTTTACCAGTCCAGTCCATCGCGATTGTGTGCTGAGCATGAGCTCCTCAGAATAACTCTGTTTAAGTCCCTTGCAGAGTTCGACCGCCCAGCATACATCCGCGTTCATCATCTCTCTCGAAAGCCTAGCCGGGTAGAGCCTTGACATTCTTGAGAATGGGTGACTAGTTTGTCACGGGCAGCTACGCAGCTGTGCTCACACAACCCTCTCATCCAGCAGTAGATTTACGAAAGGGCTGTACTTGTACACGGTAAGTAAGCAGCAAACCGACAGTCGAGGCCTCTACACTGGCTGTGCTGCTAGGGATCTTCGCGAGGGCGAAAGGCATGTCTCTGCCTCATTGCCAGGATGTGCCGCGTGGGGAGCTTCGTACTATTGAATGGGCCGTGTTAACATTGCGTAAGTGGCCCAACTTAACAAAAAATTATTGCGTTTGTCACATGCAGGAACCTTTCGGGTTTGCTGCACTCTGCTGGCACAATTTTTTATAAAGGCTGCTAACATCCACATAGCAGCCAAACGCAATTTACAAACGCCTTCGCGGTTAGCGGTGTGAGCCGCTGGTGTTGCCTGTAAACCTGCGACATCATTGATTTCATGAATCTAATAACGTTTACCTTTTTTTACCCTGTAAAGTCACATTCTGAATTCTCTTTTACATTAGGGTTTGGCATTGAGATGTTCGGCCCACACCAATTGCATTGTACATTTTTTTTTACTCTGAGAGGAAACCGGAAAACCCAGAGGAAATGCATGTTACTGCTGTCACGAGGTTCCAAATCATTTGTGACATACTAAAGGAAATCTGTCTTTATTCTCAGATAATATATGAGCCTATTTTTCATACGCCAAATATTTTAGAGCAGTGCCATTTTGTATATTTTTAATCAAGGTAATTTTCAAGTCTATTGGTGGTGGAAATTAATCTTTTAAAGTTATTTGTGTGTATACCATTGCCAAAGAATCGAGACCTACGTTTAAAATGTTCGTTTCATCATATCCGTACACATGCTTAATAGTAATAATAAACACATGCTTGCTCTGTCATAGTAGGCACATTGGTATACGTTACTAGTTTCGTTCCTCACTAATTCATACGAATGTTTAGATTTAATCTCTACTCTTGATGATCACACACTGCTGATCCGCTGCTGTTCAGAGATTGGGAGGGCTGCGTTATTCATATACCGCGTCAATCATATACCGCGTCACGGTTGCGTCGTTTCAAACAGTGCGTAGAGGTCATTTGGATCTTGTCAACGTGTGTTCAGTTGTTGAGACTTGCCCTTATTAACCTGCTATCCGTCTAGAATGCCGACTGAAGTAAGTAAAGCACCTGCCTCTGTTAGGCATTGCTGATACCGTATTCTCTTGATGATAAGGAATCTTGAGACCAACCCCAAACGTGTGCCGTGTCCTACATCATGTATTTTTGGTGTTGGTAATGTAAAAAGCAAGTGCCCGTTGTCAATACGGGTTTTCAGGTGTGGTCAATCACACATATGCAGACCTATTGGATGATAAGACACAATTTTTACTTTCATATACGAGGCGGAGAAGGGTGTCAATTTTGAGAATGCGGTAATGTTTTTGTTAATCTGAATGGCCTCGACACAGTGCCAGAAGACATACACGCTTTAGCTACATTGTCCGTCTATTGCGTATCCCACATTCCAGGTATTTTATCGCTTACTACCTAATACTTGTTAACGATTTGTATTAAATATTTTGATTATTCGAGTTTTTTTTTCTCATTTGCTTTCATGCGCCGCAACCTTGTTGATTTTGGACGCGCTTATAGGAAACGTTATTGGGAGTGAGGGTGCGTTGTTTGGATTTCATTAAACCTTACACCAATTGTTAACTTAGAGGAATGCTGCACGTGCTCTGCTGTGTCTGATTTAGAGAATGCCACATCGTGTTGTTTTAGTCGCTCGGGGGTGGGCGGGGGGAGAGAGATGCCACTCGTGGTGTAATAGCACGGTGGACTTGCAGTCCGGTGGGCTGCGATTCGATCTCCCGGCGTGGCCGCTGAAGCAATGAGGCAAGTCTTGGTCAATTGCCTCCGCATGTGTCTACGCAGCGGTCTGCTGGGTTACACCACCGCATTATCGGTGGGCAGGTCTGTGAGCTGGGGCTGAAGTGTGGGTTCTCCCACCTCTTGGAAGACGCCTGGCCAACGTGGAAGAGTGGACCAGGTACCTTCTAGACGGGCTACCTCTAGTCGAGGTTCTGCAGTCAGCGGTATGAGAAAGCAATTTTAGAGCTGCACCTTTAACTTTTGAAATGAAAATTTGCGGGCAGGACGCTTTTTACAAAACAAGCTGACATTGGCAATTCAGATTATCCGCGAAACTGAAAATTGTACTCTGTAAAACAAACGTTGCGGGTGTTACGGCAAAAGCAATAAAGGAATTGTTAATTAATGTATATCATGCAGCGCTAAACGTGGGAAGCATGCCTATGATGCGACGCAGGCACCGTTAATGTAATATTGCATTAACGTGTGATACATTTCCACAGCAGCTGTTTCATTCCGTTCAGGTTGCTAGTCGGGTTTTTGTGGTCGCTGCGCTTGTGTTTTACAGTTGCCTTTGTGAATTCGTTCCTGTATTAACGCTAGTGTGGAATCTCATGATTTTCAGTCTTGCCTTTGAGCCGTTGGCCAAACATAGCTCTTTAGTGCTTTGAGTGGCAAGTGCTGACGATGGATTTTTTTGACAATTCTATCCCTTGATCACAAATGTGATTGCAAGAATCAGCTCGCTATGGTAAGCATAAACAATGAGATGTCAAATACCTAAGGATTGTGAAAATAAATTACGCCTGCCTGTACAGCAGCCAATAAATGTACACTAATATATTTTTTATCCATGCAGAACACAGCTCGTGGTGGAAATCAGTCGCATTTGGCACTACGGAGTTCTACTAACCAACAACCCGGCTTGTCTCGTGGGTTAATACGATTAATAATCGTTTCTTTCGGTTCTTTTTTAATGGCATTATCGAAATGTGTGAATTGGAAGACTGGGGTGGAAGAGGAGGTTGGTGATTTGACGGGAGGCGGTACAAAATAAAAGCTCGGTCAGCTGTTCCCACACGCATTTGTGGGGACTTGTGTCTCGGAAGAAGTGTCTTTGTGTCCCGTGGTATGCTCTGCATGGGTTCATCAGTGATTGATTCTCACGCTCGGGATCCGTGCATCGAGTTGGCCTTCACGGGCCTCGATCGTGGTGTTTGCAAAATGTGTGCAAGTATTACACGTGGTCTAACGGTGCGGATGAAACCGGACAACAATCGTGGTAACAAACCAACAAGATTTAAACTTGGAAATAAAGGAAGCTCTGAATCATGAGTGTATAATAATAATGTAATTTGCAGTATGAATTGATACATGTCCATATGCCTCTGACTTACATTTGAGTGTTATGCAAACATGATTTTGTACCTGCATGACCACTGAAGCATTGCTCATCTCCTGTTTACAGCCCTCAAACAATTTTGGGTATTCAACTTTCCTGTGGCAGGTGTTGGGTATCTCATAGTGCAACCGTTTTTGACTTCTCCACAAAGTAGTGCTCATTTTATCGACCCCCACAGTGAGGGATGATGCATTGAGTCAACCACCAACCGGGATTTGCACTCGCAACCTTTTAATTGCGAGCTGCTTTACCGCTGAGCCACGTAGCCCATTGTGTGTGAATTCATGCCGGTGTTACCGTGAATATAGCTCGTGTGCTGACATTGTCCTAGCAGATGCAGACACTGCATGGATGTATTAAGCTCACAACGTTTGGTTTAATAGTTATTGCCGTGGTCAAGGCATACCATTTGGGTTTGTTTTTGAAAGGTATCATGAATAACCTCCTGAATGGTTTCTGTGACAGCAGCGCGAGGTGTATGGATTTGAGGTTGAACTAAATAAAACATTTGACGCATCTGGTGTTTGCTGTACTGACATCTACTGGTCACATTGCATGCCTGCAGGTTTGGGCGGGGAGAGCGGGGGGGGGGTAGTCACTTCAACCCGGGCATCGATTAGGGAGGCTGATCGATGCCCCGGGTGCGGTCAAGGGATGGCTCCCAATTGGCCAACCATGTTATATGCCGATGATTTGGTGATCGCTGCTCATTCTGAAGAGGAGTTAGGGGCTCTGCTGTTGAACCTGGAGAATGCCACAAAGGTGGGGTCTTACCATCAGTCCCACCAAAACACAGCACTTGTCTGGTTATTTAATGCCATCGAATACGCCACCTCAGCTTTCCACGAGTAATTAGGAAATTGTGGAAACTGGAGAAATTTCCATACCTAGGCAGTGTGTTTATGGCCGGTTCCGGTTTGACAGAAGGTCTCGCTCCGAATCAGTCGGGCAGCATTATCGTTTCATCGGCAACGTAGCGCTGTGTGGAAGCTGCCTGGCATGTCGCTCCACACGAAACTTCGGGTCTTCTCAGCTGCGATCATGCCCTCTCTTCTCTATGCTTGCGAAACGTGGATCCCCCTGGTGGAACATCTGCGCCGTCTTGAAACTTTCCGGCAGGCCTGCTTTCGATCCATCCTGGGTTTAACCAGGTAAAGGTTGTGTGAGGAGTTCACACATTTTTGAAAGATCTGGACAAAGTTCCATTGGTGAGCTCCTCCGGCAGGCGAGGCTGTGGTGGCTGGGTCATGTAGCCCGCATGCCCAGCCACCGCATTCCCAATCAGATGCTGTTTAGCCGGGCAGAGGTGGCTAAACGGGCACGGCACGAGCTAGAGAAAAGATGGACTGATACGGCACAGGAGGACCTGGAGCTGAGTGGACTTGATGAAGACTGGTACCAGCGGTGTCAAGATCGACCTCTGTGGAGGAGAATTGTAACGAGCAGAGCGTCGGGCGGCTAAAACACAGCAAGTTGGCACAGTAGGTAGCATAGTTATCTCAGGCGACCCATAACACCTGGGTCTGTCCCGTGACCTCCTGTCGGCGAGCCTTCGACACTTCACGTGGCTTAAAGGTGCACATGGCCTGGTACAGACGCCGTGGTGACGTCACCGCCACTTAGTGGCGGGGACGTCACTTCAAATGACGTGTTGGTATCTGCGCCATCATCAAACGCCACCTCCAGACCACTGGATTGCAGGCACTTCCCCCCCACCCCACAAAATACAGCGTTGAATTTGAAAAGGTTTAAAGACTGAACAAATAGTAATTTGCAATGACAGGTCGTGGGGAGAATGGAAATTAGTTGATATTTTTACTGCCTGTACATATTTCCCAACGGAGGCCAGTGACCCACAGCTTTAGTCTTTCCTGGAACGGAATACCGTGCCTCGTTTTAAAGTGCACCTGAACCCGTTGTGCACTGCATGAATTAATTTGAGCGGAAACCCTGGCGAACGATGCCCTCCAACACCTGCGCTGGACCGTTGTCTCCTAGAACACGATCGCTCCGAACCCGACTTGAAACTCAATCCAACCGGGATTATCTCTAAACCTCCCGCAAACGACTCGTATCGCAAGCCGCTCTGGCAAGCGATTGAGTCGGTCTTTAAGCTGAAAGAAATCGTTGAACTATGTAACTCTTTGTAACAGTTGTCCAGTTGGACTGTGGGATGAAACTAGAGTGAGTGGGTGGTGGATGAGTGGCAGTCGCGTGCCTTTGAACTGAGCGAGGAAAGCGGAGTCTTCGGCGAAAACCCACTTGGACACGGGGAGAACATGCAAACTCCGCATAGAAATGAACCTGAGACGGGTCTCGAACCCGTGTTTTCTTGCTCTGAAGCGGCGATACTCACTAGCATCGCACCGCCCTGTTCAGGACATCGTCACGAGAGGATTCGATGCTGAAGAATATTGGAGGCAACTCTTGACGAACGACTCTTGCCAAAGGTCTTGAAGACTTAGAATAATTGTGAGACCGAGTTCCGGGTAATAAGCTGTAGATTCGGAGACAAAAAAACGGTATCAATTTTGTTGTTGCTGCGCATGTGGGCTCAAGGAAGACTGGCAAGAGAGGAGTGAGTGGCGACGTGTCCTGGCACAGAACACGGCGGTGCCCTCGTACACGGCGTGCCGCTGCGCGCGGTGCTTGCGCCGCGTTACACAACGCGTGCCCCCCGAAATAACCTCCGCGGCGTGCCATGTAGGGGAGCAGGGCACGTCGGTGGGCAGGGGGGCCCACCGGACGCCCGCGCTGATTTATTATTTGCGAGCGAGGGGGAACCGTTGGAGAAATCGTGTATTGCACGGGGGAATTGTCTACGACTGCTGCGAAGGCTAATTGTCCTGCTGAGTAAATTGCTCCCAGTGCCCTGCGATGTACGGGCGTTATATACTG
>JAZEWT010000022.1:7270800-7287272 GCA_036362905.1 Mordacia mordax
CTAAGGACAAGGATGGGGGGGGGGTCGTGGAGGATGAGTGGAGCGAGGTAGAACCAAGGAGTAGAGTGTAGGAAATCATTTAAGGATCATGAGCTAAGAGTAGCAAGGGGGGTCAGGGATTGTGGAAAGAGACGAGGGACCACGGGAAGATCAAGGGAGTTATTAGGGGATCAGGGCAAAAGGAAGGCTAGATTATGGTGGAGAGACTCTAATGGGTAGTACGGGGGTAGTGGAGGGGGTGAAGGAATAAATGCAATTTGTATTATCTATGAGGGGTAGCAAGTGACGAAATATAGAGGAGCAGGGTGTGATCAGGAGCAAAGGGGTCGGGCAGTGATAGCAAGGGGATGCGAGAGGGGTGCAGGAGGGGAGAAGAGAGGTTGGTGCGACAGCGGAGAAGTGGGGGGTACACGGAATGAAGAGGATCAATGCAGGATTGGGAGATCAGTGGGGGTCCCGGGCAAAGACTCGGGCGTCAGGTGATCAAAATGAGGTCCGTGGTTGAGCAGCGAGTGACGGGGGCATGGTGGATGCGTACTGGGTGAACCCAAGGGATTAAGGGGGATTTTATAAATGATGGAACGTGGAACCAGGAACATCTCGGAGGCACCAGGAAAGAAAGTTAATCCTCGGGTGACCTAGAGGACTATAGATGGGACCGAAAGCTTGATGCCTCCAGCGTGGGAGACGAAACATCGTAAATGGGAAAGGAGGAACGCTTGATATGGCTGTCCCGAAATAGCATATTCTAAGAGCAATTAGTATATCAAGTAGTTAAAACCTGCATCATTAAATGTAGGTGGGAACACCGACTGAGGGATCTGAGAATCTTGGACAAATCTGGTGAGGGGGAAACCAGTAGGGACTGAATCATCAGAGGAGACTCCCGAAGGTGGATGGGTAGGTTCGCTAGGTCCTGGTGTTCCAGGGAAGGCTCCACGCTGCAGTGTCTGAAGGTTTCGGGGCCTTGTGAAGGTAACCTTCATGGGCCCCCGACACTTCTTTACAACAGAGAGGGCATTCAGGTTCATTGCGACGGGCGTGGTGCTAACACAGTCGTCAGTCTGAGTGCAAAGGTTGGTGCAATGTGGTTGACAAGAGTCTTTCAAGCTGCTCGGCTGTGAGATTTTTTTGGAACCAGCGGTTCGTTCCCAAACCAAGCTGCGTAGGCTATTAGAGTATTGTCACCTGAGGTGTAAATGTGCTTTGGGAAGTCCAGTTTTATCCCAAATACACATATATGCCTTGTAAAGGAGTTGGCCAAACGATTCGGTGCCTAGACCCTCCTGAAAATAACGTTTTGGCTTAATGAGACTTTTTATTGTCCTGAATAAATAAAATCTTGTCTTGAGATGCTATTTTTCAACAACATGCCTTAATCCTTAAAAATTTATAGACTTGATATATAAACATGATTCTGTTAGAAAATATTCAATTTGAATGGCAATGCAAAGCAAAAAAGCAGACTTTGACTGACATCCCGTTATAAAGATATACATTTAGTAAAAAGTGAGAGGAAAAAATACGTGTGCACGCAGCCGTCTCAAGATGGATGTGGATATCAGGTCATTGCGGTTAAACATAGACCCTTGATGAATAAATATAACCTCCGTTACTACCATCACGGGGGGGGAGGTAATCTTCCTCTGTTACACTGCGGGGGCGGGCCGGGAGACACACGGTGACAAATCAACTCAACCAATCATGTTTCAGGTGTGGTTAAAATGTCCATCACTTTGTGTTAATATATGAACGGTGACCCCACCATCCCTTGGGGGACGACTCTTAGCCGCATTATGTGGAATTTGCGCCAGCCATGCGGCAGGAAGAACAGCACCGTTGCTCGCCCATTGCTTGCTTGAGCAATCACTATTATTAATACTGATTGTTTAGCACCGGCCCCTATCCAGGGCGACTCCTCGCATCCTTCTAGAGGTGTAGCGAGGAAACCGCAGAAAAGCGAGGGGAAGGTAGCCATGCATTCAGCCGCAGCCGATGAATTGCACCGGCAACTGCAGATAGGTGCCGAGTCAGATGATCATGAAACAATGAGTGGATGCCGATATTTGAAGGTTAATGATTTATAGCGCTTAGTTGATCGGGCGCTGGGTGACACGGCGGCGCGGTGGCGCAATGAGTAGCTCTAAAGCCTCACAGTAAGAAATCCAGGTTCGATTCCCGGCTCGGATTCCTTTCTGTGTAGAGCGTGCGAGTTCTATCTCTCCCCGTGTCCGCGCGGTTTTTTCGACGGGTACTTTGATTTCCTCCCACCGTCGAAATACATGCATGCTGAGTAAATGTCCCCTAGTGCCCTCGATGTACTGACGTCACATCCTGGGTATAGCCCCGCCTTGCGCCCTTTGTCTGCAGGGATAGGTTGCTGCCCCCCCCCCCATCCTCGCGACCCTGTACAGGATTATTAATTGATAATGATGATGGGTGGCAAGGCCCCTTTTGAGCCAGGTTGGTTGTGAGTGGGATGCGATGCAGGACCGCCTTCAAATATCATTCACCACTGACGTTAGCTGCTGCCAGGAATCCGTGTCGTCGCCTGGTTCCTAGCGCATTGCGCTAATCACCGCGCCACCACCCGTTTAAAGGTCACTGCTGAAATCGATGCGTGTCACGTCAATTATAAAATATGATTCTTGAGCTCCTCGCACAACGCGCATCAAACGCCGGAGTGTAGCTATACATTATTGATAGATGGCAGTTCGTTTTCGGTTCGTTTAAACCGTGCAGGTCCCTCGGACCTTGCTTGTACCAATAGGACGAAATAAAAATCGAACCACGACCGCATGAATACGTATAAACATGTGAAAGGAGGAAAATTATTGGAAAGGTGTTTTTTTTAAAGGCTCTTAATTTGTGCACAGATTTTAAACTGACGCATATATAAAGCTATAATACGCCTCACTGGCTTCCCATTCATTAAACAGCGGCTGAGACTAGATTTTTAAAAAATCTCTACGGAAACCACTCATAGTTGTCTGGACTGGTCCCCGTCATTTGAGTGTAGAATTGTCTCCACCCACTGGCACAGATTGACCAATGAAGCTTAGCGCTGCCGGCCCACATTCGTCATAATCAGCGAGACTTGTGGGCACGGCCATAGAGACAGATAATACAGTGCACTGTTTGTCAGTGAGGGATGAATAAAGACAATGTGTCAGCCTTGCTTGCCTTTGCAGGGCTAACGGGATTTGTAAAGAGCGAGTAACGTCTCTGGATGCAGAGAGGGGGGCAATGTCTGCATTTCCTGTCCCGCGTTACGTCAGCGAGGAGAGAGGTGCAGTGGGGGAGCAGTGGCGCAGCAGTTAACGCGCTGGGCCACAGACCCGATGGCACGAGTTCGGATGCCGCTCACGGCCAACACCAGCGACGATTTCATGAACCGGCCCTGAGCCTTCCCTAGGTCGACTCGGTCTCAGATGAGTACCTCGTCCAATGCGTAAAACACTTCCATTACGGACACAAAGGCGGGTGCGTTGCTTGCCACCCACCCCGTGTTGTGTCGTGTCGACCTTCATAGGCGCTCGTTAACGGTACCTGACCCAACAGTCTGTTAAGGCTATACGCGGGGGTTGTTTGTCTCTGCAGTGGAGAGTGCGGAAGGCAGTGGGTGGAGCAGCTGCCTGAAGGGTTTTGGGGGGTGGGGGATGAGTTGGGTTTTAATTATCATGTAGCAGACATCCTTATCCGGGGTTCCTGTGAACTCGATTCTTCTGCCTCTGCTGCTCATAAATATAATGCAGAATAGCGGGCGTTATTATTAATGTGGAATTGCAGATTTTGCAATTGAAGTAAAACAAAACTTTTTTATGCTCACAGATTTGTTCAGAATGATTGTGTTCCCAGTTTTTGTATTAAATGAGGGAAAAAAACCCAGACTCGCATTAAGGTGAAACATTTCAGATCCGAATTTTTGTGATCTTGAAAAATGACGACAAAGTAATGCCACAAATATCTTGTCCTGGTTACACCTTTTTATCAGAAACAATGCTGCATGGCATCACTTTTGCCGTAATAAAACCTTATTATATTTTTTACAGTAAATCTTCCAAAACAGTTCTGAAATTTTTCTTAAAATCTGCAATCTTGACATTTTTACAATCCCAATCTCATGCACAGCATGTAGTTTGTAGAATGTTGGGTTCAACACTTTTAGGGGTCGATTGTATAGTTTCAAAGTTGTGAAATGCTTAGTTTTATAATGTACAAAATTCGATAAAGGCTAAAGTAGGAACGTGAAGGATCGAGGAGGAATGCGTGACATGGCTCTCCCGAAAAAGCAGCTCTTGAGAGGAATTCTCATTAGCAGTCAGACTTACAGCCTATTGAGTTGTAATGTGGCCAAGCAATGGAAATAGATCCGATGAGGTTGCCACTCCCCTGCTGCAGACTTCGTGATGTCCGCAGTGCGTTCCTCCTTTCACCCCGTTTTCCATTTTTCAACAGTACTTATCAGTACTCCGTTAATCCTGTATAGGGTTGCGAGGGGGTTTGAGCCTATTTCTCTTGTCTTACAAAAATTAAATTACTCCCTCACCCCAGTGTAGTACCGTCCTGAAGAAAGGTTCTGAGATCGAAGCCTTCAAAAAATAATAGTAATTATTTTAAAATGCCCAGCACCCAAAGGTTGCAAAGCACCGTACAAAACAAGACTGAAAAAATGGCTTTTGTCTTGCTTTTCCTGAAAAAGCTGTACTGCCATTTGGTAGAGCACTGTTAATTCATTTGGACTATTAAATAATTAAACAAGTAAAGCAAATTGTAGACTTGTACCTACGAACAAGAATTGTTAGACACGTGACACATGGAGAGAAGCTCAACATTGATTTGTGCATTGAAATCCTGGTCAGTGGTCTGAGTCAACTGGAAAGTGAACACTACGGCTTGACTCGGCCCATGATCCCTCTGGTGTTGATAAAATTAGTAACACTTTGAGGGAATTCACCAGTGGGTCGCCTATAAATAGGCAGGCCCCTACCATGGAGTTGTGGAATGTCTACGGCTGGTTGGGCGCTCACCAGTGCAGATGTCATTCCAATGTACTTTTGGGTTGGAAGACGTGTCGACTGCATTATGTGATATTCATGTTAAGTCAGTCCTGTTTTAGAATTCCGCCGAATGTTTTAAAGTATAATTTGTATCCTTTTGGCCGTTGAACACGTGGCATGTGTTCTTTTCAAGATACATGCATCCGTCGTTGGCTTATAAAGTAAATTTGGTTAATTTTATTTGGGTGAAATATCCCCGTTGAGTCTTGTGAATAAATCGGAGCAGTCATCTTCAGCTATAATCAATCCTCTACTGATTGAACGCCTCCCCACAAAGGTGGCACCTGCAAACAGATGCCATTGCAACATGATATATAAGGCAGCCAGTGTCTTATTTTAACCACTTGTGTTTGTACAGGCATCTGTGCCAATTCGTTTTGGTTTTAAATTCACTGGATTTAGTGTCCAAGCTCAAATCCCAGTCAGAGTTAAACTTGGCTCTTCCATATATTCACCATTTTATGATTCTTTTCATTATCTCCCCCTTCACCCCCAGTCGGTTATTTGTGAAACAATCGTGATTGACCTGTGAGTATATTGGCTGTTGCCATAGGCATGTGGAATTTAAACTCCTCCCGCACGCTCTTTTGGGCTGTACACCACCAACTTTTGAACTAAAAAGCAATCCAACGCATCTGTGAGGACGTCCACCGAGGAGGTGAAACGATGAGATGGGTTCCTGTCTATGGAATGTTGCATCACAGCGTTATGAATGATGGCTCCGGCTTGCAGAGGCTGAGGGTGATGATGATGAAAACACCGGTTGTTGCCTTATGGGTGTAATGACCCTAGTCCAAAGAATGTGGAATTTCACTACTTGCGCAAGGCAAACTACACCATTTTTTCGGATAGGAACCCGCGTTTTGCTCACTCCGATTGTGACATACCCTTTGAACGTCGACCGAGGTGACCCGACAAGGTTGCGGATAGTGATAGTGCGTTGCCGCCGGTCTTGCCGCCGCCAGGTGACGGAGCTCACCGAGCCTCTGTCCAACGAGGAGCGCAACCTGCTGTCAGTGGCCTACAAGAACGTGGTGGGTGCGCGGCGCTCGGCCTGGCGCGTCATCAGCAGCATCGAGCAGAAGACCGCAACCGACGGCAACGAGAAGCGCCTGGGGCTGGTGCGCAGCTACCGCGAGAAGATCGAGCAGGAGCTGGAGGCCGTGTGCGGGGATGTCCTCAACCTGCTCGACAACCACCTCATCCCGCGCTGCGATCACCCGCAGTACGAGAGCAAGGTGTTCTACCTCAAGATGAAGGGCGACTACTTCCGCTACCTCGCCGAGGTGGCGACCGGGGAGAAGCGTGACCACGTCGTGTCCAACTCGGAGAAGGCCTACAAAGAAGCGTACGAGGTGAGCAAGGAGCAGATGATGCCCACGCACCCCATACGCCTGGGCCTCGCGCTCAATTTCTCCGTCTTCTACTACGAGATCCAGAATGCCCCCGAGCAGGCGTGCCAGTTGGCCAAGACTGCCTTCGACGAGGCCATCGCCGAGTTGGACTCCCTGAACGAGGACTCGTACAAAGACTCGACGCTAATTATGCAGCTCCTCCGAGACAACCTCACACTGTGGACCTCCGACCAGCAGGACGACGAGGCTGGAGAAGGAAACTAGGTGGCGGCGGCGGCGGCGACGACGACGACGACGCGGGGAGATGTGGCACAGCCTGTACGAGAGCGAAGATCTCTCGACAACAACAACAAGTTAAAAGATTACCGCATGCTACACCAAGGGATGAGTTAGATTCTGCTTTGTTAGCTAAATGCGCTAGCCTCCATTTCTGATGTGCCCGCGCCACGTGCGGCGAATGTCCTGGCGCGGCCGACGCGTGCCCGCGCGCCGCTCGCGTTGACCGCACCTGACGTGGGCACCGCGAAAGAGCGCGGGCCGAGTATTTCGCTAACCAAAGAGGGGTGCTCAATGAATTCCTTTGTATTATCTGCGTCACCCGTATTACATTGAATGTGACGCTGAGTATGGTAGCAGGCTCCGTAGTAGTAGTGCTTTATTTTACTGGTCTCACTTGCGCCTCGGTAGATTTTCACCGCGAATCAATTTAGTTGATTCTGTTTATGTTGAGTGCATAACCTCATTGTGTGGTGCCCTAGAGGGACACAAATCAGTCACAATGTGAACGTTGAGGGTTTACGGCCAATGGTGGCAGCTGAACAATGATTGAAGTAGTCTGTTTCACTTTAAAACTTCTATGCTAACAGATAAGCACACAACCTTGCTTCAGGGCCGTTAGGGCTCTGTTCCGTTTGGAAATAAATGAAGTCGGCAGCAAATCTGCTGGAGAAGTCTTTGTGTGATTCGTATCAGAATTAAGGCTGCATCCACTGATGTAGAAATCGCGTCTTAAGTTACACAATCGGCAACAGTTTGCTTACTCATCTGAAGCTGTGCCAAATTCTGATCCCAACTCACTTTTTTTTTACAAATATTCACAAATCGTTTGATCCTCGTGGAGAGAACCAACAACATGCCAGTGGAGAGCAACAACGGAGAGAAACACAAATGTGTTGTTTCAACCATTATCACCAACATGTGCATTTGCCTTTTTTATGTTGGAGTTCCGTATTACGTACGTGCGCTTTTTTTAGATGCAACTAAGTACATGTATCAGGGTTTAGCACGTACATTCTCATTGACTTGAGGTCGTCAGATACATATCTCACACATTGTCACCTGATCCATTGTGTAACCATTCAGGTAAAGGAGATGTGTGAATAAATCCATATAGATTCGATCTTTCGAGTAGACATTTATCGCCCGTTGGTCAGTGTGTACATTCCCCGTCTGTGGAGCTTCTTGTGCACATCGTTTAATGTGTTGGGCAATTAAAGTGGGAATGTGTCTTTGGCTATGTCGGCAAACCTCCTCACCCTCATGCTGGATAAGCACCAACTCATCTCCATGTCTTGTACGCGTGTCATAGACGACATCGTTGCACTGAGCCAGGCAACTAAGTTTAGTTCGGTGCCTCTTGTAATTCCCGTGCACGTCCTGCAACGTGAGGAGCACCATCAGCTTTTTTTCCCACTCACTGAAGAGGTCAGAGTCTATAAATCCACATCACTGCCCCGCGTACAAACGTTTCCTCTCGATTAGCTAAGTTTCTCGTAGGTCAAATCTTATAAGAACAACAATATCCAGAATTATTTGCGTTAATAAGGTGACACAAGGCTCTTTTCCGATAACCCTTTAAGTTGAAGCTAATCCCTCATACCCGTTGAACGTTTTCATTCACGCAGTCGTTGACTGGTTAGCAAGCCAACTGTGTGACAATTACGAACTTAATCTCTCGGCAAACGCTGCTGTATAGTTTTACGTGCGTTGCCAAATATCAGACTGGTTACTTGAATGTTTTCTCAACAGAGCCACTGTCCGATTCCTGTGGTAACCTTACTCCCATCACCCGCTCATTATGCTGTGAAAATGGCAGTGCTTTCTAAGTAAAACCTGGCACGAATGAGTAGGACAGGCCTTTCACACGGAAAAAATTGGCGATGAACAGCCTCACAAATGCTTTGCATTGCACAAATAGCTCAATGAGCATCACTCTTAAAAGCTGCTCTTTCGGGATAGCTGTGTCGAGCCTTCCTCTTTCCTTTACAACATTTCACATCCCATCTTAGTCATTGGATACTTCTCATGCGTCCCACTTAAAAACCTACGTTAACACAGCCCCGTTACAACTTTAACCAAACAGTAGCCAAATTGAAGTTAATTGCATTGCTATAGGCGTACAAGATATATATACGCTTGCAATGTATTTTAAAATTAATTATCTCTTGCATTCATCATGAAGTGGGGTATGCTGTAGATATCACTAATACTTACCAAGGTTTGTTTAATATTGTAGACGCTTTGTATTAAGCAATAGATCTGCCAACAGGTTAAAGTAATGACGAAAATCTAATAATCTGTGCCACGAAACAGTCCACTTCGTTATAAATTAAACATTGTCCTATTGCATTGAAGGCAGTTGCAACCCCAGAGCTTGGGTCATAACCATCATAACTCTCCTGCCTTCCAACAAGCGAGTCATTGCATGACAGAGACTACCATTGCAGATGCCCCTCAACCACCCCTCCATCAGAGTTGGAATTTCGTGGCCTTTTATGGCAACACGTGGCAGTTTTAAAGTTGGCCACTGCGTAACTCATAAGTGCTGTGGGAGGTATTTGATACCAGTGCTGTATATACTGTCCCTGAAAATCCGTTGTCAAGATGAGTTTGCTCATTGCAAGACTAGCTTTTGAAAATGGAGCCAAAAGTGGCTCGTGTCAAAATGATCTGGTGGAACCTCGTCGGGAACCAGAGTTCACCCTCTCCGGGGAAGACGACGTCACGATATTGTCACTCTTGTCCAGGCGCAACACAGAGGCGGATGTCTCCACGACTTGCAGCAGGAGGTCTCTGCTATTGCTGATCATCATCGACTCTCATGCCTTGCTGACGATTCGTGTCATTTCCTTGACCATATAACTAAGGGAGGTGGTTTCACATCACTAATTCAGAGATGCTGTGTTCCTCACACGGCTGGTGTTTGTACTTTGCTGGAGTTGAACACACAACAGCATCATAATACGTGGTGATTATTACTCTGTTTACAAATGTCTATCAAGTGTGGAAGAGCATTTAGACCAGTGTTCCTGCAACTATATATGGCATTTGTTTGCCAGTTCAGCTCGTGTGTGTTACAAGGCAGTGTATACGATGAAGTCTATTGACACCTGGATGTTTGGCATGCACCATCCAAGGCAAAGCCTAGTTTTTCGTGTCTCTAACAACATGTAGGGTGTGTGTTGGAGCTCCACATGCCTTCTGGTCACCCATCTTTCACTGGGATTGTTTTGCATTTCCTGCATCGTGTAGGGTGCCACACCAATCCAGCTATTGTCAGTGATGCACACCTTTAATGCATCACCTTGAATTTTAAGCGTTGGTCAATTAACGTGGGAATATGTCTTCCCGTTGGCTATATTGGCAAACCTCAACCCCATTCTGGATATGCGCACAATTTTGTGAAACTCCAAAATACGCTCCGCTTTAGAAAGTGGCCAGGAGATGGCGGTACAGCGTTTGGATTGAATCCATCTGTAGAGAGCTTTATATTGCTACCCTTCATGCGTGTGGGGTTTTCCTTCCATGTGCCACTCGCATGGACTCTGCAAAGCATCCAAATGCCGGACACGTAACACTTTCCCGTGTACTTAAATGGCGTTGTGACTATTATTGTGCCGAGTGACCGTGTTGGTGTGTGGGTTCGTTGCAACGGGGAATTTTGGTTTCGCGCTGTTGCCGATTTTCGTTCGTCTCGCCACAATCGTAGGAAGCCCGAGGAAGGTCGGTGTTTACCTACAGAGAGCGTACACAAGCACGTCAGCCATAGAATGAGAGCGCAAGTGAATGCACGACATTGCCCTCGTGGTGACGGGGCAGAGGATGAGGTTGCCAGTGTGGTTTTTTTTCCCTCGTCAGGGAAGGATCAAGGGAAGGAAGAGGTGGGGAATGTGGCTGCACAGCAGACCATAGCATAGGCTGCGCGTAGGTGTTAATGTGTTGCTGTTGGCTATGAACTCGAAAGCGCTCCTTCGTGCAAACTTGCTCAATGTTCAGCGGTGGGGACAGTTTGCCGCTACGTATTGGTAGCGCTGCATTTACTCTTAAGCCTTGCCTCTAACGTAATCGTGGATAAAAGTGTTATATTTTTATTGTGTGAATCTGAAGCATTGTTTTCTAAACGTTCAAATATATTTACTTTATTCGGAAACGTGTCAGAGAGTCTGTACACACAGATCTGCAACTTAGATCTCCATAAATGTATTATTTACTAATTATTATTTAGCAGACGTCATTATCCAGGCGACCTGCATCATTACAGGGGTGTAATCATTTCCACATCCCGCTGGCTCGTACACCACGTATGATGCTGTGACACTGTGAATGGCTGCTTTGCGGCAACTGAGCCTTGCCAACATCTCTCAAGCAATGCGAGACTGCAGGCTTTCAATTAACAAGCTTGTGGAATAAGAAAATAATGCTTTAAACTGAGTATGATTAACAAATACAAGTAATCGATCACTTGAATCTGACCGGGACAGTTTCCGGAGGCTGTTTCAAACTTTTGATGTCTGCATGTTCGACAACTCGGCATACACACGTACATGGCGCCAGGATGTCTATGCGGTGGTAACATCCGCGCTTCAGAGAAAGGAAGGTCCTTCCCGAGGCGATTAGTATCCCGCCTTTGTGTATTTTGTGTTTTGTGCCCCCGCTCTGCGTGGGCTTCCTACGGGTTCTCCAGTTTCCTCCTGCGAATAAAAAAATGAATTAGCTAATCACAATCCAGTATATAGGATGTAGTGTATAGCACATGTTGTCGCCTGCTAACCACGTGGCTACATTTTCCCCTGCCTCTCTTCCGTTTCATCGCACCTCCAAATGGTTCTCGCTTCGAACGAATACCTTCGACGCAACAAATAAGTTTGTATTTTTTCTTCAGCCAAATTGCTTTTTAAATCCTCTGGTAATCCTTCATTAGCAACGAGAATGGCTTTAACCTCATTTACAGCACAGCACTGCCAAATGCGAATGTCACTTCTGCGATGGTGGACACCGTGCCCTTCGCACGTAAGCCAACCGAGCAACTTGGAACAAATAACCTTGAGCCACCTGTGCAAGCAGTCGTAGTTGGTTACAGAATTGGTGAATGCAGATGTTCTCCGTTGTTGCAGAGGTTATATTTTTGCCTTTCGTGAGTTTTACATTTTACAAAGGAGCTGGCGAATACGGTAGTCAAAATTTTGCGCTCTTCCCTAGTTTTTAAGACCAAAAGTTGCTACGTAAAATGCATGTATGATACATATGCGTTCTCTTTCTATGCTGTCCGAAAAGCGACTTCGATGAAGGTACAGTGCATAATAAAAACAAGATTGTTATTATTGATGTAGGTTTTCACGGCTCGATGCATGATGGTTGCTTTCCTAAGCCGCTGTTTTGGAATAGCCGTGTAGACCGAGGGGGAGCACTCGACACTGCTGTCCCGAAAGAGCGGCTTTGCAAAGCAACCATCAGTAATCGCTGACAGATTCTGATCGAGTTGTTGGTCGACAGCCCTTAAAAAACGACATTGATGAGAGAGAGAGACGCGCATGACGCTGTCGCTGAGCGTGCCACTGCAGGGTAAACCGTACACATGCATCTTGCCTTCCATTTATCTGTACCGAATTTTCTTGAAAATCACCGAGTTTACACTTGACTGGAAAATCACCGTAAACAAACATACCTTGAATACCGCTTACCTAGTTAATAATATACAATGATTATATTGTCAATGTAATCAATGTAATTTTGAATCATTCTCTGGCCTGTGTTTCGTAAGGACGGACAGCCAGCCATGTTGCTGGGGTTCCGTTGCAGATCGAACGCTCCAGTGTGCGCCGTAATGCAGCCGTCGTCTCGCGTTACGTCTGTTCTTTAATGTCGATCCTTACACTCCTCTAGCACGTACACTGAATCGTGTGTACGTAACAATCATTGCTTTTAGATTCATGGATGTTGTTGTAGGTTCCAACCACTAGAGGCCGCTACAATCACAACAGTGTCGTGAACATGACTTGTGAAGAATCATTTGCATCGCGGGGGATGGTGCAGATCATAGCACCTACAATGCACGGTGATCATGTGGCTCACTTTACATATGTTGCAAACGTCTGACCTTTGGAAAGGTCTTGCGCCCAAGGAGGTTCTTATGCATGCCGTTATTACCGTCACTTACACTTGGGAAGTTACTTAACCTCACGGTGGAAAAGGTGTTCTGTTTACGTGGAGGGGTTTGTGAGCAAACAGACCCTGCGAGCAATCGACTTCTCGATGTTGAGCCTCTCCTGCCCGGGGGAGTTGCGGCGACATCGAGGCAGATATCAGTGTCAACTTATCACCTTGCCCGTGTTCCTTTTTAGAGGCCGTGTTTACCGCAAACGACAAGAGCGCTGGTTAATTCAGTGCTAGGCCAACGGGTGTGCGAATTCAGGGCTTGGGCAGCGGGACAACCACGCTATGTTTGTGTGCAGTTGGCCGTTTCTATGTGTTGGGAAATACAATGGGACTGTATTGCTTATGCCTAAGTCAATTGTATTGTCCACGTGTGGCGGAATTGCATTTGCTAGAGAAACAGTTTGCTCGCGTAACAGTCAACCATTATTGAAAACTTGTTTATTTTCTTATGGAGAACTCCACAGTGTTGACGCTCTCCCAGTACTGTGCGGAGAAAGACTAGTTACGTTGTCTCGCAGCTCATTGAGACGTGCAGATAAAAGCCAGGGGCGACAAAATATCACAATCCTTGATTGTAGCACCCACCGTCTACACCACGACATGCTCGCGTGAACTTCTCTACGGGTTCCTGTGAGCAGCCGTCTCGCTAAGGAACGGCACGTTTCTCAAGTCCCGCTCTAATAACTCATTATGACAACCTTAGTCTGTGTTTCTACCCTGATCCAAATTTAAGAAGTCCTGCCAGCTCTCTCCCTACTGCGAGCTGCTCTGTAGCAACTACTTTGTTTTAACTTTAACGCAAAGGCTTTCGTGACCAATATTATCCATAAAATCCTCTCCCAGGTTGAAACTTGGGGTGTGGACACTGCTTAGAAAATACAGTTTAACAACAATGGAACGTTTTTCAGCATAAAACATTGTACCCAATAATCCACCATATGAGTTAGGAATCTCTTTTACTATTGACAATCTTGATTTCAACGAATCGCTGCTTGTAGGTAGAAGTTTGCCCTTCAAGTGTTCACGTGTGAGTGATTAGGGTGGTTTTTTTTGCATGGTGAAACTCTACTTTTCTGGCACGAGTGCTTTTTTTGCGTGAGATGTTTTCCCTTCCGCTATGACTTGCGCTCAGATGCTTCTTGGAAGCCTTGGGGAAGTCTTACGGTAGCATGATTTAAGAGAGTTGACTTTGGCGAATATGATGGAGCTGAATTATTTTCACGTTTGAGTCGTGCTACGTTCACATGAAACCCGTGTCATCTGCGCGGATGAAATTGATTCACAACAGGATCTAGACTGCTATGAATTGCTTGATACGTCACTGTTAGTGACAATAACGTGTAGACGTGAACCGGTGTAAAACTGATGCAGTTCAAGTGCATGGAGCTTAAGGAGCGAGTGCAGCGAGTGAGTAGATGTAGCAGAAATGTCTCATTTGTGGTGTTTGCCAAATTGCATGATTTTTTTTTAAACGATGCTTAGTCTTGACTCCTTGGAATCCATGGAATGTGACTGTAACCTCTGTCATGCATGCTGTAGTATTGACTGAGCATACAGGAATGGTTAGCAGATCTATATCTTAGCCCTAGTTTGATCATCGCTGCTGTTTGGCTACCTACCGGCACATCGGTGTTGTAGTGTATGTGTTTCTTGCGGCGAGAGTGTGGTGGTAGGTATTTTCTGTAATTTATTGTTTTCACCTGTATTTTAAACCGTCACTTACGTTTGTGTATCATTATTTTTTACATGCCAATGTTAGACACCTCTGTTTGAATCTATTAATAGTGACATATACTAGTAAATGAGTATTATATCAAGCATGTTGAAGTGAAGTGTTCATTCAGGACTATATATAACTGTGGACACCCAATGTCTTTAAAGCTGAATTAAATGTTTATCTTAATAAATGCTTGCTTGTACCCCTCAAATTGTCTCGGGTATTATTGTGTACACGTTATTGTGAATGCGTTTAAAGTGTAATCGATCTGCTCACTTTTAATGGCATCAGGGAATCTTTAATGTCCCATACTGAGCCTTGGCAGACAAATAGTGCAAGTAGGGCCCGATTAAGGCCTTTATCTCTTGGCCCTAAGTACCAAAAATTCTGGTACAACCCCCCCCCCCCCAATATGTAATTCAAAATATAAAACAATGCTAACGTGTAAAACAACATTTTATTTTTGAAATGACCAAAACGTGTGTGCTGAAAGAAAAATGGCTTCTTTCTTGATTTTCATCGAAGCTGAATGATGCGTGACCACTTCCATACACTGTAGGGAAAGTCAATAAAGTCCTGACACGTTGTTTCTCTTTTAAGAGTTTTTAAAACTCTCTTCAGCCGAAAAAAAACAGTTCTGCGGAGCAGTTACTGATCAATGTTAGAAAATTATGTAGAGCGATCTCTAAATTTGTAAGTACACACATTCCGTCTCATTGTAATGAACATCAATGTGACTGAAATTCTTTTTTTCTTGTTTCATTAAACTGCGCGCACATAACAGTGGCACTGCCGTAGTTTGCCACAGAATCACGATCAAGTCAACAGGTACGAGTCAGCCAACTTGTGGGAACCTTGTCAAAATGACCCGTGTATCCGAGCTGGTTTTGTCACAGAAATTTCGTTCTGCGATGACAGATACCTGTACAACAGACAGCGGCAAGTTGAGCTGGGCCAGTTTTGTCATCTTTCCTAATAATATATGTTATCACCAACAATTTGGCCACCACCACCAAAAACTATGCTTTGCTGGTGCCCTAAGCACGTGCTTAGTCTGCCTATTGGACAGTTCAGCAATGGGTGCAAGGGAGGGCTGTACCCAGGATGCGACGTCAGCCTATCACGGTGCTGAGTTTAGCAGAACATTTAACCCAGGCACCACGGAGAAAGGTAGCACCAAGCCTCGGAATCGAACCCAGTGGCTTGCCTCGAGGCGGCAGTGGTGCCACTCACCGCACCACTGTGCCACCCACGGCGTCTATTTTATGGTTCATTCACGCCGCAGTAATAACCAGGGCGGCCTAAATTCAAACCGTGGGCTTCTGCAACAAGCGGTGAACGAATTGCCGCCTGGAATGCACACAGCGTGTTGTGTCAGAGCGAGCGCCTCGCTCCTAGGGGGAGGTTCACATGGATAGAGGTCTCAGAGCAGATCGATGGCAGGGTCGCTAAGAGGAGGGGTTGGTGATCGGAACTGGGTGAAAACGTGGGAAGGGGTATCGAGGTGGCTCAGACGGGCTCCCAGGCAACATTTCAAAGGGTTGCGGCTGCTGGACAGAGATGTGGAGCTACTTAAAAGCTGACAATGATGGATGACTGATAAGAGTCGTGGCTATATTTGATATCATATAATTGATAATGGATCAAGGAGCCACCCACATCCATCCTCTAAGGGCAGTGCTGGACCCCGCTTTGTGTCAAATCGTGGAGCATGGATTGGCGGCATCACATTGTTGATGGACGTGAGTGGACTGGGCAGTGCTCAGCCACAGCGACTGGTGGTGACTTCTCATCCCACACGTCGAGCCAAACGGCGTCATTGCTGCAAAGCGCCCTTGTAGAGTTTTCATGGAATGGCGCTGTTTTCATTCATTATCAGTGCCCGCTTAATCTTGTACAGGGTCG
>JAZEWT010000022.1:7293501-7316285 GCA_036362905.1 Mordacia mordax
GGGGGCGGAGCCTTTCCCGGCTGACAGTTTATGCAAGGCAGGGGGATACCCAGGATGTGACGCCAGTACATCGCAGGGCACACTGGGGCCATTTACTAAGCAGGCTAATGAATCCAGGCAGCAGTCGCATGCAAACATTTTTTCCCAAGTTTTTCAAATCATTAGTGAAACCCAACGCTTACATCCGGTCACTCTCAATACACAAGTCATTATAATAATTATTATAATAATTATCGGCACGCCATTTCATCTGCTTGTTATGCGAAGGTTGTTCGCCGACGCACTCAACGACATCGCGATCTTCCTTGAGATCCTGGCGCCGGGCTTCCCGGCGGTGTTCGTGCTCATCGTCTGCATCTCCGGCGTGTTCAAGGTAACACCGCCGTGCGCCTGCGCCGTGAGTGCATGCGGCGCCCGCGCCGCCGTGCGTGCACGAGACTGCGCTCACGGCTCCGCCCATGGGGCCGCTCGCCATGCGTTCTCCCGCGACGGGGTCGGGAGCATGGCGGCGGCTGGAGAGTCGGGCCTGGTCGATGTGAGGCGCTACTGCTTGGTACACCTACCCGTAAAGAGATGTTATTATTACAGCATAAAGTAGGGTGAGATTGCAAGCTCTCGCTGCGGGATTCCTGCAACACAACACTGGTTCCTGCCTCTAACACTGGCTCTTGTCCCTAACACTGGCTCCCATATAAAACACTGGCTCCTGCCTCTAACACTGGCTCCTGTCCCTAACACTGGCTCCCATATAAAACACTGGCTTCTGCCTCTAACACTGGCTCCTGTCCCTAACACTGGCTCCCATATAAAACACTGGCTCCTGCCTCTAACACTGGCTCCTGTCCCTAACACTGGCTCCCATATAAAACACTGGCTCCTACCTCTAACACTGGCTCTTAACTCTTAACACTTGCTCCTGTCTCTAACACTGACTTCTGTTTCAAACACTGGCTCCTAACTCTACCACTGGCTCCTGTCTATAACACTGGCTCCTGTCTTTAACACTGGCTTCTATCTCTAACACTGGCTCCTATCTCCAACACTTGCTCCTACCTCTAACACTGGCTCCTATGTCTAATACTGGCTCCTACCTCTAACACTGGCTCCTAACTCTAACACTGGCTCCTTTCTCTAACTGGCTCGTATCTCTAACACTGGCTCCTATCTCTAACACTAGCTCCTACCTCTAAAACTGGCTCCTATGTCTAATATTGGCTCCTACCTCTAACACTGGCACCTAACCATTAACACTGGTTCCTACCTCTAACACAGGCTCTTAACTCTTAACTCTTAACACTGGCTCCTGTCTCTAACACTGACTTCTGTTTCAAATGCTGGCTCATAACTTTGCCACTGGCTCCTATCTATAACACTGACTCCTGTCTTTAACACTGGCTCCTATGTCTAACACTGGCTCCTACCTCTAACACTGGCTCGTATCTCTAACACTGGCTCCTATCTCTAACACTGGCTCGTATCTCTAACACTGGCCCCTATGTCTAATACTAGCTCCTACCTCTAACACTGGCTCCTAACTCTAACACTGGCTCCTACCTCTAACACTGGCTCTTAACTCTTAACACTGGCTCCTGTCTCTAACACTGACTTCTGTTTCAAACACTGGCTCCTAACTCTACCACGGACTTCTGTTTCAAACACTGGCTCCTAAGTCTATCACTGGCTCCTATCTATAACACTGACTTCTGTTTCAAACACTGGCTCCTATCTCTAACACTGGCTCCTATCTCTAACACTTGCTCCTACCTCTAACACTGGCTCGTATCTCTAACACTAGCTCCTATCTCTAACAGTGAGGAGCAGTTGCACAGCGTTTAGTGCATTGGGCTACAAACTCGGCAGCCTGAGTTCGAATCCCTCTCATGGCTTATACCAGTGACGATTTTTTGGATTGGTCTTGGGCTTCCCCTAGGTCGACTCAGCCTCATGAGTACCTAGTGCAATGTGAAAATATTGCCACTTGGGAAACAAAGGTAGCAGGGCGTGTTGTTGCCCACGCACCCCCTCGTGTGCCGTGTCGACCTTCATAGGCGCCACTCGCTAATGGCACTTGACCGTACAGTGTGTTAAGGCTAGACGGAGGACCTTTGTCTGTGTGTGTTCCCCGCGGAGTCGGTGGTGGGCGTCGCTGCCGGAGCCACCCGCGCGGCGCTCACCGTGCACCAAGCGCGGCGGGGAAACATGGCCGACGTGTCGGCTAAGGACGGGAGTCAGGTACCTGGCTCTCACCCCCGATTGTGTGTCTGTGAGTCTGTGATTGTGTCTTGTGTGTACCCGGCTGTGTGTGTGCCCGACTGTGTGTGTGTCTGTGTACTGGACTGTGTGTGTCTGTTTGTGTGTCTGTGTACCCGACTGTGTGTGTGTGTCTGTGTGTACCAGACTGTGTGTGTGTATTCAGCAACCATTACGCGTTGCGCTACGAACCCAGCGGCTTGAGTTCGGTTCCCACCCGACGACACGAGTCGATTTTCTGAACTTGTTCTCCGCCGTTGAAGAAGGGATCACCGCTGCTTGCGCTGCGGTGCCAGCCTTCCTAGTCGAGCTGCCGAAGCGGCGATGAATCGACGCGCTCTGTTCATGCTACTGATCGTGTCGGGTGGAGGCGGATATCCAACACTTGTCATTTTAAGCACTCTCCTGCCGAGCTCGCTTCACCGGCTCCTCGGCGTTCCGGTGGCGGCGGGGGCCCGTGTCCCCGCAGCGATGCCCGTGACCGCCCGCCTGTGCCCTCTTGCAGGAGACGCTGGTGAACCTGGTGGCGCTGCTTTTCAGTGTGATGCTCGTTCCAATGGTGTCAGACAACCCCACGTGAGACCCCCCCCTGGCGTGTGGAGAGGCGCCGGTTCCTGGTCCCCGCACGCACACCGCGTCATGGCCTCCTGCTGCGGCCGCCGCTAACGTCGGCGTGATGCTGAATTCACAAATATGGCGGGGGGGGGGCGTCATCGCTACATCAGTTCCTCGCTCTGCAGCTCCCGGCACAAGCGTACAGTTCGGTTAACACCTCAACGGAAACCTACGGCGGCTCATCCTCATCAACAATAATTTTATTTGTTACTTAATGTCCTTCGTTGATTTATAGTAATTATTTTATTCAATCGATCTATTCCGATGTTGTTGACATGCCGTTCTCTCTACAACTTTGTGCGCACTTTGTGACCATCGGGTGAAAGGTGCGTGAGAAATGCAATTATTATTTTAATTAACTTCAGCTCTAGGGAACAAATCTCGGTTTACACTGAGACCCGTAGACTTAACGTAGAAACACACGCACAAAGATATAGATTCACACTGAGACCCATAGACTCACACAGAGATTATGGATTCACACTGAGACCCATAGACTCATACAGGGATTATGGATTCACACCGAGGCCCATAGACTCACACAGAGATTATGGATTCAAACTGAGACCCATAGACTCACACAGAGATCTCTACAAACTTGACATCACGGTAGTGAATTACCCCTCCGCTGCTCCTGACGCAATCTTCCAGCTCATTATTGTAAAACCATGGCTGTTGCTCTACAACAGCAACATAGACGTACTCACAAAGGTCACAATCTCTCCCCCTCGCGTCACTTGAGCCGGCGGTGCCACCTGTTCCGCCGTCTCCCGGCAGGTTGACGTGGATGCTGTTCCTGTTGTTCACCGCGCTGCACCTGTTCGCCAACTACCGCGCCGTGACCTCCGTCGTCATGGAGACCCTGAACCACGCGCGCCTCGCCATCGCCGTGCGCCACTTCCTCGCCCACGGCCACGTGCCCAGCCCGGCTGCCACCAACGTCCGCGAGTCGATGCTACCAGGCACGGATTCGGGAACTCCGAGCGCTCGGCGCGGTGTCACCCGAACCGACTTGCGCAGTGTTGGCTCGATGAGTCGCTTGATCGTTTGAACTTGGGCCGGGTTCGGAACCTCGGTTCTCATCCGTCGCTGTCGCTCGCTCCGCTCAGAAACTTCTGCTAGTCCAGTCGCACCACACTTCCACTCTCCTGGTTCCAAGGCCTCGCTGCTTCGCTACCTTGCCCCCATCTCTGTGGAATGAGATCCCAGCAGAGCTCGGGACCACGGAGCCACTTATGTCATTTCGGAAACTGCTCAAGACTCATCTGCACAATCATTACTTCGGGTCTGACAACAACGCATTGACACTGCAATTTTGGGCAACCGGTAGTGTTCATCATTTATTGTCAATACCTGCTTAATCCTGTATTAGGTCGTGAGGGGGGGCAGAGCCTATCCCAGTCGACAGGGCGCCAGGTGGGGGAATAACCAGGATGTGATGCCAGTACATCGCAGGGCACACTTTTTTTGGGCAATTTACTCAGCAGTCCAATAAACTTAGGCCGCAGCGTGTCTTCAGATGGTGGGAGGAAACCCGAGTACCTGGCAAAAACCCAGGCGGGCACGGGGAGAGAGAATATGCAAAATCCACATGAAGAGACACCCAAGTCGGGAACCGAACCCGGGTCCTTCTTACTGTAAGGCAGCAGCGCTACTCACTGCGCCGTCACCGCACTGCGCAGAAATAGGGAAATCGTTAGAGAGACCAAGTTTTGGAAAAATAGAAAAGGCTGTCGTTTTTTTAATAATAATTTGGGAGTAAAGATGTTCACATAACGAGCACTAAGTTTGTAATAACCACACATGCTTTTTGTAAAACATGCAAACAATATGCCTTTGATCCTGTATGCATTGTCCTTGAAACTGATTGGCCAACATGTCGGTTTGGTTTATGCAAACTTGGTGTCTTGTGAAATGTCTAGTTCGTGCGTGAACATCTTAACACTTTAGATTTTGCCAGAGAGGATAAAAAGCCGTTTCACTCATTTCATCAACTGTGCATTGGCAGAAATAGCCTCACAAGAAATATAACATTTTAGAGATACCGTTTGTTGTTTCGTAGGAATCTCGCATCCAGAGCTTGCAAGCTCACTGGGTATTTTCCGCTTCAGTAATAACATATCTCTCATCTAACCGCACGCGACGCTGACGTCGACCGCGTGGTTTGTGAACTCCCACAGTGTTCCGGGCGTCCCTCGGGATCAGCGTTGGCGTTCCCTTCAACGACGTCGTCTCCAGGTAAAGCTTCTTGACCGCAGCGCGAGCCTCGTGCGGCCCCGAGAGCGGGCGGCCACTTGTGGGACGGACGTGCAGCGACCGGCGGCGCGGCGGTGACGTCCGCGCCTTGCAGAAAGAAAGCCCTGCACGAGGCGGTTCGATTCCCGCACGGGGCGTTTTTCTGCGCGGAGTTTGTGTGTTCTCTCTCCCCGTGTTCTGCGTGGGCTTCCTCCGAGTTCTCCGGTTTTCTCCCACATCTAAAAAACTAATGAATTGGCGGATGACATAATAAAATCGGCGATGGACTGGCGTCCCATCGTCGGTATATCCTTGCCTTGCGCCCTGTGTCTGCCGGGATAGGCTCCGGCTTCACCGTTACCCTGTATAGGACTAAGCGATTTCAGACAATGAGATGAGATGAGATTATAATATAATGCAGTGTCTGGCAATTATTAGCGCCGGCTGAATGCATGACTGCCTTTCCCTCACCTCTCTGTGGTTTCCTCACCACACCTCTATAACGTGAGTCACCCTGGATGAGGACGTCAGCAAAATAATAAATAATTAATTTGCGACGCTTCGATTTGTTTACTCAGCTTTAGTAAAGCTCACTTGCGGTGTAGTTTTCACAGCATGATGCTATATATAGTTCGGTTGAGTATCAGTACTCGTTTAATCCTGTACAGGGTGCAGGGCCCGGAGCCTATCCCAGCAGACATAGGGTGCAAGGCGGGGGCTATACCCAGGATGTGACGCCAGTACACCACACAGCACTGGGGGCAATTTACTCAACAGGGCAATTAATCTAGGCAGCAGCGGCAGCGTATCTGTAGACGTTACGAGGAAATCAACGCATTCTACCTTATGATATGCGTTGTTGGTCAGTTCGAATGTTTGTTGTGTCACGGGAATCCCACATCTAGAGTTTTCAAGTTCACCCAGTGCTTTCCACTGTAATAATAAATGTTTGTCTGAAATCCAAATTGTAATCTTCACGGTCACCGCCACCACCGCCGCTTGATGCCTGCCTGTGCCTGGGGAGCGCTGCGGAGGGGGGGGGGCGAGGGTCACAGCCTCGAGGCCGCGTGGCTGTCTCGGAGCGACTACTGCTGCTACTGCTGAGACTCGAGAGGAAGGGTGCCTTGTCCTGGGGGGGGGGGGGGCGCTTGAAAAGGGGGTGCTTCCTCCGCTCTCCGTGGCTCGTAAACTCATTATTATGGTGCAGGGGATTGAGTGTTTGGCCGATTCCTAGAGCTAGGTCACCTGGAGTCCAGAATCTGTATTTGGGGTTACCTTGGTGAGCAGGTCTGGAAGGAGGTTCCAAGGCTGTTCTTTTGGAACAGCATCGTCGAGCACTACCTCCTCCTCGTTTAGTTGGAGGCTTCCTCAGGAATTGTGAGACTGGAGACATCGTCAATTTCACAACGCCTGAGGAAGCCTCCAACACGGGAGGCGAAACTTCACGAAGGAGAGCACTTGGTTGACACTGCTATCCCAAAAGACCAGCTTTGAAAAGCAATCGTCGTGCATTGAGCCGTGAACGTCTACATCAGTAGTTCCCACAATTTCCAAAGCCGGGTTTCCGCTTCTAGAGGGAACCGTGTGGATGTTGCGTTTTCTCTCCAGCCCGGCCATTGCTGTGTTGCAGGGTTGATGATCTACCGGAGGATGCAAGCGACAGGAAATACCTCCTCGGACTGGACAAGGCTCGCGGTGAGTGCGCCTCGTTGTGTCGAGCAGCGCTGCTGCTGCCGCATGCCAGGCCGTTTGACAGAAAAGTCGGCGGCGGTGGTGCAGCTGCCGAGTGTGCAGGCAGTGCCGCACCAGAACCCACGTGCCAGGCTACAAAGGCTCCTTTGATGTATCTTGTTGATGGCGGTTTCTGCTGACATGACCGCTTTCAGGTGTCTTTGTATATGGGGAGCGGTGGCACAGCGGTTAGCGAGCCAGGCTACGAACCTGGCTACCCGAGTTTGAAACCCGCTCACGGCCAACACCGATGACGATTTTCTGAACTGGTCACGGGCCTCCCCTAGGTCGGCTCAGTCTCAAATGAATAGCTAGTGCGGTGTGTAAACATTACCACTAGGGAGACAAAGGCGGCCGGGCGTGGTGCTGACCATCCACCCCTTTGCATGCTCTCTCGACCTTCATAGGTGCTCGCTAGCAGCACTTTCCCAGACAGCCTGCGAAGGCTTTACAGGGCAGGGTGTCTATGCACTGGTAATATAAACGCCTCACAGAAAGAAGGTCCTGTGGGAGGTGGTTCGATTCCCGCCTCGGGTGCATTTCTGTGTAAAGTTTGTGCATTCTCTCGCTCTGTTCTGCGTGGGTTTCCTATCGGTTCTTTGGTTTCCTCTCACGAAAAAAACCCCACTCGTTAATTGGCCAATATAATATACAGGATGCAGAGAACTAGCAAATGTTGACGCCGCCTGACTGCTTGGTTGCCTTCTCTTTCCCCCCCGTGCGGTTTCCCCGCTACGCCTCCGTATCCGTGTTTTGTCCGCGACCAGGCGTGGAATGTACGCGGTGCCGCGTTACAAATTGCATTATTATAATTACGAGTTATTTTTGTACATTTGGAGCATCGCCAATTCCCGCGTGCGCCGCGCAGGAGCCGTCTCCATCGTGCTGCAGTACTCGGCCGGGCCAAGCGACATCATCGAGGCCTGCTTCCACGCGCAGCTGCTCGCCGTCGCTCTGCGCGGGGTCTCCGCGGAGGTGGCCCCGCACGAGAGGGACGCCTTCCTGCGGCTGCACGAAGGTGAGTCGCCGCCCCGCCGTCCTCAGCGGGAGGGTAGCGACCTGCCGATGAGGCCGCTAGCGCCGACTGGTGGTCCGTGGTGGTCAGGGCAGAGTGGGCTTCGAGGTGCAGACGGTTGGGGAGCTCCCATGTGATGCGCGTGTTGCGCTCTCTCGTAAATTACGCCATCGAGTTTGTTGGACCAGACTTATGTGACTGTCTCTCCCAAGCATAGGGTTGTACGGTGTGAAAGTGTACGGTGTGGAAGTGTACGAGTGTGCGGTATGTACAGTGTGTGTTGTGGGTGTGTGCAGTGTACGAATACGTAGTGCGGGAGTATCTCATACAATTTTCCACATGTGGCTCAGTCGGTGTCCCGTGTCCACGATGGTTGCTCGGAGCGAGTCGTGTGATGCGGGATTCAGTTGTCTGCAAGTAACCTGTGCGTTGTAGCGAGATAGAGGTTCCTGACGGTTTTAATCTCCATGCTCCGCAGTCCGTAACACCACGCGCCCCCATTTACAATGGGACTGGCTCCGCGGTAGTAACAATGAGTTAGACATTGAACACTGCCTTTTACCCAAAGGTCGCAAATCGCTGTTTGCGAGCTTGCGTCCTCGATTGGTGGTTGACCCGGCCCATCGTCACGGTCGATAAAACAAGTACCACCGGCGGAAAGTCAGCAGCGATTGTGCACTGGATGGAGTTGCCTCTGGCATAGGAACGTGGAAATTCCACCACTGACTAAAGAGGAAGTATGGCCGAAGTTTCAATATGGTGTTTACGCCGTTGGGAGGAAAACATTTCATTGGAAAAATTCTACTGCAAGGTCACAACTAGCAGGCAGACTGGGTCTGTGAACCCATGCCTCCTGCCGGAGGAATGTCCTAGCCTTCCACTATGCTGATGTAGTCTTTCACCGCTCCAATGTATGAGAATTTCTCTTAAGGGCTACTCTTTTGGGATAGGGACGTTTACCATTTTTCCTGCTTTAAATGTTTCGTCTGATGCATTGAACAAGGTCGTGAAGGAGAGGGGAAGTGCTCTACACAGCAGCTCTGGAGAGAAATTATCTTATTAATTACAATTTCCTTCCACACAGATTAAGTAGCACAACTCTTCTGGTCGTCATTGCGAGCTAGCGATTTGTTGCTTAACAACGTCTATATCTTGAGACTGAACTCAGTGAGGGATATCTGGATAAAATGGCAGTGAATCTAAGTTGTAAAGTTATTCATATCAGAAGTTAAGTTTTCAAGCTGTTTTGCAAAACAATACATACTTAACAATACCATGCTGCCCCACTCCTCTTCATCAGAACAAGCAGGACTCTGACAAACACAGTTAAACATTCCTACACCGGCCACTTCACTTTGCTATATGTGGGTGGCACGGTGACGCAGTGAGTAGCGCTGTCGTCTCGCAGCAAGAAGGATCCGGGTTCGTTTCCGGGCCGGGTGCCTTTCTGTGTGGAGTTTGCGGGTTCTCTCTCTTTCCCCGTCCCCACGTGGTTTTGTTGTTGGGTACTCCGGTTTCCTCCCACCGACCAAAGACACGCTGCTACCTAGGTTAATTGGCCTGCTGAGTAAATTGCCCCAAAAAGTTTGCCCTGTGATGTATTGGCGTCACATTCGGGTATTCCCCCACCTTGCACACTCTGTTGGCTGGGATAGGCTCCGGCCCCCATGTGGGTATCGGATAAAGTGGGTATCGATAATGAATATGCAGTCTCTGTACGTGTTTTGCCCTGCCCTGTTGGATGTGTATCAGTCTTGTTTTGTTTGTGCACCCGGTTACCATGACAAATGTAAGTTCGTTCCTCTATTTACTGGAATAGTATACGGATGGGATGAGGTGAAGTTTGTCGATCTATTAGCTTTAACTCGACGTGCTGCCGTCGTCAACGCAAGACTCATTTTTCTGCTCGGCTCTCGTTTGCGGCGCAGAAGCAACGGCCGGCGACCCCCGCGCGGCGGTGGCGGCGTCGCGAGCCCTCACAGTGCGCCTCTTCCCGGGGTTCCTCGCGGGGCTGTGCCACACCGGCTGGGCCGTCTGTGCCAGCCTCCTGCAGGCCGACGAGTGGCGGGCACAGTGGCATGACGCCGGCGAGGAGAAGAAGGTGCGGTGACAGCGCGGGGTGGGGGGTACAGGGGAGCGAGGGAGATTGGTCGGGCGATGAGGAAGGTTCCCGAAATAAAACGCTTTAATTTTGCGACGTTGGTTCCGATGGTGGAGTGGCGCGGTGAGGAGAGCTGCGGCCTCACAGCAACGTTCCAGGTTCGATTCCTGGCTCAGGTACTGGGAATCGAACCTGTGGTGTGTGCGTGTTCTCCGTGGGTATTTGATGAATTACTCCAGTTTCCTCCCGCAGTCTCAAGATAACGCTGCCGTCACTAACCCGTCAGGTACTCGCGTTTCCTCCCACAATCCAAATATGCTGCTGGTGCCTTGGTTAATTGGCCTGCTGAAAGAATTGTCCCCAGTGCCCTGCGATGAACCGGTGTCCCCTCCCAAGGTATAGCCTCGCCTTGCGCCCCGTGTCTGCGCAGATAGGCTCCGGCCCTGCGACACCCCACACGGTCACCGAGCAGGTGCCGTTGGCGACGGTAACCGTGGCCGGGGTCACTGTGCTGCATAGCGCACGGAGAGCAGAGTGTTGCCGTGGCGACAGGACACCGATGTCACCTCGTAGGGGAAGCTCTCCGGGAGCTCCACAGGCCTGGGGGCGCCGGCGTCGTCACCAACGACGGCCCTGCCCAGACGCCCCCGCGCCGCCTTCCCCCACGTGAACACGTGGCCTCCTGACACCGACACAAACGCGAGGAGGGCAAAGAGTGAAAGTAACCGTGGGTGCTCTGACCGACACCGCATCACAACCCCCCTTCCTACCGACACCGTACCCTGTCACCGGCACGCGGCACCAGCTTACTCTGGGAAGAGGCCTTCAGTGAAATGATCCACTCCACACGTGCAGTTTGGTGATACGCTGGGTGGGTACGCTGGTAGGGAAACGGCGCATGCAGGGCAGCTGCAGCAGCACCAGCAGCTAGTGTCAGGGGAAAGCAGTCGGAGTGGTAGGTGCTAGCAGTAGGTGACTGTACAGCAGTCGGAGTGGTAGGCGCAAGCAGTAGGTGTCTGGGTACAGCATTCGGAGCGGTAGGCGATAGCAGTAAGTGTCTGGGTACAGCAGTCGGAGTGGTAGGTGCTAGCAGTAGGTGGGTAAAGCAGTCGGAGTGGTAGGCACTAGCAGTAGCAGTGGTAGCAGCAGGAAGCACGACGGGGCAGCGTCACCTTCGGCGACGGCGACCGTGAATGCGTCCCCGCACGCGACCTGCACCACCTTCACCCCGCCGAGCCCGTCCAGCCGATGCGGCGCCCGACTGGTGCTGGCGCTGGCTCCTGCGCCGAGCTGCCCGTGCCGGTTGCTCCCAAACGCGTAGCAGTGACCCGAGTCTGCGCAGTAACCAGGAAGCGTTGGCCCGGAGCGGGGGACGCACGGGACGAGATGTAAAAATACTAAAAAGGTTTCACTGTTTCTGGAAATAACACACAAGTGTAAATATCTTAATTTTAAAAAAGTGTTAAGGTTGAAAAAAAACACATGCTCTTGGGAAAACTATTATCAATTATTATTTAGTAGAAACTCTCATCCAGGGCGACTTACATCATTATAGAGGCGTAGTCAGAAAACCACAGAGTGATGAGGGTAAGGCAGCCATGCATTCAGCCAGTGCCAACATTTTACAGACACTGTTATATTATAATGTTATCGGCCAATTAGATTTTTTTTAGATGTGGGAGGAAAACGGAGAACGCGGATGAAATCCACGCCAAACACGGGGAGAGAACACAAACTCCACACAAAGGCACCCTAGATGGGAATCGAGCCGCCTAGGCCAGGGCTTTCTTTCTGTGAGGCGTGGATGTTACCGCTACGCCACCCTGCTGCACCATTGTTCTTGAAACTGATTGGCTCACACCGCAGCCCAGTCTTAATTAGGTGTTGCCAGAAGGCAAGCAGCTCAGAACAATGCAATTATCAATGCGCTGGTGGCTCGGGTCGAGACGTTAAAGCTATGTGTACCTTTGTGACCCTCGGGTGATAACTGCTTTAGAAATGTAAATATTATTTTGTCAGTACAAAGATGTAAAATAACGATAAAGTGTCTATTTAGTGTTTTAAGACCTTAACACTGGATGGCGCGGTGGTTGCGTAGTGAGTAGCGCTGTCGCCTCACAGCAGCGTGCGATTCCCGATTCGGGCGCCTTTCCGTGTGGAGTTTGCAAGTCTCTCTCGCCCCGTGTCCATGTGGGTTTTCGCGGGGTACTCCGGTTTCCTCCCACCTCCAAAACACGCAGCTACCTAGGTTTATTGGACTGCTGAGTCAATTGCCCCCAGTGCCCTGCAATGTACTTGCGTCACATCCTAGGTATAGCTCCGCCTTGCGCCCTCTGCCTGCCAGGATAGGCTCCGGCCCCCCTTGCGGATTAAGCGGGTGTTGATAACGATCATGAAGACCTTAACACTTGTATTATTTCCGGCAACGGTAAAACCTTTTTAAAACGTTTGCTAAACAGTACCCATAAAGATGAGACGAGATCAAGTGGAGATAGGCACCGTACACAGAGGCGGCGATACCAGAGTGAGGGCATCTCGGTTCCTTCCAAACCTGTTCCAACTACCCGCGCTAACTGTAAACGGTACCAGAGCTTTGTGAAGAAGTGATGAGCCTCAAGTTTTGCGGAAACTGCACAGAGATGTGTCACGAAGAACTCCGAGTCTGCCGGGATAGGCTACGACCCCCCGCGACCCTGTACAGGAGTACGCGGGTACTGATAACTGACGCCAGGTCACGGCAGAGCAGTCGTGTTGCAGAATAATAATTATTACATTTATACAGTAGTGGCTTTCACCTAGAGAGGGGAACGGGGAGCGGGGAGCGGTGACTAGGTCAGTCGACGCCAACTCGCCGGACGCTGAGTCCTACAGCGCCGTTGCCGAACAAGAACCTCCACCGGCGACGCCGGCGCGAGCCACACCCACACCTGTGACGGCGGCGGAGTGCGAGGTGCCCAGCGCCACGTGGACCACGCGGGCGTCGTCCAGCGGGCTGGACTGCACTGGCGAGAATTCGAGCGCCTCCTCGACGGACTGCTGCGCGAATGGTGCACTGCCTGGCGCCGTCCGGTCGAGACCCAGCTTGTTGTGCCTGCGACCGGAACAGCAAGTCATTAGCTATTGCAGCGCCGGCAGTACACAAGCAACAGCAGGGTGCCAACGTGGTCGCCAGTAGCACTTGCGGAGGGGGGGGGGGGTGATTGAGATTTGTTGCCTGTAGGAGTTACGAGAATTTCTCTTAAGAGCTGCTCATTTGAAATAGCAGTGTCAAGCGAGGAGAAAGGCTTGTCACCCACCCACCCTTCACACCTGTACTGTACTGAATGCGTCGACCGCTTACCGGTACGCCGTACCGTACCGGCTTACTTTCACTTCCGCTGACGCCATAGCATGCCCGCACATTCGATTATAAAGACTTCAGATGTGATTGGGAATCCGTTCTCCACCCGACCGAGCCGATCGTCGGTCGAATTTAAAAGAGAAGCGCTCCGTCCTCCGTGACATTGCCTGCCAGCCTGAAGCCCGACGACGTCCCCATCATGGGAACCGGAACGTCACGAATATGTTCCGGAGGAAACCTCAGTGACGCTGCTATCCCGAAAGAGCGGCTCTCGAGAGCGATCGTCGTTGCCCGTCGAGCCGTGCCGGACCCATACTGGTAAGCCCGTACCTGTTACTGCCGCAGGCCAGGAGCCGGCCGCTCGAGGTGAGGATCATGGAGCAGTCGATGCCGCAGTGTACGGTGCTGGGCTCGTACGGCTCGGGGATCGGCACCGGCTGAGCGCACAGGTGCAGCTCCTGATTGCCCAGGCCCAGGCGCCCTGCCCACGCGGAGACGACGGGACACACGGGGCATGGTCCGCGCACTGCCGGTGTTGTCGGTGTGAGTGGCCGCTGTCCAGGTTACCCTGGGTTGGGCCGGATGCTCCCCTAACAAGCAGAATGTCAAGGCCGGATGCCATTCCAGTTGGAGGGTCTTGGGATCGCAGTTCACCAAGGCAGAACTAAGAGGAGCGCCAGACTCTAGACCTGTTCACCAAGGGGGACCCGAGCAAGAGCGCTAGACTCCAGAACTGTTCACCAAAGGAGACCCTACCAGGGGCACGAGACTGTAGACTTGTACACCAAGGGGGACCCTAGCAGGAATGCTAACCTCCATTCAGCACAGTCAGTGGAACACGTGAACCCCTCCACCATGATACGATTACGATTCACGGAGGGGATCATAAGCAAATCGCGGAGAGGAAGGTTCAGGATGCTTGGCTGCTGAGCTGTGACGGTGCTAATCGGGTGAGGCGGTGATGCACCACGGAAGTCAAGGATGTGAAGTTCCGACTCTTACCGTTATCCCCTCTGCCCCAGGCAAACACCTCTTGCTCGTTGCTCACCACCAGAACGTGTGACATTCCGCAGGACACCTGGGTAATCTCGTAGCCCAGCAATGCTTCCACAATCTTGGGCTGACAATGGGAAAAATATAATAACGATGACTCGGACGCATAACGTGCCACTACTGCCGCTACCACCACTACCACAGGACTCGCTCGCTCTCGAAAATAAAGAGCCACTCAGAGCCGCGAGGAGGAACCAGACGAGTGGTAAGGCAGCAGCTAAGCAGTGATATGGTGCCAGTTTCCCCCCTTCACCAAACTCTGCAATCCCCTAGTCCCCTAGGTATTGAGATGTTACCACTCATTTAACGAGTCTTTAAATGTGAGAGGAATCTGGGAGCACCCAGATAACACCGACGTGTGAGCGTGAGGGGGCAACGCTCTCTCACGTAGAGATGGCGGAGATGTCCACTTGTGCTGGATCACCGCCCGATCCATTTACAGACACCCACTGATTTATCACAACCTTGTTAACGTCGTCCCCAACATCCCCACAGCCCCGTCGTCCTCGCTGTCTCCGTCGTCCCCTTCATCCCCTTCGTCCCCATCGTCCCCGTCGTCCCCTTCATCCCCTTCGTCCCCGTCGTCCCCTTCGTCCCCGTTGTCCCCTTCATCCCTTTCGTTCCCGTCATCCCCTTCGTCGCCTTCATACCCTTCGTTCTCGCCGTCTTCGTCGTCCCCGTTGTCCCCTTTATCCCCACCATCCCCATCATCTCCGTCGTCCCCGTCCCAACCATCCCCGTCGTCCCCGTCGTCCTCGTCGTCCCATGCTACCTGGGCGACGTCACTGTAGCTGCCGTGACCGAGGCAGCCGCTGCTGCCGCTCCCATACGTCATGAGAATCCCTCTGTCTGGAGACAGAAACATTCGCGGGCTCACCGAGCTGCTGCTGCTGGTTCACTGGATCACGCAAACCCCTTCACCATAAGGTTGTGACGTGGAACACATTGCAGGGCATAACAGTTGCACAGTAACACTACACGGTAACAGAGTAACACTACATAGTAACACTACAGCGTAACACAGTAACTCTACACAGGCAAAGAACGCCGGATGATACCAACACGAGGCGCCCCCGTTTGAGAGACGTGGAAAGACGCTAACCTAATATTACAGATGTTACTGCGTTGAGCTTCACATTTCAAGTTGACGGTTTAACCAGGTCGACATCATTTTCATTATTTTGCGAATCGCCTGGGGCATGCAATCTGTTGTGAGTGGGCAGCGAAGATCACTACGTTGTGCAGGGGTCTCCTACCCCCCGAAGCCCGCTTGGCCCACTCGGGTCTGGTGTCCACGGACCACTACATGGTGCCTGCAGCCTGACAGCAGGTCGCGCTGCATACGCCAGTTCTAAAAAGCCTTTCACCCGAGGGTCACAAAGCACCCCAAAGCTGTGGAGAGAACAGCATCACACTAATGGCATCACGAGGTCTTTAACATCCACTGCTATTAGCGAGTAGCACCTATAAAGGCCCAGTATTCCTAGGGGAGCATAAAAAAACGTGTGCATATTCATTTTGTAGTATATGTAAAAGAGTCGAGGTTTTTGATGATTGAGGCTATGCCGAAACCATTGTACGGTCGTTATTGGGTCACGGTGACCTGCAACTGTATGTACAGTGGGTCAGAGTGACCTGCTATTATATGCATTTCATTGAGTAGCTTTGACTGAGATGTTGTTTACACGTTCGGTGCAACAGGTGCTTCGGATTTAATTCCTTGGCCCAGCGGATTGGTCGCGTGTATGAACACGAGAGGGTTTCCCGATGGTTACCAGATGGAGTGTTGGTAGAAACAGTGACGAAGAACTGTTGTTGACGACAGGGGCCCGAGGAGAGTCCATAATGGTCTAAGACATCGTGGATTGAGTATGAAGGGAGACACGCAGAGAACGGAGATGGAGGGAGATTGGAGCAGGGCTGTGAGGTCTTTGTAGTGAGAGAGCCTCGTGCAGGCAGCATTTGCTGGAGGAACTCGTGAGGGGGGGGGAGGGTGAGCACTCGCCAGATGCAAGAGAAGCCATGAGAGACGCAACGTGTGTTCCGACTGGAGACACAAACTACAGTACAGACACAAACAATACAGCAGCGACAGCAGCAAGGGGAGGAGAGAAGCATTTTCGAGCGATCGGTGTTGACAGGTGACCATGCTGGGCTCGGGGCAGCGTGGCTCGGTACCGTGTGCGGTGGCAGAGGTGACCGTGCTGAGCTGGGAGCAGCGCGGATCGGTACCGTTTGCGGTTCAGAGAGCCCCGTATAGTGCCGGGCAGTGCAAAGCATTGCGAGCTGTGGGTGCGCTGGGGTGGGTGTCCACACAGTGTGGGGGTTGGGCAGTGGTGAGGGCGAGAGCAACGGACTCTGCGATCTCAAGGCGTCCAAAACTAGGCCTCACGAAAGACTATTGAGACAGACACCAGGACAGTGAGGGACTGTGCGTATGCAAGCATTCATGTTGATGCGGCATTGCTGTTTGCATTGCATGGAACTTTAAATAGGGTTAAACTTTTAAATGTATTGCCCTGAAGCTGTGTGCACCGCTCTGCTGTGTACGCCGTAAGCCACGTTCAGCCTTCACCACACAACTCTGTCCATGTTCCCTAAGTGTGGGTGTGGAAATCAGCTTCGAAATTGCCACGAGGTTCTTACGTCTAAACACCGTAAGAGGCTTAACGGTGCGCTACAGTGAGGTTTAGGGCCGTGAGCAGGAATCGATCTCGGGCCATTGCACCACCACGTAGAGAGCGGGCAAAAAAACACCCCGCATAGCGTGAACAGACCGTCGGGTCAAGCGCCGTTGAGTTACCGCAGGCGCATCGACGCGCGCACTGACCTGTGAGGCACGCGGTGAAGAGGTCGCCACAGGACACGTGCTTGATGGTGACTCCGGACTGACCCTCGAGGAAGCGCGACACCAGCTGTGGCTGCACCGAGCCAACGGAGCCGGGCAGCGCCGTGTCGCCCACCGCTGCTGGTGAGGCCTGAGCCAGGAGGGGGGGAGAGGGGGGTGGTGAGGGGGGAGGGGGAAGTGGGGAGAGGGAAGGGGGAGCGGGGAGAGAGGAGCGGGGATAATTTGCTACATTTCTAGATATTTTCTGCTGTAATAATAATAAAATATAAATTTTCCCAACAGTCTATGCTAATTGGCCTGCTGAGTAAACTGTCCCTAAAAATCTGCTCTACAATGTACTGGTATCACATCCTGGGCATTCCCACACCTTGTGCCCTCTGTCGGCCGGGATAGGCTTCGGCCCCCCCAGTGACCCTGTACAGGATTAAGTGGGTATTGATAATGAACGAATTAATTTACCTAAACACAAGCGTTGCACATTCCCCAGCGCAGGCCTGGGCTCACCTCCCAGATGATGAGCCGCCCACTGCGGGTCACGCCGGCCCTCTGTGTGCGCCCCACTGCCACCTGCAGCACCTCCGTTTTGGGCATGGCGAGCCTGGTGGGCGCCAGCGTGCCACTGCCCCATATGTAGACGGAGGAGAGCGGTGCCGCCGCCGCCGTCCTGCCGCTCCCGGCCTGCGTCGCGTCGCTGGACACTGACGCGCGCACAGGGTGGTGGCGCCACCGGCGGGCACGCGGACACGCGCTGCGTTCCTGTGTCTCGTCACCGCGAGCGCTGCTTGTCTCTCGCACGGCTTGCGTGGGTATTGAGCGACGACTGTATTTTCATTAATTATTATTTAGCAGACGCCCTTAATCAGGTCAACTTATATTGAACACTCACGCTTACAAACGCGCGCCCGTAAGATATTCATTATTAATCGCAGAATGCAGTTCACTGCATGCAGCGTCGAGTGTAATGTTAAATACTGTGTTCCGACTTTAGGGCTTACAAACCATTCATATCTATAACGATACAAACAACGTCCAAATCCTCAAACCGCCGCATGCATGTCTGCGCCGTACACAATGCGGACATTAAATGCTGCATTGCGCTCCGGCTTGCGGACGAATCGACTTGCGACCGGAACTCAAGAATGGACCACTTTCGCGACGACAATGGCCGTCACCCGCCGCTCGGTGGGGGTGTGACATCATCGCGTCGCTAGTGCCAAGCCAGGTGCCCGTTGAGACTAGCGCGCGAAGTGCGGAGGCCTCACCGCTGGCAGGCAGGAGGGAGCGGGATGAGACTCCGTTATTACGGGATGACTACCAGACGCAGCGGACGCACTCCCCACTGGAAAGTTTAGCCGCCCGGTGCTCTGCTCTCTCCTCCACCCCACTTTGGTGCTGAAGGAGCTCCACTGGAGAGAGCTCAAGAGAGTCCCTCGTTCAGCCTATTCTGATCCTGCCCAGATGTTCTGGAAGAGGTCAGAGTACCCACTCTGCACTCTGCTACCTGCGACCTGCCCATCGACTTGCTGTGAGCTTAGACATCCACACTGCTGGCTGGAGAGGGGCGGTGGCGATTGAGGGGATGAGACACTTGCCCCACTGTATTAACGACAGCACCGGGAGAGTTAAGAGAACAGTTTGTCTCAAATCCTCTCTGTACGCCGTGCACCGAACTTCAGCAATTATTGCAGCTTCTCAAACACTGCCCCGACAAAACTCTGTCCAATGTGACCGGTCTGAGGTGCTCACAATATTCAGGCCTGGGCCTTGCAATACCTGCACGATCGACTTCTATATATAATAATAATTATTATTATTATACAATTTATAACACGTCGCGCAAATTCCACGCCCGGTCGTGGACGAGACACGGGAGGCGTAGCGAGGAACCCGGAGAGAGGGTGGGAGGTCGTCCGGGCAGTCAGCCGGTGCCAGACACTGGATCCTCTGTATTATATTATCAGCAAATTAATTAACGAGTTTGTTTTTTAAGTTGTGGAAGGAAACCGGAGAATCTGAAGGAAACTCACGCAGAACAGGGGGGGGGAGAACACGAAAACCCTACATACAGAAAGGCGCCCGAGACAGGAATGGAACCGCCTCGGGGAGGAGCTTCTCTCTGTGAGGAGGAGGAGGAGGCGGCGCGGACGTCACTGCTGCACGGACTCCCTGCCGTGGTGATTGTGAACGCGACGATACTTACGTGGGAATCGCGGGGTGCACAACTGCCTCGCCCTGCCCTGTGCGCCCAGCGACAGAACCATCGGCTTTTCCATTCTGGAATCGACATCGCCAGCACAGGTTAACATTTAAGTTTATAAAAAAATAATTAAGCAAAGAACACCCGTTGTTGTTTCCAGTTTATTTAGCTACTTTCCAGGTTGACCGGGATTGGCCGGTTGCCCTCCAACGGTGGGGGCATTGGGGGAGAGTTTTATGGCCGAATGCGCTTCCTGACACCAACCCCCTTTATTCGGAGCGTCTTAGGACTTCTATTTATCTGAGAACTCCCCCCGGACCTGTTCACCAAGGGAAACCCTAGCAGAAGCTCTAGATACCAGACCTGCTCAACATCAAAGGAGACCCTAGCAGTAGTGTTTGACTGCAGACTTGTTCACCAAGGTAAACAATAGCAGGAGTGCTATACTCAAGGAGACAAAGCTGTGGGGTTCATTGTAACAGGCAAACCCCTAAAACAAACCGACTCACTGACTGTAGTCCATGCTAAGTGGTGTGGACTGCTGGTAGGCAGGGCGACCAGGACCCACTGACTCCAGCGACATCCGCTGTGGCCGGGAATCGAACTCAGCCTGCGGGACTTACCTGGCAGGCACCCGGCCGACGTCCATGTACAGGCGGACCGTGGCACTCATGCACACGGGGTGAGCGAGCACCTCCCTCAGCTGCGGCCTCTTGTTGGGGTCCAGGTTGAGCAGGTTGACCACAAGCTGGCGCAGCTCCCCGCTGTAGCGGTCCGAGATGGGCGCAAAGTTCCCGCTCATGATCTTCAGCACCAGCGCTGGAAGATTCTGCAGCAAGTAAAAAAAAATGCTATAAAAAAAACTCACACTTTGTGGCATGTGTGGTTTTGTGCAAACTGGACACACTGTGAACCGCAGAGTGGCGCAGCGGTAACATCCGCGTATCACAGAAAGAAGGTCCTGTCGAGGAGATTCGATTCTCGGCTCGGGTGCCTTTCTGTGTGGAGTTTGTGTCCCATCTCTCTCCCTCCCACAGTTCTGCGTGGGCTTCCTCTGAGTTGTCCAGTTTCCTCCCACATCTAAAAAAAATACTCATGAATTAATTGGCTGATGATATCGTAATATATCGTAGCGTCTGGCAAATGTTGGCGCCGGCTGAATGCGTGGTGGCCTTCCCCTCACCTTTCTGTGGTTTCGTCAATACACCTCCATAATTATGTAAGTCGTTCTGGACAACGATGTCTGCTAAATAATAATTAATAGTAATTATAATGTCTGGTGTTTTAAGGTCAAAACACTTGCAGTATTGCCATAAATGGTAAAAACTTTTTCCTCTCTTTATACATTTTGCGTTTGTCTGCCTTTCACTGGATTCCCACATCAGCAGCATGGCATTATTGTTGCATTGTTTAAAATCAAATATATATATATATATAAAAAATGAATGCAATGTTAAAGGTTGGAAGACTCGTATAGAGAGGTGAAAGTAAGCCAATAAAGTCCGGTACGGCGGACTGGTAAGAAAGCGACTCAGACCTTTGGTACGGTAGCGGTGGGCATGGGTTTGCGATGTAACCAATCCGGTAAGAGATTTACGTTACTGTCACCTCCCGCTCGAAGCCCAAATTCAAGTCGCATCGGCACGTGGGCCAACGCGGCATGGGTGCTTTTTCCACTGGCCATTGATGCTGTTTTCGTTACTGCATTCTGGTTTGCTCACAAACCAAATCGTAAAGGCATTCTCAGGCTTCAGGCTTCTGATAATTCCTGAAACGCTCGGCACGGCTATCCCGATAGAGCGGCCCTTACGGGCAATTATCAATTGGCTTTGTCGGCTGGCGGAGGGCATCGCTGAAAACACTGAAATTGTACCTCGGCGATTTTAACCCCAAAAAAATCGAGTTACGAATCACTTCCCAATTGATAATAAACGCGTGCGTGGGCGGCACATTAGGGTATGAGTGGAGGTAAAAGTAAGCCAGTACTGTCCGGTGCGGCGTACCAGAAATAAAATGAGCCAAAGCGGCATGACCATGCCGGAAACACGGAGACGATACTCCCACCCATGGGTGAGAGGTCCTGGTGGATCCTCACCTCTGCCTCAAACGCCCTCTTGAGGCTTGCCAGCTCGTACAGGATACAGCCCAGGGCCCATATGTCACTCTTCTGGTTGTAGGGTTTACCCTCGCACAGCTCCGGGGAGATGTAGCACGGGGTGCCCACCACCTACGGACACAGACGACAACCGCTGACGGAGCTGTGATAAATATAGAACTACAAGACAAAGATCTCCCATATAGCCTAAATGGACTATAGGGTCAAGTGCTGTCAGCAAGCTCCTGTGCAAGCCAACACAGCACATGAGGGGATGGGTGACCAGCACCAAGCCCGGCCGCCTTTGTTTTTCTAATGGTGATGTTTAAACATTGCAGCAGATACTCATGTGAGGTTGAGTGGACCTAGGGGAGGCCCAGGAACGGTTCATAAAATCGTCACTGGTGTCCGCCGCAAGCGGGAATCGAACTTGTATTAACACCGCTCCCCACGGACACACACAGACGCAGAGCAAGCGTTACCGCTGTTATCTAGGTTTTCCTGGCTTTGCTGGCTTCCCCCGAATCCCCTTCTTTCACCTATCTCAAAGCCCAGCATCCTCGGGGGTGAGATCCAGTATTCTGACGAAACCTTCCACCACCTCCACCCACGTGGGCCTCCCTCTGGGACTCGTCCCCACGACCACCTCCCATCACCGTGCAGATCTCTTCATCCACCCGCTGTCTGCCTTCTCCTCCACATGGCCAAACCACCTTAGCCTCAGGAGCATAGAGACTAATTGACATCGTGGATTTCCAACACCGTTACATCGTCCTCTCACCCACATTCTCTCACTTGACTGAAAGCCGCACACTATAAATTCTTGTCATCATAATCATAATGTGCTCTCAGTCATGCATTTGTCTTTGGAAGTCCATTAATTACTGACCATAATATCCCTGCGAATACTTTCTCTGTTTGAACCCAGCAGCTGCCCTGGTTAAAAGCGTGGGTGTACAGATAATGGATCGCAGCGTCGGTGGACGTCTGGCAACGTTATCGCAGCAAGTTACTCAACGGCTGCCATCCAGGTTGACCCATGTTGTTAGGTTACCCCTCAATAGTGAGGATTTCGAGTTGAGTTTTACAGCCAGATGCCCTTCCTTGAGTTGGAGAGTCTTCGGATCACTCTTTGTCTGGGACCTCCCCCCAAACCTGCTCACCAGCAGCGCTAGACTCCAGGCCTGTTCGCCAAAGGAGTCCTTAGCAGGAATGCGAGACTCCAGACCTGTTCACTAAGGGAGACCCTAGCAGGAATGCGAGACTCCAGACCTGTGCACCAAGGGAGACCCTAGCAGGAATGC
>JAZEWT010000022.1:7453409-7467126 GCA_036362905.1 Mordacia mordax
CCCCTCTTTTATATCTCCTCGCTCTCTTCCCTCTCTCCCATCTCTCTCCCCACTCTCGCCCCCCCCCGTCTCCCCTCTCTGTCTCCCGTCTCCCCTCTGTCTCCCGTCTCTCTCCCCTCTCCCCCACCCCTCTCTCGAGAGAGAGAGAGAGAACACTGCGTGCCTGTGTGGGCGAGCTGTGTGTGTGTGGGTGTGTGTGTAGGTATGTGGGTGTGCGGGCGCGTATGTGACTTGGGGTATGTGGCTGTGTGCGTGCGTATGCGGGTGGACGTGTGTATTGTGTGCGTTTGTGTGTCTGTGTGTGGGTATGTGTGTGTGTGAGGGTTTGTGTGTCTGGGTCTGTGGGTTTGTGTGTCTGTGTGTATTTGCGTGTGTGTAGGTCTGTGTGTGTGTGGGTATGTGTGTTTGTGTGTGTGTGTGTGCGGGTTTGTGTGTTTGGATATGTGTATTGTGTAGTTTTGTGTGTCTGTGTGTGTATTTGCGTGTGTGTAGGTCTGTGTGTGTGTGGGTCTGTGTTTGTGTGTGTGTGAGTGGACTTGCTGAAGACCGGTACCAGCGGTGTCAAGATCGACCTCTGTGGAGAAGGATCGTGAAGGACGCCACGGGAGAGTTGGAGGTTGGAGGAGCGACGCTCACAACAACGAGCGGAGCGTTGGGCAGCTAAAACACAGTAAGTTGGCAGAGTAGGGATCATAGGTGGTGCATCTGCCAGTCATTTCAGTCAGGCATCCCATACCACCTGCGTCTGTCCCGTGACCTCCCGTCAGCGAGCCTTCGACACTTCACGAGGCTTCAAGGGGCACATGGCCTGGAACAGGTGCCGTGGCGGTTGTTGTTGTGTGTGTGTGTATGTGTGTGTATGTGTGTGTGTGCGTTGCCAGCGGCTGGCGGAGGTGACATCTGTAAAAGAAGTGTGTAAGGCGATCCAGAGCCTAAGACCAGGAAAAGCAAATGGCAGAGATGATCTTCCAAGCGAAATGCAGAGGGAAGGTGGTGCTTGTCTACAGACTGCCCTGCATGACATCATTAAAACCGTCTGGAGCACAGGAAGGATCCCGCAGGAATGGAAGGATGCCCGAGTGGTCGCCTTCTTCAAGAAGTGGGACCGCACCGATTGTAATAACTACACCGGCATCTTGCTCCTCAGTGTGCCTGGTAAGGTCCTGACAAGGATCATTCAACATCGAACTGCCAGGCATGCTGTGGAGAGGCTTGCGGAACCCCAATGTGGTTTCAGGCAAGGGCTGTCCTGCGCTGACAACATATTCTCTGTCTGGTTGCTACAGCAGAGGAAGGAATTCAAACAGAACCTGCATCTCTGATTAATTGATCTGGCCAAGGCCCACGATACCATCAGTAGGCCAGGGCTGTGGATTGTTCTTCGTGCTTTAGGGATCCCTGACATCCTGCTAAAAATCATTAAAGACCTTCATGACGGTGGGCAAGCCCGGGTGAAGCTACGTTGTCGGGAGTCAGAGCCATTCCCTGTTCACTTTGGGGTGCGACAGGGATGCGCTCTGGCTCCTACATTATTCAACATCTTTTTGACCACATAGTTTGAGAGGCTTTCCATGGATGTTCCAGTGGAATTTCCATCTGGTACAGGTACAATGGGAGCGAGGCTGATCGATGCCCGGGTGCGGTCAAGGGATGGCTCTCTATTGGCCAACCACGTTATCTATGCCGACGATTTAGTGATTGCGCTCATTCTGAGGAGGAGTTGGGGGCTAAGCTGTTGAGCCTGGAGCTTGCCACAACGAGGTGGGGTCTCGACATTAGCCCCACCAACCGTCATTAGTAATTGGGCAGTTGTGGAGACAGTGGAGAAGTTTCCATACCTAGGCAGTGTTCTTATGGTCGGTTCTGGTTTGACAGCAAAGGTCTCGCTCCGAATCAGTCGGGCAGCATTAACGTTTCATCGGCTGCATAACGCTGTGTACAAGTTGCCTGGCCTGTTGCTCCACACAAGGCTTCGAATCTTCTCAGCTGCAGTCATGCCCTCTCTTCTCTACGCTTGCCAAACGTGGGTCCATCTGGCGGAATATCTGGGCCGACTTAAAACTTTCCGACTGACCTGCCTACGATCCATCCCGGATTTGACCATATTGGATTGCTAGAGGAGCTCACAAATTCTCGAAAGAGCTGGACAAGGTCCCATAGGTGAGCTCCTTCGGCAAGCGAGGCTGTAATGGCCGGGTCATGTAGCCCGCAAGCCCAGCCACCGCATGTCCAAACAGTTGCTGTTTGGCCGGATAGAGGGGGCTAAACGGGCGCGACACGGGTTAGAAAAGCGATGGACTGATGTGGTACAGGTGGACCTAGAGCTGAGTGGCTTTGCCGAAGACTGGTATCAGCGGTGTTAAGATCAACCTCTGTGGAGGAAGATCGTGAAAGACGCTACGGGGCTGTTGGACGCAGTCGCCCTCCAACAACGAAGGGCGGATGAGCGACGCTCACAACAACGAGCAGAGCGCCGGGCGAATAAAACACAGCAAGTTTGCACAGTAGGGAGCATCGGTGGTGCATCTGGCAGTCTTCTCAGTCAGGCAACCCATAACACCTGGGTCTGTCCCGTGACCTGTCGGCGAGGCGAGCCTTTGACACTTCGCGTGGCCTCAAAGTGCACCTGGCTTGGCACAGCGCCGTGGTGACGTCACGGCCAATTGGTGGCGAATGGCGGTTATTGTTGTTGGGTTGTGTGTGTAGAGTCAGCTGAGAGGGAACAGATATAGAGAGACATCGTGTGAGTCTACGGGTCTTTGTGTCAGTCTATGGGTCTCTGTGTGAGTCACTGTGTCGCTGTGTGTATCTATGGGTCTGTGTGTGAGTCTATAGGTCTGTGTGTGAGTCTATGGGTCTGTGTGTGAGTCTATGAGTCTCTGTGTGAGTCTATGGGTCTGTGTGAGTCTATGGGTTTCTGTGTGTTTCTATGGGTCTCTGTGTGAGTCTATGGGTCTCTGTGTGAGTCTATGGGTCTGTGTGTGTGTGTATAGACATGTGTAGAAATGTGTATCTCTATGGGTCTTTGTAGATCTCTATGAATCTATATTGTAATAATAATTGCACTTCTACAGCGCTTTTCACCCGAGGGCCACAAAGCGCTACACAGGACTCTGGAGAGAACGACGTGTCAACAACATCAGAGTAGATCAATTAAAGTGAAATAATTACTGGAAATCAATGAAGGAAGCAAAATAACAGATAAAAATAACTGTTAAACAAAAATGGAAGAAATAACAGCTTCCTGAGTAAACGCATATCAACGGAGAGCCATCATCCCGGCGTGACAACAGTGACAAGTATCAACAGTCCCAGCCGAGGACTGCATGTGTATCTTTGGGTCTCTGTGTATCTGTGTGTTTCTATGAGTCTCTGTGTGCCTCTATGTGTCTCTAGGTGTCTTTAAGGGTCTCTGTGTATCTCTATGGATCTCTGTGTATCTCTTTGTATATCTATGAGTCTCTGTTTATCTCTATGTATCTCTATGGGTCTCTGTGTATCTCTATGGATCTCTGTGTGCCTCTATGTATATCAATGAGTCTCTGTATATCTCTATGTGTCTCCAGGGGTCTCTGTGTATCTCTATGTATCTCTATGAATCTTTGTGTATCTCTATGTATCTCTATGGGTCTCTGTATATATCTATGTCTCTCTATTGGTCTCTGTGTACCTCTATGTGTTTCTATCGGTCTCTGTGTGTCTCTATGTATCTCTACGAGTCTCTGTGTATCTCTGTAATGATAATAATTGCATCTATAGAGCGCTTTTCACCCGAGGGTTACAAAGCACTTCACAAATCTGCGGAGAGAACGGCAGGTCAACAACAACGGCACTAGAACGGAAAATCAGCAGCAATAACATTTTGTTTATTTTATTAATACACACATCGTTGCAGAACAATTAAAATATGATCAGACTTTCAACTATAATGTTAAAATGCAACTTATCAGTGACTATAATACATATGTTGGCAAATGGTGAAATGTAACATTTATCTCATCTCTCATCTCATCTCATTATCTGAAATCCGCTGAATCCTATATTGGGTCACGGTGAGCCGGAGCCTATCCCGGAAACACAGGGCGTAAGGCAAGAATACACCCGACGACGGGACGCCAGTCCATCGCCGGGCATTGCGCGACAATTTTCGTCTGCGAGCCAATCAACCTATCCAGGAGCATGCTTTTGGACTGTGGGAGGAAACCGGAGTACCCGGCGAAAACCCACGCGGGCACGGGGAGAGCATGCAAACTCCACACAGAAAGGCACCCGAGCCGAGAGATTCGAACCCGGGACCTTGTTGCTGTGAGGCGTCAGCGCTAACCACTGGGCCACCTCGCCGCCCTGTAACATTCATCGTATAATAATAATAATAGCATTTCTAGAGAGCTCATCACCCAAGGGTCACAAAGCGCTACACAGAGGGGCGGGGAGAACGAAACATCAACAAGATAAGAATAGCAAATTAGCAACAACGTTTTTTTTTGGAGATGTTTTTTTTTTAATCCGAGCTGTGGGGAGAACGGCAACAACACCAGGACAGCCCAACCGAAAGATGAAAAGTGGCAACAAACCAGAGGACAAAATAAAATAAGCGATAAAAAAATAACTCTGCTACAAACAATGATGGAATAAATGTTCCCGAGCAGGCGCAGTTCGGATGATTGCCATCATTCCGGCACGACAACACTGATCCACGTCAACCTCGAGAGCTGCGCACCCTGAACAGCAGGAGGAATGCAAAAGAGGTACAGAGTAGAGATGGGAATTACAGTGTTGGAGATAGGAGTCTCGGTGTTAGAGATGGGAGTGTCAGTATGAGAGATAGGAGGCACAGTGTAAGAGATAAGAGGCACAGTGTCAGAGATAGGAGTGTAAGTATAAGAGATAAGAGTCAAGAGTTCTAGCCGGAGGACTTTAAAGCCGTATGGAACAAGTTAGTCTTGAGACGAGATATGACGATGCCCAGAGACTCAGCTGATCGAATCTCCAATGGAAGGGCATCCAGAGTCTGGGAGCAGCGCGCGAAAAGGCTCTGTCACCCATTGAATGGAGGTGCGACCTGGGCACATGCAGCAAGCCAGCACTGGAGGATTGAAGTTGTCGTGTTGAGGAGGGTGCCTGAAGTCGGTCACGGATGTTTGTCGGAGCAGCGCCAGTAAGAGCCTTGTAGGTGAGAAGGAGGATCTTGAATTAAATCCTGTATTTAACAGGTAACCAGTGGAGAGACATCAGTACTGGGGATAGTGATCGTGGATGGGTGTGCGGGTGAGGACTCTAGCAGCAGCATTCGGCACACGCTGGAGACGATTAAACAGGTAGGCATTTGTGCCAGTGAGCAGTGCATTGCTGTAATCGATTCGTGAGGAGATGAAGATGTGTATTAGCTTCTCAGCATCAGAAGGTGACAGGATGTTACGCAGTTTGGATATATTTCTGAGTTGAAATAGGCTACCTTCGTCACCTTGTTGATGTTTGTCTTGAAGGTGAGTGAGGAATCAAGAGTCACGCCTAGGCTCCGAACTGCCTTAGCGACTTCAATGGTCTGGTCGAATCTCTGTGAGTCTCTGTGTACCTCTATCGGTCTCCATGTATCTCTATGTACCTCTAGGAGTCTCTGTGTGCCTCTATGAGTCTCTGTGTATCTCTATGAGTCTCTGTATCTCTATGGGTCTCTGTGTATGTCTATGTACCTCTATAAGTCTCTGTGTATCTCTATGAGTGTCTGGGTATCTCTGTGTATCTCTATGAGTCTCTGTATCTCTGAATATCTCTATGGGTCTCTGTGTATTTCTATATATCTCTGAGTCTGTCTATCTCTATTTATCTCTATGGGTCTCCGTGTATCTCTATGTATTTATATGTATCTCAATATTTCTCTGGGTCTCTGTGTATTGCTATGTATGTCTATGAGTCTCTGTATATTTCTATGTATTTCTATGGGTCTCTGTGTATCTCTATGTATCTCTATGAGTCTCTGTGCATCTCTATGTATCTCTCTGAGACTGTGTATTTCTATGTATCTCTATGAGTTTCTGTGTATCTCTATGTATCTCTGAGTTTCTGTGTATCTCTATGTACCTCTACGAGTCTATGTGTATCTGTGTATCTCTACGAGTCTCTGTGCATCTCTATGTATCTCTCTGAGACTGTGTATTTCTATGTATCTCTATGAGTTTCTGTGTATCTCTATGTATCTCTCTGAGTTTCTGTGTATCTCTATGTATATCTACGAGTCTCTATATATCTCTTTGGGTCTCTGTGTATCTCTATGTCTCTCTATTGGTCTCTGTTGTACCTCTATGTATCTGAGTCTCTGTGTATCTCTATGTATCTCTCTGAGTCTCTGTGTATCTCTATGAGTCTCTGTGTATCTCTATGTATCTCTATGGGTCTCTATGTATCTGTGTATCTCTATGTAGCTCTATGAGTCTCTGTGTATATGTATGAGTCTCTGTGTATCTCTATGTATCTCGATGGGTCTCTGTGTATCTCTATTTATGTCCATGAGTCTCTGTGTATCTCTATGAGTCTCTGTGTATCTCTGTGTTTGTCTATAGGTTCTCCACCCTGTCCCATAGTTCGAGATTCACGATTACAGTCGCACCACCGGCCCCCCGACTATAATCGCCAATCTAGTAATGAGTCCAACCCATGAGAGCAAGAACCGCCCGGGTTCGAGTCCTCGCTCGGATGCCACCGTCCCATGTTGGTGGTCTCTCCACTGGGTACTCCGGTTACTCCGAGTACTCCGGTTACTCCGGGTACTCCGGTTACTCCGGGTCGGGGATCGGAATGACTCTGTAGAGACACGAGTAACCTAAAGAAAATGTGGTCAACTTGAAACGTCCACAGCTGAGTGACCGACTGAGAAACATAGAGAGGAAACCATAGAGAGGGGAAGGAATCGAAGAACACAGAGGAAGTCCACGCAGAACGGAGGAAAAGAGCACAGACTCCGCACTCCAAGGCTCTGGAGACGGGAGTCGAACCGGTTCAGGCAGGAACTCTTTCTTATTTCTGCGTGGCCTTAACAGAATGTAGGAGCTAATCTCCCTCACTCTCTCCCGCTCTCTCATACTACAACACACTCTCCCCTCGCTCTCCCCCCTCTCTCCCACTCCCCTCTCACTCTCCCTCACTGGCCCCTCGCTCTCCCCTGCTCTCTCCCACTCCGCCCTCATTCTCCAGCGCTCTCTCTCACTCTCCCCTTATTCTACCTCACGCTCTCCCTCACTCTGCCCTCACTTTCCCACTCTCCCCTCATTCTCCATCACTCTCCTCATCTCGCTCCCACCCTCCCCTCATTCTCCCAGCGCTCTTCCTCACTCTCCCGCGTTCTCCCTCACGCTCCCCCGCTCTCCCCGCGCTCTCCCTTACCCTCCCTCACTCTCCCCACGCTCTCCCCACTCTTCGTCACTCTACTCCACGCTCTTCTCCACTCTGCGCGCGCCCTTCCCCGCTCTTCCCACGCTCTCCCCTCGCTCTCCTCACTCACTTCATGGCTCTCCATCACTCTCCCCTAACGCTCTCCGCGCTCTCCCGCACTCCCCCCTCACTCTCCTTTACTTTTACGCACTTTCCCTTCACTCCCCCCTTACTCTCCTCGCGCTCTCCTTGATTCTCCCCTTACTCTTCCCGCGCTCTCCCTTACAATCCCCTCGCTGTCCCCGCGCTCCCCCTTACTCTCCCCTCAGTCTCCCTTACTCTTCCCTCGCTCTCCCTTCTTCTCCCCTTGCTCTCCCGTCGCCCTCCCCGCTCTCTCCCTTACTCTCTCCTCACTCTCCCTTACTCTCCCCTCGCGTTTCCCGTGCTCTCCCTAACTCTCCCTCGCTCTCCCTGCGCTCTACCTTACTCTCCTCTCGCGCTCCCATTGCTCTCCCCGCGTCCTCCCTTACTCTCCTCTCGCTCTCCCTTCGCTCTCCCTTAATCTTCCCTCGCTCTCCCTTACTCTCCCCTCGCTCTCCTTTACTCACCCTTCGCTCTCCCCGCGCTTTCCCTTACTCTACCCTCGCGTTCCCTTAATATCCCCTTGCTCTACTCTCGCTCTCCCCGCGCTCTCCCTTACAATCCCCTGGCTGTCCCTGCGCTCTCCCCTACTCTCCTCTCGCTCTCCCTTATTCTCCCCTTACTCTACCCTCGCCCTCCCCGCGCTCTCCTTTACTCTCACCTCACCCTCCCTTACTCTCCCCTTACATTCCCCCCGCTTTTCCCTCGCACTCTGTGCGCTCTCCCTTATTCTCCACTTACGCTCCCTTACTCTCCCCTCGCTCTCCCTTATTCTCCCCTTACTCTCCCGTCGCCCTCCCCGCGCTCTCCCTTACTCTCACCTCACTCTCCCTTACTCTCCCCTTACATTCCCCCCGCGTTTCCCTCGCAATCCCTGCGCTCTCCCTTATTCTCCACTTACGCTCCCTTACTCTCCCCTCGCTCTCCCTTATTCTCCCCTTACTCTCCCGTCGCCTTCCCCGCGCTCTCCCTTACAATCCCCTCGCTGTCCCCGCGCTCCCCCTTACTCTCCCCTCAGTCTCCCTTACTCTTCCTTCGCTCTCCCTTCTTCTCCCCTTGCTCTCTCGTCGCCCTCCCCGCGCTCTCCCTTACTCTCTCCTCACTCTCCCTTACTCTCCCCTTGTTTTCCCCTCGCTTTTCCCGTGCTCTCTATCACTCTCCTTCGCTCTCCCTGCACTCTACCTTACTCTCCTCTCGCGCTCCCTTTGCTCTCCCCGCGTCCTCCCTTACTCTCCTCTCGCTCTCCCTTACTCTCCCCTCGCTCTCCCTTAATTTCCCTTACTCTCCCCTCGCTCTCCTTTACTCTCCCCTCGCTCTCCCTTAATTTCCCTTACTCTCTGCTCGCTCTCCCTTAATTTCCCTTACTCTCCCCTCGCTATCCCTTACTCTCCCTTCGCTCTCGCATACTCTCCCCGCGCTGCCCCCTTACGTTCCCTTCGCTCTCCCTTACTCTCCCCTCGCTCTCCCTTACTCTCCCCTCGCTCTCCCTTATTCTCCACTTACGCTCCCTTACTCTTCCCTCGCTCTCCCTTCTTCTCCCCTTGCTCTCTCGTCGCCCTCCCCGCGCTCTCCCTTACTCTCCCCTCGCTCTCCCTTACTCTCCCCTGGCTCTCCCCGCGCGCTCCCTGAATTGCCGTTTTCTTCGCACCTCTGTGCAGGTCTTTGTGGCCCTCGGGTGATAGCGCTCTAGGAATACAATGATTGTGATTATGATGATTATGATTGTTGTTGTACGATACACGTTACACGACACCATGTCCCCAGTATACACACTATGCACACTGGTAACGTCGCATTCTAAAACCAGAGTTGAAAGTCAGATCATATGTTCAATGTTATTTATGCAGCGGTGTACATTTAAACAATTAAACTAAAATAAATGTTATTGTTGCTGAGTTTCCGTTCTATTGTCGTTGCTGACGTAGCCGCGCTCTCCGCAGCTCTGTGCAGCGCTTTGTGACCCTCGGGTGAGAAACACTCTACAAGCACAATAATTACTCTCCCCTCACTCTCCCCGCGCTCTCCCTTACACTCCCCCCGCTCTCCCTTAATCTCCTTTCGCTCTCCCCTCGCTTTCCCTAACTCTCCCCTCGCGTTCCCCTCGCTCTCTCTTACTCTCCCCTATTCTCCCTTATTCTCCCCAATTCTCCCTTACTCTCCCCTCGCTGTCCCTTACTCTCCCTTACTCTCCTTAACTCTCCCCTCACTCTCCCCTACTCTGCCCTCGCTCTCCCTCGCTCTCCCCTCGCTCTCCCCTCGCTCTCCCTTACTCTCCCCTCGCTCTCCCCTACTCTCCCCTCGCTCTCCCCTACTCTCTCCTCGCTCTCCCTTACTATCCCCTCGCTCTTCCCTACTCTCCCCTCGCTCTCCCTTACTCTCCCCTCGCTCTCCCCTGATTGCTATGCTCCTCGAGACTCGCGCGCGGCTAATTCTGGCGGTGATGTCACGGTTACCGTGGAGACGCGGTCACGTGCCGCGTGTAGGAGGGGGGGCGGGGCTCTGTGGTGACGGAGGTGGTGCGTGAGGAGCGGTGGCGCCGCGGTTAGCGCAGCGACACCCGAGTTCGATCCCCGCTCGCACGGCGCGCACACCGGTCCCGATCCGCCCTCGGCCTCCGCTGTGTAGCTGCTCCGGTCCGTAAAACATCGCCGCTACGCAGAGACGCGTGATCCTGTCCAGGCTCGGCAGAGGGCGCAAAGCCGGGCTATACCCAGGATGTAACGCCAGTAGAGCGCAGGGTTCGTTCATTTGGAGGGCGGGCGGTCATTCACTCAAGCGGACAATTAACCAATTAACCCTGGCAGCATCAGCGGCAGCGTGGCTTTAAACGGTGGGAGGAAACCGGAGTACCCGGCGAAAACCCACGCGAACACAGGGAGAGAGAGAGAGAGAGGCTCGCAAACTCCACACAGACACCCGAGCCGGGAACCGAACCCAGGTCCTTCTTGCTGTGAGGTCGCAGGGCTACTCAACTGCGCAGCCACAGCCCCTCGTGCGCTGTGCCGTGCGCTGTGCCCGTGTGCTGTGCCCCTGTACTATGCCCGGGTGCTGTACCCGTGTACTGTGCTCGGGTGCTGTGCCCGTGTGTTGTGCCCGGGTACTGTGCCCGTGTGCTGTGCCCGTGTGCTCGTGTGCTATGCCCGTGGCTCTGCGCGTGTGCTGTGCCCGTGTGCTGTGCCCGTGTGCTCGTGTGCTATGCCCGTGGCTCTGCGCGTGTGCTGTGCTCGTGTGCTGTGCCCGGGTGCTGTGCTCGTGTGCTGTGCTCGTGTTCAGTGCGCGTGTGCTGTGCTCGGGAGAGCTTTCACGGTGGTCGTGGTATCGCCGCTCCGCACTCAAGCTACGACGAACCGTCGGGCTATGTCGATCTTTTTAACAGTTGTCCAGCGGGTAAGGGGGTAAGCGAGGCACGGCGTCTCCAGGGCACTCGCGGGCGGGGCCCCGACAATGAACCTCGCAGCGGTGGGGTCTCTGGAGAGTGGGGAGGAAACCGGAGTACCGAACGTGACTGGGGGCACAGGCGGTCCACATTTCTGGTGACCCCCCTCTCCACCGCCACACAACACAACTCTCCAAAACTTAAAGAAAATAATTTTAGAATCGCTTCTCCAAAGCTGCTCTGCCAGGATAGGCGTGTCGAGCGCTCCCCTTTCTCCACATACAGTCGAGAGTCCGTACAGTCTATATCAGCGTGCACGCCGATGCGTGCGTTGTGCGGGCGATATTTAAAAACTTCATAAACTTTACCGATCTAAAATGAATAAGGGGTTTTCAAATGAATGAGTAAATAATAATAACGCTTTGCGGGGTCTATTAAATGGGAGGTGTCACAAGACTTCTGGACCACCGCGTGCCTGTCGCGATCACTGGTCTCGAAACTAGCAGAGTGCCCGCCCTGCGGGCGATCTCGTTCTGAGGGTTCTTCTGACGTCAGGATGAAGGCTCAAGAGGGGTTTGACGGTGAAACCGTGATTTAAATCTGTGGGAATTTAAATCCGAAATCGAGTTGCGGTCTCGGAACAGCGATTGTCAAATGAGTGCGAAGTTAATCTGAAACAAGAAAACGCAAAAGTCTCGGTACAAGTACGGTCTCTGACTGTTTCCAATCTAATGTCCGCGGTGCGGACATACACACAAACCATTTACATGTCTGTATATTTGTGTCGAAGTTGCATTCGTGTCACGTTTCACTTCACTATGTTAATTATGTAGCGGTAGGGAGGCCCAGTGGGTAGCGGCGCTGTCGCCTCACTGCAAGAAGGTCCCGGGTTCGAATCTCGGCTCGGGTGCCTTTCTGTGTGGAGTTTGCGAGTTCTCTCCCCGTGTCCGCGCGGGTTTTCGCCGGACACTCCGGTTTCCTCCCATTGTCCAAAAAACATACCGCTGCATAGGTTAATTGGCGTGCAGACTAAATTGCCCTCATTGCCCGGTGATGGACTGGCGTCCCATCGTGGGTATATCCCTGCCTTGCGCCCTGTGTCTGCCGGGATAGGCTCCGGCTCACCGCAACCCTGTACAGGATTAAGCGGTTCTGACAATGAGATGAGATGTTTATCATGTAAAATTAAATCAGGAAAAGGTTTTTTTTGGTGTTGAAGTCCTCTGGCTGGGATTGTTGATGCTGCTCACTGTTATCAATGAAATCCATTTTTGGGTCAGGTGACGTAAAAATTTATAAAATAATGTCGTTTAACCCTCCACCACCCGACACGGCCAATCGGCAAGGGGTTGTCACGTTGAACAGAAAACGCGCCAATTCCTTTACCATCTCAGCCCACCGGTGTGTTGAAAAGCGACCCCACAATATTTTACAAAAGCTGTATGCGACGTTTCGCTGATAACTACGTTGAGCATCATCAGGCACCCGCGCCAACAACTGGTCGGGCAGATCGGATGGCTCGTACCGCTTCCGGGTCTGTTTAAATGATGGCACCTATATTAAACTTAAACGCGATCCTACTAAATCGCAGGAACTCAAGACTACTACCCTAATTAATTAATCATCAATACCTCAAAACGAACAATACATGATCAAGCCAAGGTCATCAAAACCAACAAGGCTTTATGGTTTACCAAAGATTCACAAGCCTGATTTCCCGCTAAGACCAATAGTCAGCACAATTGGTTCTGCGCTTATAAATTAGCTCAATACGTAACAAAGCAAATTCAGTCATATATTTGTGAGTCTTGAGACGAGATTTGAAGATGCCCAGAGACTCAGCTGATCGAATCTCGAATGGAAGGGAGTTCCAGAGTCCGTGATGATGGCTCATTGTTGATCAGCGCTTGCTCAGGAAACTCTTAATTGCTTCATTTGTTTCACAATTATTATATTTGTCATGTTACGTCCGTCATTGAATTCCAGTCATTGTTTTACGTTAATTGATCTATTTCGATGTTGTTGGTGTTGTTCTTGCCGCCGTGCCGTTATGTCCACAGGTCTGTGCAGCGCTGTGTGCCCCTGTGGTGACGATATTATTATTACTATATAAAGGAAACACAAAACCCGATGCGTATTATCGACGTCGACACATCTATCTGCACTAAACAATATAAACCCACTCTCCTGTCTGTAATAAACAATACAGTACACATACAGTACGCCTACCTGTAAGATGCCATGATTGATCAGATCACACAAAGTTCCATTTTGCTGGGAGGCAGGGAGTCTGTGCAGCGGTAACATCTTCCTCCTCCTGCTCGCAGAGAGAAGCTCCTGCTCGAGAAGGTCCGACTACCGCCCAGGTCGTCTTTCTGCGCGGAGTTTGCGGGTTATCTCCCCTTGTTCTGCGTGGGTTTCCTCCTCCTCCCGCTTGGTTGTTTGCTCCGGCTCACTCCATGACTGATTACCCCCCCCGCCCCCCACTCACTCTCCTGAAGCCGCTCGTCCCGCATTGTTGCCAGATCCAATGACGCCGAATGTATACAACAGCGCAACGTCGTACTTCATTGCGAACGCGGTGCTGAGACGGTGATGAACAGGGGAACTTAGTGATTGGCTGGGTCGGGTGGAGGAAGGTTTACGACACAAAATATTTAGCGTGAAATCGCTGCAGAATCCTGGTACTTCGGTTTCCTCCCACAACGTCTAAAGACACTCGTCCACTCATGCACTCGCCCGCCAACACGGTCATCCATCCACTCACTCACCCGCTCACACACTCCACTCACTCGCCGGGTTCTCCGGTCTCTCCCCACAACCCCCCTCCCC
>JAZEWT010000022.1:7651247-7665523 GCA_036362905.1 Mordacia mordax
TTCGAGTGCCCCCTTCCCATGGGGATCTCCACATGTGGAGATAGCACTTCGTATGTTTCAAACATTGATGATGAGTGACCACTGCGCAAAGCGCTCTCTTTCTCAGCTGACAAAAAATAAAAATCTGCTCCGAGAACACGAAAGTGTCATCAATGTGTCATCATTGTGTCAGGACAGACTTGACGCACTTTCCCTACTGTGTGTGGAGGTGGACAGGCTTTGTCGAATCAGCTTCCATTAACTAATCCAAAATTGTGCAATCGGAGCATCTATAAAAATACTATTTTAGTGTTAGCATACATGTAAGTGTTGGTCATTTCAAAACACAAATTTACATTTTATGTCTTATCACTGTTTTTATTTCGAATTATATCTATTGAGGAGGGCACCATAATCTTTTCATTTCTTAGAGTCTCTGAAGCTCTTAATCTGGGCCTGCGAGCTTGTGTTTGAATCCCAAACAGACAGAGGGGAAACGCCGAGGTCCTGTAAGGTGATTGTATTTAAAACTGTCATGGCCTTGGGTCGTAAATGCAAGTTGCTGGCTATGGAGTGAAACAGGTATAGGGTGCAGCGTTCACAGTGTGCAGCACTCACAAGTAGTCTACAGCAAGCACAAGCAGTGTGCAGCACTTACATATAGCATGCAGTAAGCACAGATACTGTGCAGTACTCACACACAGTGTGCAGCATTCACAGGTAGTGTATAGCAAGCACAGATACCATGCAATACTCACATAGCATACAGCACTCTCAGATAGTGTGCAGCACTCACAGTGTGCACGAAAAGCAAGCGTAGTGTGCAACACTCCGCGTGCAGCACTCACTGATAGTGTGCAGTAAGTACTCACGGATTGGGTGCAGCAAGCACTCCGATAGGGTGTAGCAAGCTTGGTTGACACAATAAAAATATGTGAGTGCTATGCATAAGCCTACATTGTTCAGGGTTTCAGTAAGTAGAATGTTTAATCTGTAGACCTTGAATTGCATTTAGGTTCTAAAAGTGATCTAAAAAGATTGGAGACCACTGGCATGTTTCATTAATAAGCGCACGTTCTGCCATCACGTGTGCCGCCCGCTATCAGTCCACTGCTGAATGAGGGCCTCTCGGTACCGTGACGAGTCGTGATTGGTTATTAGACCATACCTCACCACGCTTGTCGCTGTGGCTTAGTGAAGACAGGGAGTGTGGACGTGGGAACACAGTACGGTACAAGCATGAGTTCATTTTTCATGCACTCTCTTTCCAGAGCTCAGCCCCAAACAGCTTTAGCATAAGCCCCTGGTACAATAATGAATTATTTAATAATAATAATTTCACTTCTAGAGCGCTTTTCACCCGACGGTCACAAAGCGCTGCACAGAGCCGCGGAGACATCGGCATGTCAGCAACAACGACGTTTTTTGGGTTTTTTTGTTACAAATCTGAGCTGTAAAGGGAATGGCATGTCAACAACAGTAACATCAGGACAGTTCAACTGAAAGTTAAATAATGGCTATAATGTATAGAAGGACGTAAAATAAGCGATAAGAAATAATTCTTCAACAAACAAAGAAGGAATAAATGTTCCCGAGCAGGCGCAGGTCAGCAATGAGCCATCCCGGCACGACAACAGTAAGTCGCATTAGCAGTCATAACCAGGGGACTTAAAAGCCGTATGGAACAAACAATGAGTATCACGGCTTAATTATGGGTATTGCTCATAAGGGCTACTCTGCATGGTCGTCACCCATCCAAGCACTCGCCAGGCTCAAGCCTGATTAGCTTCCGGTATTGGATGAGGACGGGCGTGCTCCGGGGCTCATGAACGTCATCCTCATGGACCGGTGGCTAATTGCAATGCCATGCCCTTCTCTCCACCAAAAGACACCTGGAGTCATGGAGAAGCCCACGGGAGGCGTGGGGAAGGCGGCGGTGGATGAGCTGGCGGGCAGGGTGACCGACCTGGATTTGGCCAAGACGCGGAACAACAGACAGCTCAGGTGAGGTGTGTGAGCAATGGGGCATGCCAGAATCTAACTCTCAGATTGGCACGTGGACTTACGCGCTCGTAAAGTGACGCACAAATGGACTGGCATGTGGACGGGTGCATGCACAGTCGCGCAGTCCTGGAGTGACACAATGGCGCTGACACTCGTATCCTGACACAGTAACACACAGTGGGCGGCAGGGTGGCACAGTGGTGACATCTGCACCTCACAGAAAGAAGATCGTGCCCGAGGCGGTTAGATTCCTGCCTCAGGTGGCTTTCTGCATAGCGTTTGTGCGTTCTCTCCCCGTATTCTGCGTGGGTATTCTCCAGTTTCTTCAGTTTTCTCCCACAACCAACAAAACGCTCGTTAATTAATTGACTGATAAAATGATAATGTAAGGGAAGCAGTGTCTGGCGGTTTGGCGTCGGCTGACTGACCCCCTCCCCCCTCTCGGAGGTTTCCTCGCTACGCCTCCCGTGTCTCCGCGTCTCGTCCACGACCAGGCGTGGAGTTTGCTCGGCGCTATGAACGGTGTTATTTTTTATTATTCAACACTCGTGAACTGACACTTAGGGACTGGCACACACACTCCCAAACGAAGTGACACGCAACTGACATGCTAGCGAGTGATATGTCACTCGCCAGCCCACACCAACGTTTTGAAGTATGGTCATACAACCCTCCCATAACCACATCATCATCATTATCAATAACTGCTTAATCCTGGGCACGGGGAGAGAGAACTCGCAAACTCCGCACAGAAAGGCACCCGAGCCGGGAATCGAACCCGGAGCCTTCTTGCAGTGAGGTGGCAGCGCTGCTCAGTGCGCCACCGTGCCAGTCACTACACCTCCACGCCACTCACTGCGCCACCGCACCGCCCTCCACGACCACATGGCATGCGGAAGACTTCATCCAACAGTGGGTTGACAAAGCACCAAGCAAGCCAGCTGTACGCCTGGCAAATAAACATTAACAAACATCCAAAATATGAATACTGCAATTTCCAATTAATCCTTATAGATTGCAGTTGCAAACACTATTAGTGAGCACCCAATAATTCCTGAATGCCATGTGACAGGGCTTGTGCAGTCTTGTGTCCACGCGTCCCTGATTACTGGCTCGTGGAATGTTAATCTCACCGTGAGCTCAACCACTGTAAACTAACGCGCTGGCTTATCTTGATGCATAGGGATGTATCCAGAGAGTAACATTCACTGACACACACACTGACACATTTACTGAGTGACACATTCACTAACACACTCACACACAGACACACTCAGTAACTGAAACACACTGACAACCAACAACAACTGCCATGCGTCACGAAGTGGCGGTGACGTCACTACGGCGCAAGTGCCAGGCTCTTTGCACCTTGAAGCCGCATGAAGTGTCGAAGGCTCGCCGACATGAAGTGAAGGGAGAAACCAGGGTGTTGTGGGTTGCCTGACTGAGATGACTGGCAGATGCACCACCTGTACTTCCTACTGTGCCAACTTGCTGTGTTTTAGCTCCACTGGTTGTTGTGAGTGTTGCTCCTCTGCCCTCCGTTGTTGTTGGAGGGTGACTGTCTCCAACTGCCCCATAGAGTCTTTCACAATCCTACGCCACAGAGGTTGATCTTGACACCACTGGTACCGGTCTTCAGCAAGTCCACTCAGCTCCAGGTCCTCTTGTGCAACCATCAGTTCACCTCTTCTCTAGCCAGTGCCATGCCTTATAGGCCTCCTCTATCCAGCCAAACTGCAACTGCTTGGGCATGCGGTGCGCTGACACTCACTGACTGACACACACGCGCACACTCAATGGATTGCAGGCCACGTGCAGTGTAGCCACCGCCACCTGGTTAACGTATGGCTAAATGAACGCATGACAAGAAAGCACTGGGATTCTTAGACTTGCAGGGTGAATGATTACACACGGACAATCTTATCAGTATCACCTTTATGGAGCTTTAAAGTTTAATGTTAAACGTTGATCATAAACCTTTCACCCCTGTGCTGACCCAAGCTAACATCCACGTGGTTCACAATAAAAAGTTAAGGTGCAGCCCTGCAGTATCTTGCTCACGTCACTGCTGGCATGAACGGCCTCCACTAAAGGCAGGGTATTTTGGCCTATGTCTTGGAAGGTTGAGGAGTACCTGCACTTTACCCTACCACACGCAACCCCCACCATGGATCGTAACAGTATCATGGTGGAGCAGTTTGCATGTTCCTATGAACCTCAGAGCCATGTCCAGCACTCCTGGTAGGGTCCCCCTTGATGAACAAGTCTGGAGTCCGGCACTCCTGGTAGGGTCTACCTTGGTGAAAAAGTCTGGAGAACAGCACTCCTGGTAGGGTCTACCTTGGTAAACAGGTCTGGAGTCCAGCACTCCTAGTAGGGTCTACCTTGGTGAACAGGTCTTCAGTCCAGCACTCCTGCTAGGGTTTCTGTTGGTGAACAGGTCTAGAATCTAGCGCTCCTGGTCAGGTCTCCCGTGGTGAACAGGTCTGGAGTTCAGCGCTCCTGCTAGGGTCTCCCTTGGTGAATAGGTCTAGGGGAGGTTCCAAATAAATAGTGATCTGAAAACCCTTGGACTAAAGCATGTTTGCGTCAGGAATTGCATCCCATTGTAATCAGAGAGAATTCCGTCCGCAAAATATTATTGTTGATGCTGCCCTCTAGCGGACAGTGCCCAGCATCCTTATTTTTAAAAATCCATTTTGTCAAATCTTAGCAATATGTTCAGTTATTCATTTAATCATATCAATATTCAATGTTTCGCGGGCCGAATGCATGCACTGATGCTCGATGTAGCTGAAGGTCGCTGCCCGGGGGCAGACCTGGCTGGAAGCCAGCCGTTAGACTGGCTTTCAGCTATAATTCCGCGCACAGCACATCGTGCCCATACACGAACCAATATCGAGCCAGGAACTTTTAACAGGCAGCACAAAAGAAACATTGTCTTCTCTCCTCCTTCAAATCCCAATGTTTCTTTCCTCATTCCTTGCATCTCGCCTCCCCCCCCACTGCCCCCGCTGTGCTCCCCATAATCCCACACAGGTGACTCCCACGCGGAGCTGAGCAGGATTAGGGTCACTATTGGATAACGTTCCCCCCTATAGACACCCCCCCCCACGTTCCTGTCCCCTCCTCACGCGGCCCCCCACGAATCACGTCGCGCTCACCGCATTGGGCGGCCACGCAATGTAGGGGGAGTTGTGGCCGGTGGGACGCTCATGGGGTGAGGGTGCCGCGCGTGTGCTGGCCATCCGAGGGAGATGTCGTCTCGCGGTGGGCTCTGACTTGACGGCTCGTCATAGCTCTGCGTCTCTCCGTCCCGTCTGTCCATCCTGTCAGTCCGTCCGTCGTGTTTGTGCTTCTTGAGTGTTATGTATAAATTGTCCACGTGCACGTGTATCACCTACGTGTTCGTATAATAGGTGCTTGCTAATAGCACTTGACCGTACATTCTCTTAGGGTTATAGGGGATATCCTTGTCTTCGTGTCAGCTTCGCTTGCTCAGCAGGCATATGCAGCTTCTCTTCGTGTAGTTCCTGTATGCGCGTACGTGTGTGCGGCCTGTGTTTGTATTTCGTTAATCGTCCCGGTGCGTCCGTGTGTCTCGAAATTGTCCTCACTCCCCCCTGTATCCCCCGTAACCCTCGTGACATACCTCTGCTCAGTCGTCCCTCGCTTGGCCGATGTAACGGCCGCATTCGCTCCCTGCCGAGTCGGTTCGGCTCGATTTAGTTCCTTGGTCTTGCCCGGCGAGATCTAGCGACATCGCAATTACCGGGCATCGCTCACAGCAAGATCCTGCATCGTCCTGCAAGCACAAGCTCGTGCTCTGACAAAACGCCCATCGCTTTGACACGATTCGATCAGATTTTGATCACTGTAGAATGATCCGGCAGGATTCGGATATACCAGATCGCTGCAACTTGATTGTGCCGGGTCCACATTACTCCACCGAGCTTCTGCAAGATCGCAATTGGTACGGGACAATCTGGTGACCTCTGTCAGGTTGCGCCCCCACCCACACAATCCGATTACCAACACTCCAAAGTGATCCAGGAGGCTACCGAACACCAACGACGTCTGAACACCAACGACGTGCTCTGAGCAGACGGCTCCGTCTCTGCCAGCTCGAACCACAATATCCTCGTTGTTATAACTCTGCTTTCAAACACCTTCCACGCTTCAGCTTCATCCGGCATCTTCTCAGTCACTCCGGCAGGATCGGAAGAGATCTTGACTCCTCCGTGACAATCCTGCACGGTTACCATCAATCCGGCTCCAGCTTCAACTGGCAACGCTTATCCAGCAGGATTGACTTCACAACTCCGTTTTGCTCCCGCGAGACCCAGATCGAGCCTGCTCCATCCAGAATTTTTTCTCCGCTCTCTCGAGCCACGTCCGGCAAGACTCTTACCGACTCCTGCACGACATTCCCAGCCGTTTGCCCGAACCGGATCCTCCACGTCTGCCCGTCTTGGCGCATACGTGACGACGATGATGACGACCGCGACGGCGAACTGCGCTCCGAGCCAGCGGACGCTCTCGGCGAAGCTGGACCGGCTGGAGCAGGCGGTGCGGGGCGTGAGCCTCGTGCTCCGCCGTGGGGGAGCGGCTGCCTCCTCGTTCGCGGCCGGGACCCCCTCTGGCCGCCGCAGTCGCGCACCGAGCCTCACCTCATCCTGCGCCTACCCGCTTGCGTCGTGGTCCAGTGGGCCGGCGGACGGGGACAGCCTGCGCTCATGGAACTCCACGCTGGTGCTGTGCCGTGAGGAGGGCAACCTAGACGGAGGACGCGGCGGCGACGGCGATTATTGCGGGGAAGAGGAGGAAGAAGCGGAGGTGGGAGGGGAGGAGGATGCCAGCTGGGCGCTGAACAAGCTGATCAGGGCCGTGCGGTCGTTACGGGGAGAGCCGGAGGTGCAGATAAGGTGCCACGAGTTGTTCCATCAGAATGGATCCTTCACCGTGATTTTTTCGTTCCATTGTAGTTATGGATTGTGGATCGTGCCGGGCATCGGTGTGCCACGTTCACCGCTTGTCTAAGACGTTCCTGGTTGGAATTCCGACCATCCTGGTTATTACTGTGGATATCGTACTCTATGTTTTTGAAAAGTTTTGCTGGCTGGCTGGCGCACGGACAGGCGGGCATGTGCGTGGTGGGTTTGCGCGTCGTGCTGTCATACCTTTAAAAGATGGAGGTGCATCTTACTTTCAATTGCATCCTTTAATCCGGGGAACAGGGTACATGGTGACAACAAGACGTCGATTACGAGTTCCGCGGTTCCCATTAAATCCATGTCTCCGCGCCTCAGTATCCGTGTCCTGTCCCTGACCAGTCCTGGAATTTTCACCGTTTATAAATTCTGTTATTATTATTTATTGTTATTAGAAACCCGCGATGGCTTTTCTGTGCCATTGCTCCACTGCCCCCCCCTTCCCCCAGGCTACGAGTGATCACGTGGAACGTGGGAACTGCCGAGCCCCCCGAGGAGGCTGAGGCCTTGCTCGGCTTCGATCAAGACGGCCCCCCACCTCACCTCCTCATCATCGGGTGAGCCCCCCACACCTCTGCAGTGCTGGGCGAGCCCCTGCAGCAGTGAGCAGGTTGCTCGGCCTCTAACGGCTTCAAGGGGGATCCTGTCTCTGCGTGCGTGTGCACGTACGTGTGTATGTGCGCGTGCACATACACGTTCATAGCTAAGCCTCTTTATATTGTTATATCCATTAGTGGTATTTTTCATGTTTGTTTTTTTTGTTTCATGCCTTGTTGCCGTTACATCAGTGTGTCTGTCTTGTACAGTTATTTATTTGTCCCGAGGTGTTTATGCTTGTTAACGTTGTTTTAAGCAATGAAATTCATTTTTTGGGTTAGGTCATGCAAAAATTTGTGTCGTTAACCCTCCATTACCCGACATGGCAAATTGGTAAGGCTTGTCACGTGAACAGAACGTACCAATTCTTCACTATCTCAGCAAACAGGTGCGTTGGAGAGCAAACCCACAGCATTTCCAATGCTCTGCAATGCACGTTTAGAAACTTTCCAGCTGGACTGCCTACAATCCATCCTGAGTTTAACCAGGTGGGATTTTGTGAGGAGCTGACAAATCCTCGAAATATCTGGACAAAGTCCATTTGTAAACTCCTCCGCCATGCGAGGCTGTGGCAGGGTCATGTAGCCCGCATGTCCAGCCACTGCATACCCAAGCAGTTACAGTTTGGCCAGATGGAGGGGGCTAAACAGGTGTGGCACGGGCTAGAGAAGAGATAGACTGATGTGGCACAGGAGAACCTGGATCTGAGTGGACTGGCTGAAGACTGGTACCAGCGGTGTCAAGATCAGCCTTTGTGGAGGAGAATCGTGAAGGACGCTACTGGGCAGTTGGAGGCAGTTGCCCTCCTACAACGGAGAGTGGAGGAGCGACGCTCACAACAACGAGCAGAGCGCCAGGTGGCTAAAATACAGCGAGTTGGCAGATTATGAGCGCATTTGGTTCATCTGCCAGTCATCTCAGTCAGGCAACCCATAAAACCTGGCTGGGTCTGTCTCATAATCTCCTGTAAGCGAGCTTTCGATACTTCACGAGGCTTCAAGGTGCATATTGCCCGGCACAGGCGCCGTGGTGACGTCACCAGCACTTAGTGGCGAATGGCGGTTGTTGTTGTTGCGTCAGGCTGCAGGAGCTGAGTGCGCGCGTCGATCTGCTTCTCCGCGACTCCCTCGTTGACGACCCCTGGAGCTGCTTCTTCATGGACGAGCTGGCTCCACGCGGATACATACGGGTATGCGTGTGTGTATCTGTGTGTATGTGCAGGTACGTGTACGTGTGTGTACGTGTGTGTGTATGCGCTGGCTCCGCGTGGATGCATACGGGTACGCGCGTGTGTACCTGTGTACTGCATGTACGTGTGTATACATGTGTGTACGTGTGTATGGGCGTGTGTACGTGTGTGTGCGTACGTGTGTGTATGCGCTGACACCGTGCAGATACGTGCGGGTGAGCACGTGTGTACGTGCCTGTGTGTATGTGTGTACGCGTGTACATACAGGTATGTGTGTGTACGTGTGTGTGCTGTATGTGTTTGTACTTGTGTGCTACCTCAGATAATGAAATAAGTAGCCACAACCTTGTAGTAGCTGGCGGAGATGCCACCTATACAGGAAGTACGTAAGGCGATCCAGAGCCTGAGACAAGGAAAAGCACCGGTCAGAGATGATCTTCTAAGCGAAACGCTGAGGAAAGGTGTGCTTGTCTGCAGACTGCCCTGTATGACATTTTAAAACCATCTGGAGCACAGGAAAGGTCCTCTAAGAATGGAAGGATGCCCTAGTGGTCCCCCTCTTTAAGAAGGGGGACCCCACCGATGGTAATAATTACATGGGCATCTCACTCCTCAATGTGCCGGGAAAGGTCCTAGCAAGGATCATTCAACATCGCCTTGCCAGGTATACTGAGGAGAGGATTGTGGAACCCCAACGTGGTTTCAGGCTGAGGCAGTCTTGCATAGACACCATATTGTCTGTCCGGTTGCTAAAGCAGAGATGTAAGGAATTCCAACAGAACCTGCATCTCTGCTTTATTGACCTGGTCAAGGCCTATGATACCATCAATAGGCCAGGGCTGTGGATATTCTTCATGCTTTCGGGATCCCTGACACCCTGCTCACCATCATTGAGGACCTTCATGAGGGTCAGCAAGCCCGGGTAAAGCTATGCCCTGTTCACCTTGGGGTGCGACCGGGATGCTCTCTGGCTCCTACGTTATTCAACACATTTTGACCATGTAGTTCGAAAGGCTTTCCATGGATGTTCCAGTGGAATTTCCATCTAGTTTAGGTACAATGGGAGGTTGATCGATGCCCGAGTGTGGTCAAGGGATGGCTCCCTATTGGTCAACCATGTTATCTATGCCGATGATTTGGCATAGATAACACGCCAAATCATGTTATCTATGCCATATCATCGGAGAAGTTGGGGGCTCTGCTGTTGAACTTGGAGAATGCCACAAAGACGTGGTGTCTTACCATTAGCCCCACCAAAACAAAGCACCTATGTGGGTATTTAGTTCCATCGAATACTCCACCTCCTCAACTCTCTATGGGTGATGTGGCAGTTGGGGAGACAGTGGAGAAGTTTCCATACCTAGGCCGTGTGCTTATGGCCTATTCCGGTTTGACAGCGGAGGTTTCGCCTCGAATTAGTCGGGCAGCGTTATCATTTCATCGGCTACGTAACGCTGCATGAAAGCTGCCATGTCTGTCGCTCCACACAAAGCTTCGGGTTTTCTCAGTTGTGGTCATGCCCTCTTTTCTCTATGCTTGTGAAACGTGGACCCCTCCCTAGCGGCATATCTGCACCGTCTTAAAACTTTCCGGCTGGCCCACCTACAATTCATCCTGGGTTTAACCAGGTTATATTGTGTGAGGAGCTCACAAATTCTTGAATGACCTGGACAAAGTCTCATTTGTGAGCTCCTCCGGCAGGCAAGGCCACAGTGGGGCTGGGTCGTGTAGCCCACATGCCCAGCCACCACATGCCCAAGTAGTTGCTGTTTGGCCGGATAGAGTGGGCTAAACGGGCGTAGCATGGGCTCGAGAAGAGATGGACCAATGTGGCACAGTAGGAGCTGGAGCTGAGAGGACTCGCTGAGAGACTGGTACCAGTGGTGTCAAGATCGACCTCTGTGGAGGAGAATTGTGAAGGACGCTACTAGGCAGTTGGAGGCAGTCGCCCTCCAACAACAACCGAGGGTGGAGGAACGACGCTCACAACAATGAGCGGAGCGTTGCGCATCTAAAACACAGCATGTTGGCACAGTAGGCAGCGAAGGTGGTACATCTGCCAGTCATCTCAGTCAGGCAGCCCATAATACCTGGGTCTGTCCCGTGACCTGTTGGCGAGCCTTCGACACTTCACGTGGACTGAAGGTGCATATGGCCTGGCACAGGCGCTGTGGTGATGTCACCGCCACTTAGTGGCGAATGGCGGTTGTTGTTGTTGTACGTGTGTACGCGCTGGCTCCGCGCGGATACGTACAGGTGCGCATGTTAACCTGTGTGTACTTACAGGTACGCATGTGTACTTGTTTGTACGTTTTTGTACATTCAAATACGTGTGTGTGTGTGTGTGTACTCGTGTGTACGCGCTAGATACATGCGGGTATGCGCGTGTGTACGTGTGTGTGTACATGTGTGGGTACGTGTGTGTGTATACGTGTGGGTATGTGTGTATTTGTGTGTTTATCTGTACGTGTAGGTATGTATGTGTATTTATGTGTACGTGTGTGTATGTATGTGTGGATGTGTGTATATTAATGTGTATGTGTGGGTACGTAGGTGGACGTGTGTGTACGTGTATGTACGTATGCGTGTGAGTACCTATGTGTGCGGTGGCGCAGTGGGTCGCGCTGTCGCCTCAGAGCACCAAAGCCCGGGTTCAATTCCCAGCTCGGGTTCCTTCTGTGTGGAGTTTGCAAGTTCTCTCACTCCGTGCTGATGTGGGTTTTCGCCGCGTACTTCGGTTTACTCCTACCGTCCAAATATATGCTGCTGCCTAGGTGAATTGGCCTGCTGAGTAAATTGCCCCCGGTGCCTTTTGATTGACTGGTGTCACATCCTGGGTGTTCCCCCGTCTTGTGCCTCTGTTCGTCTTGGTGAGTGAGCGAGGGAGTGTGCGTGAGTGAAGAGTAGTGAGGAGCGAGGAGCGAGCGTGCGAGTTATTTCGATGACTACAGGGAGGTGCGTGCGTGCATGCAGCGTGAGTCCGTGCGTCTGCAGGGGCTGCTGCTGCTCCTGTTCGCTCAGAGCTCCGTGCTGCCACTGCTCAGGGACGTGCACACGGGGTACACGCGCACAGGCCTCGGGGGATACTGGGTGCGTACCCCGCCACGACAACCGCAACAACCGCTGCCGACTCCACAACAACCGCCGCCACCATCACAACAACAACCACAACAAAATCCGCCACCATCACCTCGATTTTAAGCGAGCGGAGTTCCCACGCTACGCATGTAACGAATTCTCCTGATGTCTCCTATTGAATATGGTCGGTCAGTCAGAGTCTGTACCTGTTCAATCCTGTACGGTGTCACGGGGGGCCTGAGCCTATCCCCGCAGACACAGGGCCCACGGCGAGGCTACACCCAGTATGCGACGACAGTACATCGCAGGGCACTGGGGGCAATTTACTCAGCAGTCCAATTAACCTCGACAGCAGCGTGTCTTTGGACAGTCAAAGGAAACCAGAGTACCTGGCGAAAACCCATGCCATAACTGGGGGACCGAGAGAACTCGCAAATTCCACACAGGCACCCGAGCCGGGAATAAAACCCGGTCCTTCTTGCTATGAGGCAACAACGCTATTTAATGCATTACCACCGTGCCGCCCTCTTATTGGACAAGGGTGTCTGCTAAACTACAATAAAAATAATTGTATTTTTTGCTACTGACAAGGCTGCTGTGCCTCATATTTCTCTGCTTGATGAAACTGGAAGAGTTGCTTACGAGGGTTGACGCTACTTGTGCAACAATGGGGAATGTAAAGCTAAAATAGCATTAACGTTAACTCAGGGTAGTCGGTTAGCGGAGAGTAAATCTTTAGTTCCGCGATGCCGCGAACTGTGTTCACGACTCAGGCGATGGAGGCGTCGTGGCCCTGCCGGCTGCGCCTTGCGTTTGGTGAAGTAAGGACCGCGATCCTCTCCCCCAGGGCAACAAGGGCGGCGTGAGCGTGCGCGCGTCGCTGTGCGGCGCCTCCCTCTGCTTCGTCAACTGCCATCTCCCGCCGCACGAGGGCGGCTGCCTCCAGCGCCTCGACGCGCTGGCGCGCATCCTGGACGAGCAGCGGTTTCCTGCGGCGGGAGCCGCCGAGGACTGTGCCGCCGGCGGCGCCGGAGGCGACGTGGGCGGCAAGGAGACGGACGACGGCGTCGCGATACTGGAGCACGAGTGAGCTGGGCGCGCTTCACCTCCGCGTCCGCCGCCCGCTACCTGCCCCTCCTGAAGTGACGGAGAGGCCGAGCGTCTGTGTGTCTGTGCGTCCCCACGCAGCGTCGTGCTCTGCTTCGGGGACCTCAACTTCCGCATCGCGGACCACGGCCTGCGCTTCGTCCGCGACTGCATCGACAGCGACCGCTTGCACCTTCTGTGCTGCAAGGACGAGGTGCGCTGCCTCCTCCGTGCCCGTCGCAGGCGGCAGTAACCGCGTCGCCCAACGTGAACGACACCGACTTTGCCATCGACACCAACACCTACGCTACCATTATTATTATTAATTATTATTTATCAGACGCCGTTATCCAGGGCAACTCACATCATTACAGAGGTGCAGTGAGGAAACCACAGAGAGGCGAGGAGAAGGCAGCCATGCATTCAGCCGGTGCCAACATTAACCAGACACTGCATTATATTACCATGTTATCAGTTCATTAATTATCGAGTCTTTTTTTTTTTAGATGTGTGGGAAAACCGGAGAACCCGAAGAAAACCTATGCAGAACAGGGAGAGAGCTAGAGAGAACACGCAAACTTCGCACAGAAAGGTAGCCCCGGGCAGGAATCTAACCGCCTCAGCCAGGACTTTTACTGTGAGGCGTGGACGTTAACGCTGCGCCACTACCGCCAACGCGACAGAGAGAGGGCAGCGCTCAGTGGCACAGCTATCCCAAAAGAGCAGCTTTGAAAAGCAGTCGTGATTCATCGAACGGTGAAAACCTGCATCAGTGCCATCTCTGTCAACAACAGCACCAACGTTACCATCAACGACATCACCAGTTACCACCAACGCAAACCTTACCGTGCCTTGCGATATACTGGCATTACATCCGAGGTATAACCCCGTTTTGTGCCGTCTGCCGGGTCAGGCAAGGAGACGGACGACGGGTATCGATGATTATGAACTGACCTCACCATCAACAACAACCTTCACCATCTTCGACAAAATCTCCCACACTGTTGTCCGCTTCAAAATGACCGAGAACTGCTCTGAAGAGCTGGTCTTTCAGGACAACTGCGTCGAGCGTTCCTCCTCCTCCTCCCCCTCCTTCCCTCTCGTTCCCTACGTTTCATTTCCCGCGTTGCGGGCATCACCGGGCTGTTGCGAGAGATCAGCTGTTGAGAGCAATCGTTGTACGTGGAACCGTGAGATACATCGATTCAACACCCGTGTCACCGCCGTTACGCTCTTACACTTACACCTCTTTGTCACTCATTATTTATTGTAATTATTGGGAGGAGTTCGGTGAGGCTATGGAGGAGGACTATCGGTCAGCCTCGAAGAGATTCTGGCAAACCGTCTGG
>JAZEWT010000022.1:7674103-7687177 GCA_036362905.1 Mordacia mordax
ATGAGAGACATATATAAGATTACAACAGGTTTTACCGTATCTGGCGATTATGCAGGTGTTAAGATGTTAACACCTGTAATCTTATATATGTATACTGGCAAAAAGTACCCATAGTGTGTAGACTATGTATAGACTATAGAGAGGAGGGCTCAGTGACACGGCTATAGACTACAGAGAGGAGCGCTCAGTGACACGGCTGTAGACTACAGAGAGGAGCGCTCAGTGACGGCTGTAGACTACAGACTATAGAGAGGAGGAGCGCTCAGTGACACGGCTGTAGACTACAGACTATAGAGAGGAGGAGCGCTCAGTGACACGGCTGTAGACTACAGACTATAGAGAGGAAGAGCGCTCAGTGACACGGATATTGACTATAGAGAGGAGCGCTCAGTGACACGGCTGTAGACTATAGACGAGAGAGGAGGCGCGTTCAGTGACACGGATATAGACTGTACAGACTCTATGTGTAGACTAGAGAGGCTGTACTGACTTGAAAGAGCAGCTCTGGAAAGCAACAATGGCACACCGAGCAAATACCCACTTCAGTGCGACGATGCTAGTCGACGTATGTTGATGGAGCGATGGCACAGCGGTTAGCGCACGGGACAGTACTTTATACCCGGCGGACCAGAGTTCGATTCCCGGCCACAACTCCTAGCAAGTGGTGTCCGACTCCCTGCGCATGCAGCCCGCATTGACCAGCGTGGTGAAGTATGGTCAAACATACCCCCGCGAGTACCACGGCATGGGGAGACGTTCATTGACAGACCTGCAGCCACGGTGTCTGCGCAGTGAGTAGCGCTGTCGCCTCACAGCAAGAAGAGCCCGGGTTCGGTTCCCGGCTCGGGTGCCTTTGTGGAGTTTGCAAGTTCTCTCTCTCCCCGTGTCCGCGTGGGTTTTCGCCAGGTACTCCGGTTTCCTCCCATCGTCAAAATACACGCTGCTACCTACGTTAATTGGTCTGCTGAGTAAATTGCTTGCAATGCTCTGCGATGTCCGGGCGTTACACCCTGGGTATAGCCGCGCCTTGCGCCCTGTGTCTGCCGGGAGAGGCTCCGGCACCACGCGACTCTGTACATGATTAAGCGGGCACTGATTCTGACCGATCATCATCAGCCCACGCTCTGTTCCGCCGTTAGTCGCTGCGAAATGAGCCCGCACAGCCGCCTCTGTCTCCCCAAGGCGCTTGTTTATGATTCCTCGCGTTACGGCCGAGTGGACCCAGGGGTGGTCCCGTCCATGCGCTTCCTGCTGTGTCACAACCTGAACGCGGAAGCGCTGAGTGGCGAAGACGCTGTTGCTGATCCTCGCCGCCTCGCAGCGGGGGACGTGCGGACAGGAGCTCGCAGACTCGGCCGTGGCGGACACGGACCCCGCGGAGTTCTCCCGCTGGGACTGGTTGTGTCGGTGAGTAGCAGCAGCAGCAACAACATCGGCAGCAACAACAACATCCGCCGCCGTTCGTCAAGGCGCGGCGGTGGCGTCTGCACCGCGTTTGTACCAAGTCAGGTGCACCTTGTGGATATCAAGTGTCGAGGAGGCCACGGACCCCAGGTGCCACGGGACCCCAGGTGCCACGGGACCCCAGGTGCCACGGGACCCCAGGTGCCACGGGACCCCAGTCCCAGGTGCCACGGGCTGACGAGGTACCACCTGTGCTCCCCACCGCAGCACCAGCTCGCTACTAGGGAGACAAAGGCGGCCGGGGCTTGTGCTTTCCACCCACCCCGTCAGGTGCCGTGCTTTACCTGTTACCTGTGTGAGGACACTACGTGTTAGGGTTTGAGGAACGGTGGCGCAGCGATTAGCGCAGCGCTAGGAAACCCGGCGAGCGGAGTTCGAGTCCAACTCACGATCACCAACCGAACGAATCTTGGGCCTCCCGTAGATCGACTCAGCCTCAAACGAGTACACTCCCTGCTGCATTGGCGATAACGACCAACCCCCTCGAGTACCGGACCAGCCTGGATAGCAGCTCGCTCGCAGCACTTGCCCCAACAGCCCCGGGGCACCTTTGTCATTGTTCCATCCGTGTGCTCGTTCCAGTGGCTGGAAGCAGAACCAGGAGATGGAAGAGGTGGAGGGTGGGGGTGAGGACGTGAAGATCTGCTCAAACTGGTGAGACCGCATATTTTGTACTCACGTGGTGCCGAGCCTCGCGCCGTACCAGGCTGGGTGCGCCTGTGCGCCCACGCCTGGCGGTCGGGTCTTGCAGGTGGTCGCGGTGATGTGGGTGTGAATGGGGGGTCGTCCGGGGTGACGAAGGGTCAGGTGAGATGAGAATGAGAAAGTGAGGGCAACAGAAAGTGTGGTGGGATTCTTCCCCCTCCTGAGATCGTTAACAACACGTGGTCTGAGGGGGGGGGGGAACATAAGGCGGACGGGTGATGATCAAATTGGCTATACGGACGTGGAATGATATCTCGTGGTTGGGTGACGTCCGAGGGGATATAAAGAGGTGTACGGGAGCGAAGGAAGAGAGTCTGTGTGGGAGTGGGCAGCGGAGCGACCATCTCTCTCTCTCTCCTCCATGCACCCACGCGCTGCCTCGCCTCCTGTCCTCCCCCGTCCTTCCCGCAAGTCCCCTGGTCCCGTGCTCCCTGCCGCTCTTTCTAATTCGTCTACCCTATTGTCCGCAACCCCGTCCTCACTGGCCCTTCTCTCCACTTCCCCCAACAGTATGCTGGCTCCTGAGTGGTCAATCTGTCATTTGTCCCTAACATGGCAGCTGCTCTGGATCCAGGTGCGACCTTGCTGGTTGGAACCTGGCCCTTGGCGGTGCCCCCGGCTGAACCAAATTTCCACAGCTTGGGAGAAACCTTGGCATTTATTCCCCCTCGGGGGGTCCTGGTCTGAAACCCATAGTCGTGGTCTCAGGGTGCACCAATGCGGGCCTTTACATCGTTTTTGGTGTGGGGTGCGTGAGATCCATGGAATTACACTTGCTTACCCTTCCCCGCTGAACAACTGTTAAAAAGAGTTGCATAGATCAACGGTTCCTTCCAGCCTAAATGAAATCTGTGCTGGTAAACATTGGCACTATGGCCAGGTGTGGTGCTGGCCACCCACCCCCTCCCGTGCCGTTCACGGGCACCACTGGGTTTCCGCACTTCCCTCTGTGCAGCGCTGAGGCTACACGGGGGACCTTTGCCTTTTTGTGTGCAGCCGGCGGAGAGTGGCGGCGCTGAACGCGGCGCTGCACGAGGCGCACTGCGTGCGCCACCTCACTGTGTGCGGGCGCTGCGGAGAGGCGGTGCCACGCGCGCAGCTCCTCGAGCACGAGCAGCGCGAGCACGGCGAGGTGAGCGGCGACGGCGCGGGACGGCGCGGGGTGGTGCGAGGTGACGCGCGGTGACGCGCGATGACGTGGGGTGGCGCGGGACGGCGCGGGGTGGTGCTAGGTGACGCGGGGTGATGCGGGGTGACGTGGGGTGGTGCGGAGTGACGCGGGTTAACTCGAGGTGACTCGAGGTGACGCGAGGTGACGCGGGGTGACGCGAGGTGACACGGGGTGACGCAAGGTGACACGGGGTAACGCGGGGTGACGTGGGGTGACGCGGGGTGACGCGGGGTGACACGGGGTGATGTGAGGTGACACAGGGTGACGCGGGGTGACGCGAGATGACGCGGAGTGACGAGATGACGCAGGGTGACGCAGGGTGACATGAGGTGGTGCGAGGTGATATAGGGCGACACATGATGACTGGAGATGATAATAATAGTTGCACTTCAAAAGCGCTTTTCACTCGAGTTTAATTGACAGTCAAATTACGGTTATAATTTAGAGAAGAGCATAAAATAAGCGATAAAAATAATAATTAAACAAACAAGGAAGAAATAAGTGAGCCATCATCCCAGCAAGACAATAGTGAGCCGCATCAACAGGCCTAGCCTGAGATCTTCAAAACCTTAGGGAAGAAGTGAGTCTTGAGACGAGATTTGAAGATGCCCAAGGACTCAGCTGATAGAATCTCGAGTGGAAGGACGTTCCAGAGTCTGGGAGCAGCATGCGAGAAGGCTCTGTCACCCATCGAATGGAGGTGCGACCTGGGCACATGCAACAAGCCCATATTGGATGATAGAAGTTATCGTGTTGAGGAGGGTGCCTGAACTACGTTATGGATGCACGTCGGAGCAGCGCCAGTGAGAGCCTTGTAGGTGAGAAGGAGGATCTTGAAATCGATCATATATTTAACCGGTAGCCAGTGGAGAGACACCAGTGCTGGGGACAAATGATCGTGGATGTGTGTGCGAATGAGGACTCCAGCAGCCGCATTCTGCACATGTTGGAGACGATTGATCAGTGTGGCAAGGGTGCCATGGAGAAGTGCATTAAAGTAATGGCATTGTGAGGTGATTAAGATGTGTATTGGCTTCTCAGCATCAGCACGTGACAGGATGTTGGCAAGTCTGGCGATATTTCTGAGATGTTTATAGGCTATCTTCATCACCTTGTTGATGTTTGTTTCGAAGGTGAGTGAGGAATTAAGAGTCACACCTAGACTCTGGGCTGCCTTAGCAACTTCAATGGTCTGGTCGTCAAGCATCAATTGGATAGGTTCATCCTTGGACAGTTGGTGCGGAGTTCCTATAAGCAAAACTTCTGTTTGGTCTCTATTTAGTTGTAGGAAATTTGAATTGAGCCAAGCCTTCACAGTTGACATTGAAGACAACTTATAAAGACCAGACACATTGATGGATGTCATCGGCATAGAAATGGTAGCTGAGATTGAGGCTACACAGGATATGGCCAAGTGGTTGTATGTAGATGCTGAATATGAGTGGGCTGAGAACTGAACCCCAAGGAACTCCAGACAAAATAGGACGGATCTCTGAGTTTGTCCTCCGAGGCTGACGAACTGCTTCCAGTCGGAGAAGTAGCAAGTTAGCCAATGCAGGGCACAGCCAGGGACCCCTATACCCTCCAGTCGCTCAAGTAGATCGTATGGTCAACGGTATCAAAGGCAGCGCTCAGGTCGGGGAGGACAAGAATACTTGGCAAGTCTTCATCAGTACTATGTCCACGCGATAACATGAGGTAGCGTGAGATAGCGTGAGACGGCGTTACTCGAGAGCCGATTGATATCCGCGAGGAGGTCGTGGAACGTGTGTGGCGCGGAGCCAGTTTCTATTCCCAGCCATCTCTGTGTCGTTTCTCCACGCAGGTTACGTGCGCTTGCGGCTTGGTTCTGGAGAGAGGCCAACTGGAGAATCATCAGGTGAGATGGAGCGAGCGTTTGTCTCTGTCTGTGCTGGGGGTCCCGGGTTCCAATCCTTCGTCATCTATATTTAATTACTCAATATCTCATCTCATCTCATTGTCAGAAACTGCTCAGTCCTGTACAGGGTTGCGGTGAGCTGGAGCCTATCCCGGCAAACACAGGGCGCAAGGCAGGGATATACCCAGGATGGGACGCCAGTCCATCACCGGGCACCGAGGGCAATTTAGTCTGCAAGCCAATTAACCTATGCAGCAGCATGCTGTTTGGACTGTGGGAGGAAACCGGAGTGCCCGGTGAAAGCCCACGCAGACACGAGGAGAGAACTCGCAAACTCCACACAGAAAGGCACCCGAGCCGAGACTCGAACCCGGGACCTTCTTGCTGTGAGGCGACAGCGTTAACCACTGGGCCATCGTGCCGCCCTAATTACTCAATATATAAAACACAAGTACAGTGTGTGCGAGAAGCGCACTTTGAATTGTTCCAGTGTGAAAACAGCTCGACTGATCGTCCTCAAATTTCGTCTCCGTAAAATTTGCTTCCATTTTTTGGGTCTGATCCAACTTCAGGAACGAGCAGCTGCCATCGAAGCTTAATAAAGTCAGAATTAACATCCTCATAGATGTTCCCACAATATTTTGGAGACACCACTTAACGATAAAAGTATTATAATAAGATTAATAATTACTAAAATATATTTATATTCCGTGTGCTGAAAAAACAAGCTTTTTGAATTGCAAAAAAATCAAAACACGATCTTTACACCCCATAATTTTTGACAGGAAAATAAACTCTTCTATATAAGGGTGCAAGTGTTTGTTTTCTTGTCTGCACTGAGGATCCCGGGTTTCAATACTTTATAAGCAAATACATTTTCTCTGCACAACACCGAGGGCTTTTGTGTCTTTTTTTAGCTTCACTTATCGATGGCTTGAGAAACGTTACCGTTGTTTCTGTTTTATGCTCCCACCGGTGCACCAATGCTATCAACCCCGGTAAGCAAGTCTACGCGTGTTACAAGGACATGTTATGAGGAAAGTGATTGCCCGTAGGGTGGCACTCTGTTCGTGTCATTATACCGTTCATGTCGGCATCTCCTGGATTGCGATCAGAGGCAGTGGAGGGTGGTTGCCACTCTCTCAGAGCCATTGACCCTGGCGTCCGTTGACTATACAGGGGATCTTTGTGTGTGAGTAGTGTTTGTGTGCATGCAGTAGTGTGTGAATGCAGCAGTGCCCCCAGGAACAAGTCCCCATGCTTATAGAGCATTTCTGTGAGTCTTGTGGGAGGGGAACCCCCTGAGATCGGATAATAGGCGTACGGCAACATGGGGGCGACCCTACTGGGGCTGCAGTGTCTCAGCTATTGGAAGATGTAGCCACCTCCTGTGAGTGTCTGGTGGGAGTGCTATCTGTAGAGGAAGTGTGTGAACTGATCCAGAGCCTGAGACTATGAAGAGCACTGGGCAGAGATGATCTCCTAAGTGAATTTGTGAAGGAAGGTGCTCTTGTCTGCACATTGCCCTGTATGACATCATTACAATTAACTGGCACACAGGATGTATTTCACAGAAATAGAAGGATATCCTTGTGGTTCCCCTTTCTAAGCAGGTGGCCTTTACTGGTTGTTATTTCTATAGCAGCATCTTGCTACAAAGTGTGCCGAGGAAGGTCAATGCAAGGATTATTCAACATCGTCTTACCAGGCACACTGAGGAGAGACTTGTGGAACTGTGTCGGGAATTTCAACAAGACCTGCATCTCTGCTTTTAGTGATCTGGTCAAGGCCTACAGTACCATCAGTTGGCCAGAGCTGTGGATTGTTCTTCGTGTCTTTGGACTCCATGACTCTCTCTCCTCTCACAAGCATCAATCATTCAGGACCTTTTTGATGGTGGGCAAGCCCGGGTAAACCTACATGCTTGGGAGTCAGAGTTATGCTCTGTTCATTTTGGTGTGCAACAGGGATGCCATCTTTTTTACCACATAGTTCAAGAGGATTTTCATGGATGTTCCAGTGGAACAGGTACAGTGGGGGGGTCAATTTATGCCCGGGTGCGGTCAAGGGATGGCTTTCTATTGGCCAACCATGTTACACATGCCGATGATCTGGTGATTTCCGTTCACTTCGAGGAGGAGATAGGGGCTCTGCTGTTGAACCTGGAGCATGTCACAAAGAGGTGGGGTCTTACCCTTAGTCACACCAAAACTGAGCGCCTGCCTGGGTAATTTGTACTACCAAACACTCCACCCTCTCAGATCTAGAGTGATGGGGCAGTTGTGGAGACAGTGGAGACGTTTCCATAACTAGGCGGTCTGCTTTTGGACGGTTCCGGTTTAGCAGCAGAGGTCTCGCTCCGAATCAGTAGGGTGACATCTTTTCATCAGCTACGTAACGCTCTATGGAGGCTGTGGCTTGTCGCTCCACACGAAGGTTCGGTGCCCCTTCACCTCTGCGTCTGCCCACAGGGTGGCGAGTGCGGATTGCGTCTCGCCGAGTGTACGTTCTGCGAGCTAGCACTGCCCCAGCGCCAGCTCCCGGAGCACGAGAGCTTCTGCGGCGCGCGCACCGAGGCGTGCGCCGCGTGCCGCGCGTTCGTGCGGCTCCGTGAGCGGAGCGAGCACGCGCTCGCCTGCTCGCACGCTTGCCTGCCGGAGCAGCGGTGGTGGGGGCAGCAGGAGCAAGAGAATCGACCGCAGATGCAACTCGAGCAACGGAAGCAGCAGGAGGAGCAGGAGCGGTTGCAGAAGCAACTCGAACAGCAGAAGCAACTCGAGCAACAGCAGCGGGAGCAACAGCAGCGGGAGCAGCGGCAGCAGGAGCAGCAGAAATGGCTTCTGCAGCAGCAGGAGCCGCAAAAGCAACTGAAAGAGCAGCAGGGAAAGTGGAAGCATCAAGGGGAGGAGGGGGGGCTCAGGTGGACAGGTGCTAGGATGGGGGAGGAGGGGGGGCTCAGGTGGACAGGTGCTAGGAGCCAAAAAAAGTTGAATTCGCAGTCACAAGTGCCAGAAATTGTACAGAGAATTGTGACAGAGAGAGCGAGAGAGGGAGAGGAGAGATTGAGAGAGGGAGAGGAGAGAGCGAGAGAGGGAGAGGAGAAACCGAGGGAGACAGAGAGAGTGAGAGAGCGTGAGAAGGAGAGAGTGGGAGAGCGTGAGAAGGAGAGAGCGAGAGAGAAGGAGAGAGCGAGAGAGCGTGAGAAGGAGAGAGCAAGGGAGAAGGAGAGAGTAGAAGAGCGTGAGAAGGAGAGAGCGAGAGAGAAGGAGAGAGCGAGAGAGCGTGAGAAGGAGAGAACAAGGGAGAAGGAGAGAGCGGAAGAGCGTGATAAGGAGAGAGCAAGAGAGAAAGAGAGAGCGAGAGAGAAGGAAAACGTGAGAGGGTGTGAGGAGAGAGTGAGAGAGAAGGAGAGAGCGGAACAGCATGATAAGGAGAGAGCGGGAGAGAAGGAGAGAGCGGGAGAGCATGAGGAGAGAGCAAGGCTGAAGGACGAGCGAGCAAGGAAACGCGTGGAGGAGCAGCGGAGGAGGAAACTCATCTCCATGGAAACCCCGCACAACCGGGGTCCCGCCTCCAGCACCAGAGGATCCACAGCGAGCACCAGGAGCCTGGTGGACTACAGCAGCGGTGAGCGCCGTGTGGTGCCGCGTGAACAGCGGCGCGGTGACATCCGCGCCACACAGAGAGAAGGTCCGGCACGAGGCGGATCCATTGCCACCTCTGGTGCTTTTCTGCATGGAGTTTGTGCGTTCTCTCCCCCTGTTTTGTGTGGGTTTCCTCCAATTTCTCTCCTCAATTAAGAGTCCGTTAACATTGTAATATGTAGGAAGCAGTGCCTAGCTGGTTGGCACATGCTCGCCACCTGGCTACCTCCCCTGCCCTCCCACCCCGTGGTTTCCCCACGCCTCCGGATCCGTGTCTCGCCCATGACCGGACGTGGAATTTTCGTGCGTTGCAAATAGTATCGTGTGTCATGCAGGGAGCGCTAGGAACCCGGGGACCCGAGTTCTGAGTCCCGCTCACAGCCAATACCCGTGACGATTTTCTGAACCTGTCCCAGGCCTCCCCTAGGTCCACTCAGCCTCAAATGAAAAACCTGGTGCGGTGTGTAAACATCGCCACTGGGATGACAAAGGCGACCGGGCGTGGCGCTGGCCACCCATCCCCACGTGTGCCGTGTCCACCTTCATAGGTGCTCGCTAACGGAACTTAACCCTAGTCAGTTAAGGCTACACGGGGCATCTTTGTCTTCATCTGTGTCTTGCATTAATGTGGGTTGTTACGGCTGTCCAGAGTTTAATAATTGCAGGTTGAGGAGTGCACGACCTTTGCAAAGTAACCACCAAGACGTAACCAACCGACCATCGATCACTGCCGGTTGCCAAATTATTGTTGTTGAAGGTCAGACTTCATAAATAATGCTTAAATAGAACTGTGTTTAGAACCTTCCAGAATTTAATTAGTGAAACTAAGCACCTACTTTCTATGCGGATATCATTTCTTGTTTTGCCTCCCACATTCGAGGCATCGTTAAGCCCGATTCTGTGTCATACGTGGCAGGAGAAACGTTGCAAAGGAGAGAGGAGGAGGAGGAGCGCTCGACACAGCCATCCCAAAAGAGCAGCTCTTGATCACTTCTTATGCAGATGTATTAACCTTGACCCTGCGTGACGTGAACGGGTGTCGCTGCCCACAGACGACAGCCAGAGCGGGGAAGAGGTCTCCAACAACCACATGCGGACATCATGGTCCCCCAGAGGCCCACGCATGGCCACTGCCTCGACCTCCTCGATGTCATTGACCTCCTCGATCACCTCGACCTCGACCTTCTGGACCTTCTCGAGCTCCTCGATCTCCTCGCCCTGGGTCTCGGTGCCACAGGGGGTGGAAGACAGTGACCCGACGCCACTGCCTTGCGAGTTCTGCGGGGGCCTCTTCCCGGCTGACGAGCTCATCCTGCACGAGGTGGGTCGCCGCACGAACCCTCCCCCCCACTAATAACGTCGTAACGCATACTATACAGTATGTTGGCGCCGGCTAACCACGTGGTCCCTGCCTCTCTGCGGCATTCTCGTGCTGCCTCTGTATCCTCTATCATTTGAGCCATGTTCCACATTGAGTGAATTGTGTTGCACCGTGGCACATTATAAATGAAAGCGATTACAATCCGCTGTCGTCACCGTCGGTAGCACTGTGGCTCACCCCTCCCTCCATCCCCACCACGTGCAGAGCGGCTGTAACATAGCGTTGGTGCACGCCCCCATGAGCTACGGCCGCACGACCGCCACCACCGTCACCACCAGCAGCTCCTCCGGCGCGATCTGGCAGCACCCGGAAGACCGGGGTCGGCACGTCGGCTCAGGGAGTCTCGCTCAATCCCTCGGGTGCTCGTTCTCACCTCCGCGGCACGGGCCTCCAGCTTCACGCGACGCCAACTCGGAGAGGACGTGGCACGAGCCCTCGGTACCGATGTCCCGCACGAACCCGCGCGGGGGCACGGGTGGCGGTGACCCCTCTGGGCGCCCGAGTCACCGCCTGCCCTGCGAGGTCTGCACGGAGCTGGTGCCGGCCGGACAGCTCGAGGAGCACCAGGTGAGAAACAGAAACCTGGGTTTGCATCTGCACCCTGGGTCGCATTTGTGTCTGTGCTGTGTGTGTGGGTGCTGTGTGTGTGGGTGCTGTATCTGTGCTGTGTGTCCGTGTGCCAGGTCTGTGTGCTGTGTCTGTGCTGTGTGCTCTGTCTGTGCTGTGCCTGTGCTGTGCCTGTGCTGTGTGTCTCTGTGCTGTGCGTCTGTGTGCTGTGTCTATGCTGTGTCAGTGCTGTGTGCTGTGCATCTGTGTGCTGAGTCTTTGCTGTGTCTGTGTTGTGTGCTGTGTCTGTGCTGTGCGTCTATGTGCTGTGTCTGTGAATGTGGCTTGTGGGTGGAAAAACATCTGCCCTCCTTCTCCTGGTGCCGGCCGGTAAGGCTGTGGTGGCTGCACTCACGGCCATCACAGTGGACAAGGGGACATTTAGATGGGTGCGAGGGGGCTAGTAACCCCTCCGCCCTGAAAATAATAACCACTAGAGCACGGATGAAAAGGGGAAAACTTAAGCTTTTGCCAGAGGCCCCGTGGGGACACGCGATTTTGATGTCTCCAGGCCAAACTGAATTTGGCAGGGCCAGGAGACTGAATATCAACCTTCGGGGTTCTTCCAGAAACAACAATAAGCCACTGCATGTGGCCACGTGGAATGTCTGAATGCTCGTTGCGGAGGAGAGGCTGCCACTCCTCTGTCGGGAGCTGGACCGGTACTGCCTGAACCTCTGGTTTACAGTAGGTCAGTGGACTGGTTCTGGCTCCAGTCATCATGAACGGTGGAGAGTCTTCTTCTCGGGATAGGAAATTGTCAAATAACAAGGAGTGGCTCTTGTTCAGAATAAAAGAATGAAGGGGGCATGGGAATGTGACAGTAAGGTGTGGAAACCTATGAGTCCCAGGCTACTGTGGGCTCACCTCCCTCTAAATGGGAAGTGAGGGATGGTGGTGATGTTGGTGGCTTATACCTCCACTGAAGATGAATATTAATGGAGGGATGTGGGCGAGGCCATTGAGTCAGATAATAAACTTTGCATTTGTAATGATGTAGGTTTTCGCGGCTTGATGCATGATGATTGCTTCGAAAAGCTGCTCTCTCAGGACAGCCGCGTCCATCGCTCCCTTTCTCTCCATCGCGATATTTCACCTCACACGTTAGAGGTACCCTTAGGCGCCTTATGTACAAAGAACGTAAGCTTATCTGCAACCTGAGAGCAAGAATTGCGCTGGGCAGAGATGGTTTCCCAAGCGATTTTGTGAAGAAATGTTGTGTTTGTCTGCAGACTGCTTTAAGTTACATCATTAAAACCGTCTGGAGTACAGGAAGCATCTCGCTCCTCAGTGTGCAGCAAAATGTCCTGGCAATATCTTCAGTAGGCCAGAGCTGTGGGCTGTTTTTCATGCTTCCTCGGTCTCTGTTCACAATCATTAAGGATCTTCAAGACGGTAGACAAGCCTGGATAAAGCTACGTAGTCGGGAATCAAAGTGATTCCCTGTTCACCTTAGGATGCGACAGGGATGCCTCTGGCTGCTATAAGATTTAACACATGTTTTCACGATGTAGTTCTTGAGGCTTTCTATGGATGAGCTGGTCGAATTTCCATCTGGTGCAGATACAATGGGAGGCTAGTTGATGCCCAGGTGCGGCCAAGGGATGGCTCTATCCTGGTGAACCATGTTATCTATGCCGATGAGCTGCTGTTGCTGCTCGCTCTTGGGAGCTCTGCTCGAGTTGGGAGCTCTGTTGAACCTGGAGAATGCCACAAAGGGGTTGGGTCTTACCATTAGCCCCATCAAAACCAAGCACCTGCCTGAGTATTTTATGCCACCGAATACTCCACCCCTTTCGCTCTCCATGAGTGATGGGGCAGTTGTGGAGAAATTTCCATACCTAGTCAGTGTGCATATGGCTGATTCCGGTAGCAGTAGAGGTTTCAATACGAATCAGTCGGGCAGCATTATTTTTCTTATTTGTGCGTAATGCTGTCTGGAAGCAGCCTTGCCTGTCGCTCCGCATAAAGCTTTGGGTCTTCTTAGCGGCAGTAATGGCCTCTCTTCTCTATGCTTTTGAAACGTGGACACCCTGGCGGAACATCTGTGCTAATTTGAAACTTTCCAGTTTGTTTGCTTACGATCCATCTTGGTTTTAACCAAGTTGGATTATGTGAGAAGCTCACAAATTTTTTAAAGTTCTGGAAGAAGTCTCATTGGTGAGCTGCAGCAGATGAGGCTGTGGTGGTTGGGTTATGTAGCCCGCATGCCCCGCCACCGCAT
>JAZEWT010000022.1:7696643-7715523 GCA_036362905.1 Mordacia mordax
CGCGGCAAGAAGAGAGAGCACGGGGCGATGCTTGAACATCGTCCGCGGGGAAACCACCGCACACCGCCAGCACGCGTCCACCCACGACGGGCACAACCGGCACGACGGGCGCGTCCACTCGCGAGTGACCGACGGCGGACGTGACGCCGGCGTGGGCGCAGCGCAATGCCAACCGGGTGGGGTGGGCGTGTAGCAATATTTACGAGCAGAGAGCCCGTCCTGCGGGCGACCTTGTCCCATCGTGCAACGCGTTTGACCTCTGACCTCGCGGTAAAGGCGGACGACTGATTGAGAGGGTTGGAAGGTACCGCGGCAAAAGTGTGAATGTCAGGATGAAATTGTGTTAAAACTTTCAGAAGAGTAATCAATAAGTATGAAAGTGAGATTGAAATATGACATCACAGCCTTGGTGTTGTGCGGATAAACCATAAAGGATTCATACTGGGTTCACTCTCAGGGCAGACGTATATAGCAATAAACGCCATTCGCCAACAAGCGGCGGTGATGTCACCACGGCGCTTGTGCCAGGCCAGGTGCACTATGAAGCTACGCGAAGTGTCAAAAGCTCGCTGGCAGGTGGTCACGGGACAGACCCAGGTACCACGGGTTATCTCCGCTGATTGGTAAACGCTCGCGAACCCAGAAAAAGCCTGACATGGGAGGTGGGCACGGAACCGTCGTCTCGTTTGTTGTCGAGTGTGCGGCGAGCGCGAGCCGAGCGCAGGGCGGCGAGCGGAGGACCGATTCTTACCGCGTGGCTCTCTTGAGGCGCTCCGAGCGGAAGTTCTCGTAGTGGAGGTCCTGGGTCACCTCCTGCAGGTCCTGCATGTGAGTGCTGCCGACACCAACATCCTCGTCAACTTGACAACATTTCGCCGACAGGCCATTACAGGCCCGAGTGGGGGCCACAGTTGCTTTGCCCTGAACAGTCGCTGTGTTTCCCCAATTCATTACTTTGCAGGTAATTTTTGCTATTTCACAAATATGGGCCGTGGCGCTGTGATTCCGGCACGCACGGAATCACAGCGCCATGGTGCTCGTGCTGCGGCTGCTGCCGAGGTTACGTAAGCACGCTGCACAACTTCCAAGTAATGTAGTGCAGTAAGTCGTGCACAGTACTGTAATGTACGTAACACACAGTAGTGTAGTATGTACAGGAGCACTGTGCACGGTTTGAGTAGTGTAGCATGCATCAGTGCAGTATATTATGCACTGTAGTGTGGTGTAGCACGTATCGTAGTGTAGTAAATAAAGCGTAGTAGTGTAGTATGTATTGTAGTTTATACATGAGCATGGTGCGCAGCTTGAGGAAGTCGTTGTGCTCCGGGTTCTCCACTTCCACGACGCCCCACGGGTAGAGTCGTCCCCGCACCTTCTTGCCCTTCACCTCGATCAGTTGATTGGAGCCGACCACCGCAAAGGGGATGCTCAGCTGCGAGACGTGCGCATGTACACAACGGGTCATCGTTTTTAAATCATATTCTAACGCTCGCCATCGACGCTGTCAAAGTTATTTCCTGCTCGGATAACCGCTGACTTGATGCCAATTTCCTGGGTTGGCAGCAGTCTGGCAGAGTGGTGACATCTGAGCCATCTGAGTCTCGCGGCAAGAAGCTCCTGCCTCAGGTGGGTTTGATTCCCGCCTCGGATGCCTCTCCGTGTGGAGTTCGCACGTTCTCTCTCTCCCCATCTTCTGCGTAGGGTTTCCTCCCACAACTAAAAATAAAAGCGCTCACGAATTGACAGATACAATCGAAATACGCAGGGATGCAGTGTCTGGTGAGCTGGCGCCGGCTGTCAGTGTAGCTGCCTTCCTTCACCTCTATTTCCTGCGGTGCTTTGGGACCTCTGGGTGAAAAGTGCTACTATATAAGCCATCACTATCTCAATACACGCTTGATTCTGTACAGGGTCACTGAGTTCCGGAGCCTATCCCGGCAGACAGAGGGTGCAAGGCAGGGCTATACTCGGGATGTGGCACCAGTACATCACAGGGCACTGGGGGCAATCTACTCAGCAGGCCAATTAACCTAGGTAGCACCGTGTCTATGGACGGTGGGAAGAAACCGGACTACCCGTGAAAACTCACGCAGACACGGGGAGAGAGAACTCGCAAACTCTCCACAGAAAGGCACGTGAGCCGGAAACCGAACCTGGCCCCTTCTTGCTGTGAGGCGACAGCACTACTCACTGCGCCACCGCACAGCGCCTAATATATCAATGTATGACATTATTAAATTATTATTAGTATTAAATTACTATTTAAAGCCGCCCGGTGGTGTAAATTCCACGTTTCTAAGTCAGGGGCAATACGTGCATCACAGCGTGCTGTGAGTACAAGGACAGCTTATTTGATTCCAAAGGTTAGAGGACCGAACGAGACTGTAACCATGCCAACGAGTGATAAGGGCAGACCGGCGGCCCAGGGGTCATGGTGACATCATCGATGGTAGCCTGTGCTCAGAACGGTTCTCAGGAGCGATGGTCATGTCGAGTCTTGTCAGTCAAAGATACAGATCCCCGTGAAGCTTAACTGACTGTAGGGTCAAGTCCTGTTCGCAAGCAGTGATTATAAAGGCCGATAAGGCACACGAAGGGGTGGGAGGCCAGCACCACGTCTGGGTGCCTTTGCCTAGCGGCAATGTTTACACAGTGCAGCAGGTTCTCATTTGAGGCTGAGTCGACCTAGGGGAGGCCCAAGACCGGTTCAGAAAATCGTAACTGGTCTTGGTCGTGAGTGGGAATCGAGCTCGAGTCACCAGATCGTAGCCTGGTGCGCTAACTGTTGCACCACCAGTCCTCACCTACGTCGATACCTGCATTCATTATGAATCCGCCGTTAATGCAATATAGGTTCGGAGAGATATCAGAGCCTATCCTGACAGACGCAGGGCACAAGGCAGTTCTATACACAGGATGGTACACCAGTCCATCACAGGCCACTGAAGGAAGTTTAGTCAGCAGACCAATTAACCTAGACAGAAGCAGCATGTCTTTTGATTGAGAGGAAACCAGAGTACCCGGTGAAAACCTACGTGGAAGCAAGCATAAAATGCAAACTCTACACAGAAAGGAGCCTAATGACTACGACATGGGTTTTAGGAAACTGCATGGCCTTCAATTAAACAACCAAGTTTTTCAAATGCTGCGAGTTTATTGTTTTAGTTCCATGACCAGTGACCTGCACAGATACGTACGGGCTCTTACAGAAACCCACAGACCCACTCACAGACACTCACAAACACAGACCCACAGTCTCACTTACAAAGAGAGACCCACAGACTCACTCAGAGACCCACAGACTCACTCACAGAGACCCACAGACTCACAGAGACCCACAGAATCACACAGAGACCTAGACTCACACACAGAGACCCACAGACTCACTCACAGAGACCCACAGACTCACTCACACTGACCCACAGACACACACACAGAGACTAAGCTGTGATTAAACCGAGTTCCCTGCCACAGAGAGCTGATCATCACCTTAAGGATGCGAGTCTGCTCTTTGAACTCTTCATCCTCATCCGAGTCCGCGTCGGGCAGGTGGTAAATCTTGATCCCACGCTCCTCGATCTCATTCAGGATCTACGCACACGCACGCATGCACGTACGGAGGTGGTGATGATGGACAGGGCCGGCGCTGCGGCGCCACGCAGCCTCCGGTGAGACGGCGTACGCAGTACACCGACCGAGAGTAAACGTTGATTATTACAGTAGAACGCACCCAGCGAATTTGCAAGCTCCGGATGTGGGATTCCTGCGACACAGCAAACATTCTAAGTGACCAACGCAATAGCGTATAAAATCAACCAGTAAATAAATAAACTCACAGCACCAACGTGCAGAGAGTAAACCATAAGTGCAATCAAAAAAGTAAATAGTAACACGAACAACGGCACAGCACAAAAATAATCAATAATTCCAATAAACAAATAAGTGTACCGCGATGGGAATTAATAGAAGAAGCACTTTGCTCAACAAGAGAAAAGGGCAATGCAACCCTTCAACACCACCGGTCAATTTTTCTAAGTGCAGCCAGGCAGACGTTGTAATCATGAATGGGATGCATGATGGCTCAACGAAGGCAGCAACTGCAGCCTCATGCTCAGGAGGGCAGCCGCCGCTGCGGACCGGTGGCCCAACGGCGGCGTACTAGCCGCTTGTTGGGGAGGTATCGTGGTTTGAAACCGGCGGCCGCCTCGGTTATTGCTACGAATCGAATAAACGTAATAGCAGTAATGCTACGCGCCATTTGCTTCTCGCCAACTTTGAAGTTCCTCGGACGTCGGACGCAGGGATTGGTTCAAATGCTAAAAATGACACCGCTAAATAAGAGACTCAGATTATGCAGAGCAACAGCAGTGGCAGCGTTCATAGTCCTCTACTGGTGGAATGATTCCCCACAGGTCACGCTCGTAAATGAGACGGTGTCGGCCTTCGTAGGTGCTACTCGCGAACAGCACTTGCCCCTACAGTCTGTTAGAGGCTATATGGGGAGGCTGGGGGGGAGAGACCTTTGTCAGTGTATGCGTGAGCAAGTGCGTGAGTGTGAGGAGATGAGTCAGTGTGAGGAGATGAGTGCGTGTGAGAGAGTGAGTGCATGAGAGTGAGGAGTGAGTGAGCAGTGAGTGCATCAGTGTGCGTGAGGGTGCGCAAGAGTGAGCGAGTGAGGCCTCACCCTGCGCTTGAGCGTCTCCCTCTCCCGCATGGTGAGTGTGTCGGCCTTGGCGATGACGGGGACGATGTTCACCTTGTTGTGCAGCGCCTTCATGAACTCCACGTCCAGTGGCTTCAGTCTGGAACATGTGCGGTGGGGGGGCGGGGTGGCGATGGCGCAGGTCAGGGAGCAGCCATCGCGAGATGCGTGGGGGGGATGCGCGCGGCAGCTAAGTGCGCAACCGTCAGGCCGTACTCGCACACGAGACTCACCCCGGACGAGTTGTCCCGAGCTGATTGCGTTTTGCCAACATTTGCCTAACACTGGTGAGACCAGGTTGTAAAGAAAGCAATCTCTGGTGTGAGCCAATCTGTTTCAAGGATAATACATTGTTGTGACGCCAGTACATCGCTTGGCACTGGGGGCAATTTACTCAGCAGGCCAATTAACCTTGGCAGCAGTGTCTCTTTTGACAGTGAGAGGAAACCGGAGAACCTGGCAAAACCTACACATGCACACAAAAACGCCACACAGAAAGGCACCAGAGCCGGGAACTGAACCTGGGTCCTTCTTCCTGTGAGGCGACAGCGCTACCCACTATGCCACTGTTATCAAAGCGTTCAGTTTGCATGTTTTGCAACAAGCGTGTGTGCTGTTTTGTTGTTGTTGTTGCAAACCCGACACTTTGTGATAGTTCTCTATTTGATGTTTTCAGAACTTAACAATTGTGTAATTACCATATATGGTCAAAACCTGTCCTCTTTTTTAAAAGGCCACGTCCCAGTTTGAGCGCTGGCCGTGTCACGGGGGGGGGGAGTTAGAAGCAGCAGAGCTCACGGTTGTCTACGATGCGACGATGTGCACCTGGCCTAGCACAGACGCTTTGGAAGCGTCACCGCCGTTTCGTGATTTCGTGGTTAATGGCGGTTGCTGCTGTTGTCGGTGGGTAGGTGAGCTAGTAATTGAGTGCACCAGCGGGCAGGTGATGTGTGAGGAAGAGTATAAGTCGGCCAATTAGTGGGTAGATGAGTGGGTCAGTAGCTGAGTAGATGCCTGAGTGAGCGAGTGAAGAGGTGAGTTAGTGGGTGAGTGCTCGAGTGGGTAAGTCACGCGTGAGTAAATAAGCGACTGGACACGTGGGTGCATGAGTGGGTGAGGGTGAGTAGTTGAGTGGATGCACGAGTCAGTGGGTGAGTGGGTGAATAGGTGAGTGGGTGAATGGGTAAGTCTTGCGTGAGCGAGTCACGAAGAAAGTCAGCGAGTAGTTGAGTGGATGCACGACTGGACGAGTCCACGTGTGAGCGAGCGGGCGATAAAGGGGGCGAGCGGGCGGACGAGCGGGAATTACCCATGCCCGAAGGGCGAGATGAAGTAGAAGCAGCAGTGCACACGGTTGTCGACAATGTGCCGCCGGTTGAGGCCACTCTCATCGTGCAGGTAGCGCTCGAACTGCTCGTCGATGTACTGCAGGATCGTGCTGAAGCTGCGCGCGTAACGTGACACGCGCCCCACCGTTAGTCGCGACGCATCACCGCCCTGTCGTGAGATAATAATAATAATAATTGACAACTCGGAACGCGCCACCACGCAGATTCTTTTGCTCTCGATCGAAAGGAGAACGACTCAGAGGCACAAGGAACCGCAGAGATGCAGACAGTGCGGGGAAGAAGGCCGCGTTTGTAAGCTGGCACCAACGTGCGAGACGCCGCCGCCCACAGCGCCAACGCACCAGCCGCGGCTGTCGATGGCGTCCCCGTAGCCCGGCGTGTCGACAACGGTGAGACGCAGCTTCACGCCGCGCTCCTCGATCTCCACCGTCGAGGCGTCGATCTGCACCGTGCGCTCGATCTTCTCTGCAGGGGTCGCAACGCACACCGCGCCGATTAACCCGCCCGCGCCAGTCAGCCCGCTTGCGCCGGTGAGCCCGCTCGCGCCAAACCCGCGAGAACGCAAAGTACCGTGGACAATCGGCTTGCACGACGCGCACACGCACAAAGCCAACCGACGGGCAACAACCGCTCGTTATCATCGTCAGCGGCTAGAAGTGCATGTAAGATGGTACGGTCCGATCCGGCCCAGTCCAGTTCGGCATTCCGGTAAGAACGTGCTTGAAGCATTCAATTCAGTGCAGGTGGAAATGGGGGTTGCGATGCGACCATAACTTCCACCCCTGCATGGGACACTAAAAGTATTGGGGTTTGGCAATTCCGTCACGAGCGTGCTCGGCGTGTGGGAAGGATATCGGAACCGCTCTAAAAAACCCGCGGGCGCAAAAGCCATCCAGACTCCGCGCCGATCGGCCATTTAGGATGCCGAGCCGAGCCAACGCAGGGGATGCTTGATGCTGACGCAAAACGATCACTGGTGATTTATGGGACAGCGGTCGCACTATTTATTATCCGGCGCGGTCTGGCGGCGGGGCAAGAGACAGGAGACCGTGCCACCAATGCGACGGGCGGGTCACGCGGAACCAACCGAGTTGACGGGCACGTGCTCGGCTAAGAGTGTCAAAAGGTCATGCCGGGCAGTCGCTGCGGTAGAAGCCGGCATCGTGCACAGGAGAGCTGTGCTGCGGCAGCGAGCACACAGGCAACGGCACCAAGTCCACGTGCTGTCGACGTACAGCAGAACCCCTCTTAATGAGCACTCCTGGAAAGGACTAATTGCTTAGCGAAGGGGTTCCATAGAGCTAAACGTCTTCACCTAGCAACCATTTCGCTGGTAATGACTAATTGTTTAGCGACGGGGTTCCATAGAGCTAAACGTGTTCACCTAGCAACCATTTCCCTGGTAACGACTATTACTTAGCGACGGGGTTCCATAGAGCTAAACGTGTTCACTTGGCAACGATTCCCATGATAACGACTAATTGCTTAGCGATGAGGTTCCATACAGCTAAACATGTTCACCTGGCAACGATTCCCCTGATAACGACTAATTGCTTATCGACAATTTCCCTGTTAACTACTGATCGCTTAGCAATGGAGCTCCATGAAGCCCAGTGTGTTAAATTATCAACCATACGCTGGTATTGATGGGCTTATGATGAACAAGCGATCGCTAATTTCAGCCGATTTACACTATATGCAGTCCTAACAATACAATTAATTAACCATGTTTCTTTCTATGGTTTGCGTTAATAATGTTGTTAGTATCTTCACGTATTGAAGTCCATTGTTTGAATATGGTAGAGTAGGTTTTTAGGGTAAAAAATAGTAATTTTCTATGCTCTTGGAATGAAATAACTCTTTGACATGTATTTCCTAAATTAGCTTGAATGACCATATCACTCAACGACCAGATTTGTCGAACCAATTACCGTAGTTAAGAGGTATTCTGTTGTAAGTTGGAAAGACGGAGCGAGTGTGTGCATGTACATATATTGGCACAGAAGTCCCTGATTGGTCAGCCAAACGGTAAGCTCTGCCCACATCAATTGTCATTGGTGGGGGTTAAATACAGGCCTTGACTATGGATGCCCACACACCAGCTACGAATCCTTTACATGTGCTCATTTTATCTGCACAACACAAAGGCTTTTACGTCTTATTTCAGATTTAAGTCTCAATTATTGATGATTACTCTTCTGAAACAGTAACATTATTTCAGATTTAAATTCTAACTGTTCCACCAGTACCACCATCAACCCCTTAAGCCACTCTTGCGTTGTTTATTTTAAATCCTGACGTCTGAAGAACGCGTTACGCGCTTGGAACACGATCGTCCGCACGGCGTGAACGCTCCCAGTCCAAACAACTGGGTGAGCGCGGCCGGCGCGTGATTGGCGCTCACCGCACGCCGCGCGCTCGCCGCGCACCAAGACAGACCTGCAGCGCCCGGGATCACGCGCTCGGGGTAGAGGTCGGTGAGAAAGAGGCTGTTGATGAGCGTCGACTTGCCCAGCCCAGACTCGCCTGAACGAGCACACAACACATGCACACACCACACACACACACACCACACACACACACCACACACACAACAAAACATACACACGATGTACGCACACACACACACACAGACAACAACTGTTAGCCCGTTTAGACTGCTGAGCGGAGGTAACATCCATGCCTCACAGAAAAAAAGTCCTGCCCAAGTCGGTTCAATCCCCCCCATCAGGCGCGCCTTTCTATGTGGAGTTTGTGTTCTCTCCCCCTGTTCCACGTGGTTTTCCTACGGGTTCTCTGGTTTCATTGCACAACTAAAAAAAAACATTCATTAAATTGGCCGACAGCATCACCACATATAGGACGCAGTGCCATCAGGCTCCTCAATACCATGCTGCCCTGCCCCTCTTCATCAAAACTAGCAGGACTGAGATGCTCCACCCCCCCCCCCCAAACACCCTGACACATACCTGCACTGGTCACTCCATGTTACTATGTATAGTCCATATCGTCTGCATGTTTTGCGTCTGTGAGACAGCGTACATCACGCGTGTGTGTGTAAGAGCATGTGCGTGCATGTGTGGGGAGCGGTGGCGCATCGGTTAGCACGCTGGGCTAAAACGTGGCGACCAGAGTCCGAATCTCGCTCACGGCCAACACCAGTGATAATTTTCTGAACCGGGCAACGGTCTCCCCTAAGCCGACTCAGCCTTAAATGAGCACCTAGTGCCGTGTTTAAACATAGCCACTAGGGAGAAAAAGGCGGCCGGGCGTGCTGCTGGCCACCCACCCCCTCACATGCCATCGCCCTTCATAGGTACTCGCTAACATCACTTGACCTTACAGTCTGTTAAGGCTACACGGCAGAGCTTTGCTCTTGGCACAGTAGTGTAGCGGTTTGCACACTGCACTGTGAACCCGGCGACCCGAGTTCTACTCCTGCTACGCCAACACCAGTGGCAATTTTCTCTCCAACGGCACTTAACCTTACGGTCTGTAAAGACTGCACGGGGGATCTTTATCTTTGTGCGTGAGAGCGTGCGAGACGGCGAGCGTGCGCGACACGGCATGTACGCGCGCACGAGCGAGCGAGCCTCACCGACCACCATCAGCGTGAACTCAAAGCCTTTCTTGACCGACTTGCGGTGGACCTGGTTCGGGAGGTTGGCAAATCCAACGTAGCCAGGATTCTCCGGGTTCGTGAACTGCTGCTCGTGTGGGAGAGGGGGAGAGAAGAACAGAGGCATCAACGGCCGCCGCCACGTGCGTCAACAACAGGAAGCTACTTCAACTCACACACGGGTAGAGTTTGCCAATAGGAGACGAGACAGCTACGTGCTTTTACCCGATTGGGTAAATTAGGTTGAGGGGTCGGCAAGGTGGCACAGTTAAAAATTCAAACACCGATTAAATTAACAAATTTAGAACACGTGGCACAGTATTATTTAGTTTGCGCATTCTCTCGTGTCCACGTGGGTTTTCGCTGGGTACTCCATTTTCCTCCCACAATTCAAATACACGCTGCTGCCTAGGTTAACTGGCCTGCTGAATAATTGCTCCTGGTGGCCTGATATTGACGAGCGTCCCATCTTGGGTATAACCCTGCCTTGCACCCTGCGTCAGCCGTGACGGGATCTGGCTTTCCCGTAACCATCTAGAGGACTGTAAATGAATGAAATGAGAGGTCATTTGCGAGCGGTTTTCGATTTTGGTAAAATGTGAACGGCGATGGCACCACGTGCGGCTCTCCTGGAGCGAAGCCACGGGGTCATCAGCGTCCGCTGCAAGCGATCGGCATGGATTCTTTCGCGTGGATTCCTCACCCGCACCCGACGTCTGCATCTCCCACGTACGCAGAAAACTTTTCCGCGATAACTTTACCCAACATCCCACTCGGGACCCACAGGTTAACAAAAAATTACATTTTCAAACGCAGAGGGGCTCTCTCTCTTGAAAAAAAATATTATCACGACAAAAATAAACTCACACAAGCTATGCATGATCCTAAACCCGGAGCTCAGTCCAATAATACAAGCATTCATAGCTCATGTCATGATTGCGTCTGCATACAATACCCAAGGGGTTTGCAAAGAGCGTGAGACCGACTGCAAGAAATCCTGAAAGCTCCTTGTAAGTCTAAAAGTCGCCATTGGGGGACCGTGGGACGGTCAAGTGGCCTTGTAGTGACTGCCTGCGTACCAGAAATGCCAGCCGCTGATAACACGACACACAGCGACGTCACATTCGCTGGTCGCCGTGACCGCCGTGTCCTGGTTAACATCTACTTTTCACCGATGACGTTGGCCGCGGTGGAGAATTGAATTCCAGTCGCCGGCTTTATAGTGCGGTGCGCTTAACCGCTGCGCCGCCGCTCCACCGCGTCGCAAGTGGGGGACGTGAACGGTTTACGCTGGCGCAGCGTTGCAGACGGACGGGCAGAGAAGATGCGCGGACGCCTTCACCCTCAGCTGCAAAGCGTTAAGACAAGGATGCAGATTGTCTGCGGCTGCACCATCTCGTGCTCCTCCCAGCGCATTCCAGTAAAGGCCATTTGCCAATTTAACCACCGAAATCCCTGCAGAGCTGACTGGCGGCTCCCCGTTAGGGGTTGGGGTCCGGCACGCTTCCTTTGCACGTGGCCAAGCAGCAAGGCTTCAGACTAGGAGAGTGCTGCACAAAGTATTTTTAGGAATGAAGCACAGTCCCGCCATGTACTGTGACATCCGCTTGGGCTGTGCATTCTCTGACAATGCTGTGTTTACGTTGGTGTCCAAACACATCGTGATTCGGCTATTATTATTAATTATTATCTGGCAAAACGCCCTGACCCAGTGCGACTTAAATCAATACAGAGACGTAGCGGGGAAACCACAAAGAGAGAAGGCGAAGGCAGCCATCAATTCAGCCGGCACCAACATTTGCCAGACACTGCGTATCCTGGCTGACAGCGAGCACAAGGCAGGGGAATATCCAGGATGTGACGCCAGTACATCGCAGGGCAAATTTATTTGGGGCAATTTACTTAGCGGGCAAATAAACGTAGGCAGAAGCGTGCCTATGGACGGTGGGAGAAAACCAGAGTACCCAACGAAAACACACGTGGTCACGGTGAGAGACCACGCAAACTCCACACAGAAAGGCGCCCGAACCGAAAATCGAACCCGGGTCCTTCTTGCTGTGAGGCGACAGCGCCACTTGCTCCGCCCCCAACTCCAAACAACTGACTCAGAGGGAACATTATTCCTGCCTTGTTCAAAAATGTACCAGACGGGGGGGGGGTGGTGAAGAGAACGCTTGCAAAACCATCACATGTACTGCTGCATTCCAAACCGCATGCTTGTAATGGTAACAGATTTCACACGAAGTGGACCAATTAGCAACACATACCAGCAGGCACTCACCACAGCCACGTACAGGCACAGTGCCTCGTTGTCAGCAAACCACCTCCGCACTGAGGGTCTGCCCACGCGCCCGTGCACGTCGTGGGGGACGTAATTGACCATACTTCACCACGCTGGTCAGTGCATGTTGGTGAACGCGTGGGACTGCCCATTAGAACCTGGCCAGCACGGCAGTCATCCCATCCCAGAACTCTGCAAGCCCAAAAATGCTTAGCTTGCTCGATCTGATAAGAGTGGGATCGCATTCCGGGAGATTTTCTAAGAAGGTGATAAGGATGACGCCCGCAAATGATTACGGTTAGAGTTTCATTTTTGCACGGATTGTTGCTAAAAGTGTATCTGTCCTTTTATGCTACGCGCTGTTACGTTGGTCGCTTCGGAAATTAGATGTGTTGCAGGAATCCCGCATCTAGAGCTTGCAAGCTCACTGTGTGCTTTCTGTTGTAATAATAACCATACACCTAAAATGAAGCGATGTGAGAGATAATTGCTCTTAACAGCTGTTCTTTTGGGAGTCTTCACTCGACGCGGCTATCCCAAAAGAGCATCTCTTTGGAGCGGAAAGAATGTCCTGCCCCAAGCGGTTCAATTCCTGCCTCGGCACCTTTCTGTGTGAAGTTTACACGTTTTTTTCACCCTCGTTTCTGTGCGGGTTTCCTCCGGCTTCTCCGGTTTCCTCTGAACTAAGAAGAACCTGTCAGTAATTAGTTGGCAAATAATTGGACGCAGTATGTGGATAATGTTGGCGTGGGCTAACCAGATAACTGCCTTCCCCTCTCCCCGCCGTGCTACGGATTCCTCGTGCCCCAGAGTTGATCTCGCTTTAAATGAATACTTTCGAAATTGGATAAGTGCTATGTACCGTGCGTTGTAAACTTTATTCACTTATAACTGCTCTAAGAGCTGTTCTTTCGGATAGCTGTGTCGAGCGTTCCTCCGCTCTCCTTCCTTGTGAAGGAACAGCTCCTCCTCGGCACAGCTGATGCTGGAGTGGAGCTACAGATGTAGTTTTACACTGGGGTGGTTGATGATCCAGATGATTGTGTCGGGAGTGGGAGGACTGGTGCATCATCGTTTTGATGAGGCATCCCCGGTCATACTTGTGCATCGGGAGGCGAAACATTGCGAAGGTGAAAGGAGGAGTAGCTGTGAAGAGCAATTCTCATCACACAGTGGTAACATCTGAGCCTCACGTAAAGAATGTCCTGTCCAAGGTGGTTTGATTCCCGCCTGGGGCGCCTTTCTGTGCAGAGTTTGTATGTTCTCCTCCTGTTCTGCGTGGGTTTCCTCCGGGTTCCTCCCACATCTAAAAAAAAAAACTCATTAAAAAATAATTGGCTGATAACATCGTAATATAACGCAGTGTCTGGCAAATGTTGGTGCCGGCTGAATGCATGGCTGCCTTCCCCTCGCCGCTCTGTGGTTTCCTCACTACACCTCTATAATGACGTAAATCACCTTGGATAAGGGCATCTGCTAAACAATAATTAATAATAATTCTACGTCCCATGGTCTGTTGAGGGTGACAATAGCCTGCGCACGCCGGGGAATTCAACATTCTACAAGCGTGTATCAAGTTTCCCTTGTTTGACCCTGACGATGGCCGCGAGGCTGAAACAATACAATCGCTGCCTGGGGAAGTGGATATCTATAGAAAGCAAGCGGACGAGTTTGCCAGTTTTCCGCACCTCAGGCGGACATTTCCCTTTCAAATCACGCGTCTATAAGCAATGACCGCGGAGCGCGGGACGGGCAGCGATCTCAAGCCCCCCGCGGGCTTCATGGCGTGCAGGAATTCACCGCAAGCCACCCGCATCCCACCACGGGTGGGTCCCACCACGGGTGGGATGCGGGTGGGAGGCTTTGAACGGAGGAGACTCTTGACGGCGAACTACGGTCAACCAACTTACAGAATGTGTGTCATGCCTTCACACCAGCACTAGCGCTGGACACACCAGCAAAGGATGCGCACGTGCACTCGCACGTACGCATCGACAACGTATGTAAGCATGAAAAGTACTGTAGTTCATGAGTCGAAATTTTACCTGCACAAGATCAAGGCTTTTAGGTCACTTTTCAGCTGTAATTGCACTCGTCAGTGAGTGACAATGACAGCTGAAGCGAAATGGCATCAGGAAGAAATACAAGTCAAAACAGTCATGTCAGTAGAAAAAAGTCACCAACAAGAGACGTCTGAAGAAAGTGTTACACACTTGGAACAAGATCATCCGTAGGGTGGGCACTCACATGTTGTGTATATTCTTAAAAAAACCCCCAAAAATGTTATTGCTGTTGTTGCTGATCTTCCATTCTGTGCCGTTCTCTCCGCAGCTCTGTGCAGCGCTTTGTGACCCTTGGGTGAAAAGCGCTCGATAAATGCAATTATTATTATTAAAGGACAGTGTCTAAAAAAACAGCTTTTCCTAGTGAACTGGATGGGTAGGCTGGGCCAAGAAAAGACTTGGGAAGAGAGTAAAGCGGCTGCAGCGGGAGCAGAATTTAGGCTGCCCCATCTGGGAACCACAGCCATGGAGAAAGGCATTCCAGGAATTCGGGGCAGGGGCCATAATGTGGCCTAAAGCTCCAAAAAATCCGACAAACCGTGGCAAAAAACAACAGTTTCCATTGTTGTTTCAAGACCGTTGGGACATTTAACTCTTAGTGGAAGATCAGCCTCTAAGCACACAAAGTGCACGACGCTTGTGGTGCGGAGGGTACAGTGCAGTACAAAGCGGTGCCGTTGCTGCCGCCCTGAGCGCGCCTGCGCCAGATCCCAGTTACGAGATTAAAGTTTGAGATATTTCAAACGTTTCAGTTCCTCGGCGATCTATGCAACGCTGGACGGGGACCTCCAGACGCCACGAGGACAACGGGGATTGATATTTGCTTTCAGGATCGCCGTACCGAGCATTCTTTCTCTCTCCTTCGTGACGTTTCTCCTCCCACATCAGAGGCATTCTCTGGATTTTGAATGATTTAGTCATTCAGGTTTATTTCGGTTGGAAGGAAAAGTTGAGCAACGGAGCACTTTTTAACAAGTTAGAAGATACTCGCGCACTGCTCCCACACTCCGGAATGCCCTTCCATTGGAGATTCAGTCAGCTGAGTCACTGGGCATCTTAAAATCTCGTCTCAAGACTCACTTGTTCCGTAAAGCTTTCAAGCGAGGATTGTTGATGTGGCTCAATGTTGTTGTGCCAGGATGATGGCTCTCTGCCGACCTGCGCCTGCTCGGGAACATGTATTCCTTCCTTGTTTGTTGAAGAATTATGTTTTCCGTTTACTTAATGTCCTATAATTTATTGCTACTATTTGACTTTCAGTTGAACTGTCCTGATGCCGTTATGCCGTTTTATTTCCACAGCTCAGATTTGTATAAAAAAAAATCCAAAAAAACGTTACTTTTATTGATTATCCATTCTCATGTCGTTGTTGTTGATATGCGGCTCTCTCCGCAGCTCTGCGCAGTGTTTGTGACCCTCGGGTGAAAAGCGCGCTATAAACGCAATTATTATTATTACCTTGTCCCATCTCGGGTATTGACCGCCGCCAGGGGTCAATTTGGACAGGCCAAGTAACCACCTGGGCAGCTTGTCTTTTGGACCGGCTATGTGTTCGACCACATAGCGAAACCCGCCAAAAGCCTGACAATGCCTCCAACGTGGGGGGAGCAGCGCCGAGAAGGAGAACGGCGAAAGGCACGACTTGGCTATCCCAAAAGAGCGGCTCCGAAGGGCAATGGTCGGACATCGAGCCGTGAAAACTTCCACAAACACACTGCGCGGGTTATTTGACCGCAGACGGCCAAGTTGGCCAGTGGAGTTTGGTGCACGAGGGACGGTAGCATAGTGCAGCACAATGGTGTAGTTTTCCGCAGTGACATGTCGGCCGCTATAAAATTCCCACAATGTAACGTCACACGCGTGCGGTGTAACGCCATGCATTATAATGCGTTTACACGAGGTACTTGATGTTTCGGGGGGGGGAAAAAAACTGGTGAACAGGACTGGCAAAAAAAAGTTTTACTGTAAATTATCAAGTATAAGCAATTCAGTAGAAACTCACAGCAGGAAACCACATGTACAACAAATATTTCAATCACTTTTCAAACGGACACGGTATAACCAGAGACAAATGGCTCTGCTTGGTATCCACCATTCGTACGACGATTATTCGATTAATAAAAATCATATAACAATAAAGCACTTTTGGATTGGGTCATGTAAAATTGAAATGTTCTAAACGCCCTACAAAGCCACAAAGGTTTCATGCCAGGAACAGACCTTGTCAATTAATTACAACTCTAGCACACCGGTGTGTTAGAGAACAGCACACACACGCATACCGGTGTGTTAGAGAGCAGAACACACACGCATACCGGTGTGTTAGAGAAGAGAACACACACACACACCGGTGTGTTAGAGAGCAGCACACACACACTGGTGTGTTAGAGAGCAGAACACACACACACACACTGGTGTGTTAGAGAGCAGAACACACACACACACTGGTGTGTTAGAGAGCAGAACACACACACTGGTGTGTTAGAGAGCAGAACACACACACACACACCTGTGTGTTAGAGAGCAGAACACACACACACACACCTGTGTGTTAGAGAGAACACACACACATACCGGTGTGTTGGAGAGCAGCAGCACACACATACCGGTGTATTAGAGAGCAGAACACACACACACCGGTGTATTAGAGAGCAGAACACACACACACACCGGTGTGTTAGAGAGCAGAACACACACACCGGTGTGTTAGAGAGAAGAACACACACACCGGTGTGTTAGAGAGCAGCAGCACACACACATACCGGTGTGTTAGAGAGCAGCAGCACACACACATACCGGTGTGTTAGAGAGCAGCGCGCGCACACACATACCGGTGTGTTAGAGAGCAGCGCGCGCACACACATACCGGTGTATTAGAGAGCAACACACACCAGTGCGTTAAGATAGCACGCTCACATTTTCAATATGTTGACATTTCGCCGATAATTGCAACCAGCTTCACCACGCTGAGAGACCAAGACATGCCCGAGGACCAAAACAAATTGTCAACAATGCAAACGAGATGGTAACAAAACGAGACAAAGGGCTCCATTATACAAATCGCAAGCCTAGCACTGCTAGGTTGACTGGCAAAAACAGGCCCATTAAACAGGGTGGTCGTTTACAAGTAGTCCTTGTGAGCGATTGAAGTCCACTGTGATTTGAAAGGAGTTCTGTTGAATAAGCTGTGTTTGCAGGAGGCTGGGTTGACTCACGCCCATCCAGTAGGGTGAGAAGCCTTGGTTTTTTAAAAATATATTTGCAAAACCCCCGGCTCGTATAAGACCACTGGGACCAGAAATGTAAATCCCACGACAATATTTCTAGAGGCTGAGATTAACACAAGTGTAGTGGACGTTCGGACAGGCAGTGCCATTGTGTCCAGAGTGAGCCACGGCATCTCTCCGGAGAGTCACAGCACTGAAACAATACATTGTTCCGTGATGATGCCCGGTATCCGCCGCTGCCCTGGCAGCGGTACACAAGCGCGGTTTTATAAAAAATAAAAGTTAGACGTTCATCAAAAGAGATGTTGACTAAAGATAACTGTCCTGACTGAATTGTCCCCCCCCACCCCCCTGAAATGTCGCAACTTGCTTACCCCTCCCCGCTGGACAACTGGTAAAAAGAGCGACACAGCACCGATGTGTCCTTCCAACTTAAATAAAAACCGACCGACTGCATAACACCGCCTTAAAAAAAATATATAAAACTTGTGATGTTTCAGGCAATCACCACCATAGCATGGAAATGATTGATGAATGTGCTATGCGGAAGGGACGTTGTCGAAAACGTCACCCGTTATACATGTTTTTTTCTTGAGGACAAACCCACAAGGAGCCCGGCTCCGTGTTACTGTACCCACGTCTCACCCTCAACAAGGCGAGGAATTTCCGCATTGGTAACAGTAGTAATATTAATATAGTTGCCGGCGAATGCATCAGTTTACTTTTGTTCCATGGAAACAACAGATCAGAGCGAGAGTGAGCGCTTGTTTTTAAAACGCTTTCCCAGCGTCAATGCATGACAAGCTCGGACAAAGAACATTATATCTGGCATTCAGTCTCGACAACAGGCGAGTGGGCCGCGTCCCACATCAAGCATGTCCCGCAACCGCAAGTCTCTCGTCTCCTGGGCTGCTCGCCGCCGCCGCCACCACCCTTGAGCCCTCTCACGACCTCCACCACCTGCGCAAGCTGTTGACCGCAACATCCCTACCGTGCACGCCGTTCTTTGACCGACACGAGCGCCGTTACCTCGCTTTGACAACCAAGCTTCCATCAGCAGATACCTTACCAGCTTGACACCACAACCAACACCATCAGTAGTCTCTCGCCAGCTTAGAACCTCCATCCCTGGAGTACTCGCTGCCACCGCAAATCCCCGTCGCACCCTCGACTCCATCCCACTCACCACTACCACCACCACTCCCCGTTTAACTCACCGCTCTCGATTTCACTCACCGCCGCCACCCTCCATCCAAACACTCTCTTCTCCACAGCACCACTCACCTGTTCACAGCCACCTGTCATTAATTCACCCAGGCGTGAAAGTCAATTAAAGTAACCTAAATGTCTTGTAAGTTCGGTTGTGTCGCGACCCCCCTTCCCACTCCCACTAGCACCCAATGCTTCGGCCACTTTCTTACCGCTAAACCGCACACCGGCCTCTGCTTTCACTCCCACAACCGGCACCACCACTCCCCTCCTTCCACCCACAAAACTTTCAATCGCCATCGTCACCACAATCGCCACCACTCGCCAGCCTCTCTCACCTGCTCGCCACCACCGAACAGGGTGGACATGACGGACGCCGGTGGCGGAACTGTCGCGAGCTCCGCGCACGTCTCTCCGCTTGCGGAGGGGG
>JAZEWT010000022.1:7750113-7762431 GCA_036362905.1 Mordacia mordax
CCCCCCCGTGAAGCCGCCCGCATTCCGTCTCCAACGTTCGGGATACCCGGGCGGGGCCTGTGTCCGGGCAGTGTTAGCGTCCTCGACTAGTAGCCATAGCCGGGCTGCCTTGCGCCTAATTCGGCTAAGGGAGTTGCGGATGGGGGAGGGGGTATTGTTGTCCACAAATCTGACTGCTCCTCGCTTCGCTCGCCTCCCCCCACAGGCCGACATCCAGCACACGCTGGAGATGCTGCACATGACCGTGTTCTCGCAGAGCTTCTCGCCGTGCGGAAAGTACCTAGCGGCGGGGAACAGCTACGGGAGGATCGCCGTGTTCAGGTGCCTCGGAGCGGAGCCGGCGTGCGCGCCCCTCTCGGGGCCTTCACGCTCTCGGCTTTAAATCTCCGCGATTCACGACGGGAGGCGGGCAGAATTCGAGAGTCGTTAATAACAATAATTCCACTTCTAGAGCGCTTTGCACCCGTGGGTCACAAAGCGCTGCACAGCTGTGGAGAGGACGGCATGTCCGCAACATCAACGACATGAACGGCAAATCGACAATAACATTTGTTTATTTGTTTGTTACAAACGACTGTCAGCATTAATACCAATAAACATAAAATGTGGGTGTTTTATTAGTACAAAGATGTCAGAAAGATATAAGGGTTTACCATTCCTGGCAGTTAAGATCTTATAACAACGATTGACAACGTTCATGTCCAGTTTGCAAAAAGACACGCATACTTGTGGCAAAATATACAAATAAATGGTCAAACCTCTTCTCTTTTTTACACGAATAAACGTAATTTATAATGTACTGATGTCGGTTTTCACGACTTGATGCATGATTAGTGCTTCCAAAAGCTCCTCTTTCGGGATAGCCGCTACTTTTATAACCAATCGTAATAAGTGCGTGTTCGGTGCCGGTGGTATTTGAAGAGAGGACGATTCAGGGGTGCGAGGAAATGGCTTGAGAGGTTGGGGGAAGGTAGCCACGCCGTTAGCAGGCGGCAAACTTTTCCAGCCACGGTGCCCTATATGTTGTGACGTTATCGGCAAATTAATTAGGTCTTATTTTTTGCTGTTGTGGGAAAAAAACCGTGGGAATCTGAAAGAAACCCACACAAAACAGGAGGAGAAAACACACATCACGAAAAGGCGCCCGAGGCAGGAATCAAACCGCAAGACTTTTTATTTCTGGATGGCGCGGATGTTATCGCTGCATAGCGGCCCTGCCGATGAAATGATAACGCTTTTGTAAAGATGTGTGTAGTGGGTACTCGGTTAAAGCTCATTATATCAACACAGTCGGAGAGCATGCGTGGTTTGCGCTTCCTATTTGCCCGTTTCGTCACAGAATTGTTTTAAACTCGCAGAGTGTCCGGCCTAGGGCGATCTTGTTTCAAGCATGTAACACGTTCCTCTGACATAACTTTTTGACCTGGAGTTCTTCATGATGTTCCTTTGGATAATATTGCTGCCGTCTCTCTGATATTTAGTAAGATAAATCCGTAAGTGCAGATTAAAGCTGAAATAATACGTGGAATATTTGGTGTTGTGCAGGTGCAATTTGCAGTTATGAAGGATTGAACCCGGGAACCCGTAGTGCAGACGTTCTTTGCAACGTGCATTAATGGCATCGGGTTGTTCAAGAGGAAGAGTTAACGGATTTGTTTTCTCTTGTGCAGTGTGAGCCTGGCGCTGGGTTTGGATGCCACGGAGGAGAGTCGCAAACCCGTGTACACCTTCACAGGTATTGTCAAGGCTCCAAGCGTCGTTGACACTTGGAGGCATCATCAGGCGTTTCAGAAACGATTCAGAAAAGCTTGATGATGCCTCCACCGCGGGAGGTGAAACGCCGCGATGGAGAGAGAAGGAACACTCGACACGGCTATCCCGAGAGAACAGGAGGGCATTTCTCATACGTCGACCTCACATCAGTGTGTTTGCGTGTGTATTTTTGTTTACTTCCTGTCCTGCGTGTGGCTAAGGTTGTGTACTCCAATCCGTGCGTGACATTCCTTTGCACAGATGTCACGATATTGAAGAACTGATAATGTTGCTATCGGTGCCAACCGCAGAACTTGCTGGTGCTTGGGGTTAATTGTCGGTGATGTATGTGTGTGTGCGCATCCGGTTGAGGGGACCGGTAGTGCAGCGGTTAGTCCATTGTACTATGAGCCTGGTGACCTAAGTTCGATTCTCGCTTGCGGCCAACACCAGTGAACATTTTCTTTAACCGGTCCTGGGCGTCACCTAGGTCGACTTGGCTTCAAATGCGTAGTAGATGTGGTGTGTTAATATCGCCACTATGGACACAAAGGCGGTCAGGCATGGTGCTGGTAACCCAGCCCCTCATGTGCCATGCTGGCAATATAGGTGCTTCTCGCTAGCAGCACTTAACCCTACTGTCTGTTGAGGCTATATGGTGATCATTTATATTTATATTCCGGTAGCGCACGAGAGTCCGGTGTACAGTCTGGCCTCCACGGACCGGCTGCTCATAAGTGCCGGGACCGGATTAGTGAAAGCCTGGAACTGGAGCGACCTGATTAAGAAGGTAAGGAACTGTAAAACTATTGTGTGACAGAAGCTGGATATAAGCACATCTTATTTGAACAGGGCCTCATAGTTTAAATTGGGTTTCTCTTGTCAGTAACGTCTAGAAGTTCAGCAGAATCGATTTAACAAGTCTGAATCTGCTGTTAGATGGATGGATGTTCATTATTCCAGCAGAAAGTACCCAGTGAGCTTGCAAGCTCTAGAGGCGGAATTCCTGTGTCACAAAACAAAGGTCCGTACTGACCCGATGCATCAACGCATAAAACTAAAGGGTAAATTACAGCAACAATATGCATAAATTAAACTCTAAATGTAAACAGTGACATGTAAGATTACACATTTAAATAAACTCACAACACCAACTTGTACAGAGATGAAACCCCAACCAAAATACGCTTCTACTTTTGACAATGAATACTGCGTGCGTTATAAATTGTAATTATAAATTGTAATATCATTACGAAATTATTTTTTTACAGAAGCATTCTCACGCGTGTCAGTTTTTCCTTCTATAAACGCAAGGTTTTATTTTTTTGCCTGAAATTCTTAACATTGCGAAATAGAATCTTCCGTACAAAGGTACAGAGGTCTCTGTGTGCTCGGGGATTGAATTACTTACTCGGCGTGTAAAGTAGCCGCTGAAAGGCAGCGTTTGACGAGCAAGTGACAGTGACGGCGATTATTTTACAGACGGCGAAGGAGGTGTGGTCCAAGCAACCACCGTACAAGTGAGCCTTATGTCCACGTACGCACACACTTGTGTGACTGTTACCCAGTTTAATCTCGGCACTGCAGAGGCGGTGATTGTGGATTACCGAACCGATATTGCAAAACTCCTGTCCCTGGGTCGCCAGGAGAATGCGGTTCGGCAGTGTACAGACTAAGCTCAAGCTGTACGGGGTAAAGCGTTGTGTAGTCAGAAACGTGTGGTTTTGTCTAGGTTCTCCCGTTTGTTTCAACATATACAAACACTGCTTCGTTGGCAGAAAACATCTTAAAATATAGAGAACAAACTGGCATTACAGTATTAAAAGAAATGTGTGAAATTGTAAGATGAAACATTATCCTATCTTGCGTGCCTGGCAATTACATTGTCTTTGCAGAATTAGAAATCGTGTGGCAGCATGGAGGTTTTCACTGAATTTGAGCAGTAAAACTGTAAAAGACCCGAATTTGTTGGCAAACTGTGAAAGTTTCATATGTCACAATAGTGCCCCGTCGTTTGCCCCCTGGTGTTGGCAGGATGGGCGTGGATGTTCCCGAGATCAACGCTCTCCTGCTCAACGAGAAGGTAAGGCACCGATCACCCTCCATGTCTTTTCAGGGATGAAAATTTGCGATAAATTTCAACTTTTTCAATCCAACGTTGGAGAATATCCTCCACGACGGTATATTTGTCAACTCGGGGGAGGGGTGGGTAGCACAAAAGTTTGTCGCTGACTCTCTCTTCGTTTTGCGCGTGGCATTCTCCAGGACAACTCGCTGTACCTGGGCTGTGGAGACTGCAATGTCTATAATTTGGATCTCGAGTCTGGGACGTGTAAGGTGAGCAGCCGTGCCAAGTGCACACACGCACAAGTACACAGCTGTTGTTAACTTGGCAGCCCAAGCCATTGTGGTTTTAGACTCACCAGCCAGTTATAAAATACACTAGAATGAGGGAGTAGTTCGTTATTTGCAGAATCAATGGGTTCTCTACCTATTGGAGTTGAGGTTGTTGCCAGTTACCACGGCGTGTATCCACGTTGACCTGGGTTGGCTAGTTGTCCTGCCAATGGTGGGGGTATTTGAACAGTCTTATGGCTCTCTGGAACCTTCCCCCAAGGGAGACCCTAGCAGAAGCGCTGGACTCCAGACCTGTTCACCAAGGGAGACCCTAGCAGGAGCGCTAGACTCCAGACCTGTTCACCAAGGGAGACCCGAGCAGGAGCGCTGGACTCCAGATCTGTTCACAAAGGGATACCCTAGCAGAAGCGCTGGACTCCAGACCTGTTCACCAAGGGAGATCCTAGCAGGAGCGCTAGACTCCATACCTGGTTCACCAAGGGAGACCCCAGCAGAGCCCTAGATTCCAGACCTGTTCACCAAGGGAGACCCTAGCTGGCCTAGCAGAAGCGCTGGACTCCAGGTGACATAGAACACGCAATGCCCTACACCGTGATACCTTTATAATCCATTGGGGGGTGATATGTGACTTGACGGTTTGGTAAACAATGGCTGCGGTGTTTCTAAATAGCGGATAGGTTCCCATCTTTATAGCGTTTATTGTGGGGGTTTTTCCGGCACTGACTTTTTTCCAACACAGATTCACCAAATTCCGTAGAGTCTTATCGTAAGCCGCGAGGCTCCTTGAGCTTTGACTGAGTAAAATAAAACAAACTATTTTTGCGAGCGCGTGTGTGCGAAACTATCGGTCTGTACAGAGATCCGTTCATGCGTAAATTTTATGTCTGTGCTTTGCGCCCTGTTGCGGAATGCGAGGCAATGCAAGATGTCGTGCGTGGGGAGCGGTGACTTAGTGGTTAGTGCACAGTGCTACGAACTCAGGGACCCCAGTTCGATTCCAGCTCACCGCCAACATCAGCGACGGTTGTATGAACCGCTCCTGGGCCTCCACTAGATCGACTCAACCTTAAAAATAATTGTACATATCGCGGTGCGTAAATATCAGCACTGAGGAGACAAAGGTGGCTGGACGTGGTGCTGCCCACCCCACCCGCTCATGTGCCACGTTGGCCTTCGTCGGTTTTGCTTGCTAACAGCACTTGCCCCAGCAGTCTGCTCAGTGTTATTTTGGTGGGGGGGGCGGGGGCGGTGGATCTTTGTGTTGGTGAGCGCAGCTGTTCCTGGAGGGACATACAGACTACGTGCACTGCCTGGCGCTGCGAGACCATGTGAGCGAGGTGCTGTCGGGCGGCGAGGATGGCACCGTCAGGCACTGGGGTAAGAGAAGGGACACCGGCGCTGGGAGAGTGTGGCACACGGATTGGCCGAGAGCAATTCCCGTCGCTCTGGGTCGAGAGCGAGTGACCGTGGAGTTCGACATGCGCTGTGGCACTGGGCGGGACGTGACCGAAGTCATCTGTTAGGCATCTGGTCTCATCCTATCTTAGAAGCAGAGCGGGGGTTGAGCCTGGATAGGGCCTGGCTGGATCGGTGTCCGGCATGCATAGTGGGTGTTCAGTTCAGGCAGCGGGGAAGGTTGGAGTTGGGGATTGGCATGACGTGTAGTGAAGGACTCGAACCCGGTACTATCAGTGTGGACACATATGTAAAAACGTCTGCTGAATTTTACACAGGTGACCTGGCATGACATAAAGTACTACGAGTGAATGACGTGTTTTGGATATTTCACCGTAACGAACAGAACGTTGTCTGTTTATTTAGTCGCTTCGTCACCCCCCCCCAACCTTTGCAGACGTCAGAACCGGACACCTGGTGCAGTGCGTAGAAGTCTTCAAGTATCAGGTGAGAGGGAACGCGCTTCCCCATTTGCGATTGGTGGCGATCGCGTTGACGTCGGGGTGGTTGTTTGTGATCCGTGATCAATCAGCTAAGTCCCTGGGCATCTTAAAATCTCGTCTCAAGACTCACTCATTCTGTAAGGCTTTCAAGTCCTCTGGCTAGGACTGTTAATGCAGCTCACTGTTGTCATACTGAGATTATGGCTCGCTGCTGACCTGCACCTGCTCAGGAACATTTATGTTTTGCTTGTTTGTTGAACAATTATTTTTTATCGGCTGATGTTTTGTCATTGTTTAAATTGTAGCCGTTATTTGGCTTTCGCTTGAACTGTCCTGATGTTGTTGTTGACAATCCATTCTCTCCACAGCTCAGATTTGTAACAAAAAACCCAACAAAAACGTTATTGTTGCTAACATGCCGTTCTCTCCGCAGCTCCGTGCAGCGCTTTATGACCCTCGGGTGAAAGTCGCTGTGGAAGTGCAAATATTATTATTAAGACATATCCGTACCGTGTTCTCAACATGTGCACAGGAATGCGCCCGGCCTGAATACGGAAAGTGGATTGGTTGCTTGGCCACGGACTCCGATTGGATGGTAAGGTCAGCGCCGTTAGTACCGCACGTCACCGGCATCGGCGCCATCACCATGACCGCTCCCACCGGGGCCACAAAGACAGAAAATCCCATACAGCCACGACAGTCTGCAGGGCCAAGTGCTGTCAGCAAGTAGCGCCTATTTAGGCCGGTTCGGCACACGAGAGGGTTGGCTGCCAGCACCACACCCAGCCGCCTTTGTCTCCCCAGTGGCGATATTTACTACACTTATTAATTCATTATCAATGCTCGCTTAATCCTGTGCAGGGTCACGAGGGGACTGGAGCCTAGCCCGGCCGACAGAGGGCACAAGGCGGTTGTGTCGCAGGAATCACGCATGGCGGAGGAGATAGGAATAGCTCTCGACACGTGTTGATAATGACGATGATGTGAGTACACAAACCCCCAGCTTTTGTGCTACGTGACATCCAGGTTCATCCAGAAGGGGGCAGTCGTCCTGCATGTGTGACATGCCTGTGGTGATGGTGAACGCCATACGGTCTCGACTTTTCCTTCGCGACGACCTCCAGGATGCTGCCTTCACCTGCAGTTTATTCCATTATCAGTCCCCATTGACTACTATAGAGGGTCGTTGGGGCCGGGGCCTATCCTAGCAAGGTAGGGTTATACCATGATGAGACCCCAGTCCACTGTAGGGCATTAGCAGTGATTTAATAAGCAGTTAGGCAGTAGCTGCAGCATATCTTTGGACTGTCGGAGGAAATCGGAGTACCCAGCGAAAACCCACGCAGACACGGCGAAAACACACAAACACCACACAGGATGGCGGCACCCGAGCCGGTAATCGAACCCAGGCCCTTCTTGTTGTGTGGTGTCAGCACTGCTCACTATTCCACCACACCATCCCATCACCTGCACATTCTTCTCATTGAACGTCGCCCATTACCAAAACGTTTCCGCTGACTTTCCGGTCGCTTTTAATTACAGTGCCGCTGCCGCTAAGTAACGTGCGGACCATGTGACCTCCTCCATGCCCCGCCTCCACGTGCCCCCTCCCACGTGCATCGCATGATCGCACATAGATCTGCGGCGGGGGCACGGCGCTCAGCCTGTGGCACCTGCGCTCGCTCACCCCCACAACGGTCTTCCCGCTCAACGGCTCTCACCACGCGGCCATGTTTCACCAGGACCTGGTGAGTACGGGGGCTGCGGCGCAATCCACTCTTGCGCCGTTGTCGGTATACGGGGTGCGGCGTGAGTCGCCTTGCCGACATTAATCATCTGATACGCCAAGAGTTTGACACGTTGAGTCATAACACGGAACTCTGCCGCGACGCGATGCGTCCCTCGGTGCTTCAAACGTTCATTGTGTGTAGTGAACGTGATGGAGGACACTTTGAACAATTTGCGTCTTAGCCAATAAATATTCCTAACAAGCTGCTTTCATTGTTCTTGGTGAAGCGACGCATGCCGCACACTGTATAAAGGAGCTAGTGTTTGTATGTGTATGCTCACTCTGAGGGTGTAATCTGTACTGGGTCTCAGAGAGAGAAGGTCCTGCCCGAGGCAGTTCGTTTCCTACCATGGATGCCTTGCTGTGCAGAATCTCCGGTAAATAGGTCGATAATACAATATATAGGATGCACTGTTTGTTGGGTTGGTGCTGGGCTTTGGGACCTTTCTGAGAAAGGTGTTCTCTAAATGACAATGATTTTTTTCAGTTTTATTTACCACTCTTTGAATACTGCTCTAATATACTTTAAAATTTTAAATCCTACATTGGCAATACCATTAACCCTCTTAAGCACTCTTCTGCCTTTATCATGTCAGATGAACATGTTACACACTTGGAAAAAGATCGCTCATAGGGCAGGTATTTGTGAGAACACTGGATAGTCTCTTCCTTGGTGAGCAGATCTGGGAGTAGGTTGAAGGCAAATAACAATCTGAAGACTCTCGCGGCTAAAGGAGGTTGGCATCAGCAAGGACATCCGGCTGTTAGATTCTACTCCAAAACTCTTGACCACTGGGGGGCAACTGGCCAATCCAGGCCAACCTGGATGCCGGCCGTTTAAACCGGCAACAACTTAAAAGGACTTGAACAACTTTGAAGTTGGACATTCTCGACACAAGACTTCCGTCTGTTTCCCTTGAGTCGAAACGCGTGCATCGGCGCCCACGTTTGATTTCCCCTGCGCGTCTCCCCCAGATCATCTCAGCTGGCTCAGGCCACTCCATCGACCACTGCCAGGTGAACGGGGAAGTCCGCGCTCGCATCCCGGTCTCCACGCCCTCCATCTACTCTCTCCGAGTCAACCACAACTCCTCCGAAAACAAGGTGCCGCTGTTGAACCGTTAATCTCTCTATAATTCCGTCCTGATTGCGCCATTGGCCTCTCCTCGTCGGATGGTGACCTCGGTTGTTTGCCCATTTTTCTCTTCACTGGCCACAGGGTGGGTTGGTGAAGGTGGTGGGGGCGACGTGGAAATGGCCGGGACCTATTGAGTTGTCACTCGCCACTGATATGAGACGTGGCCGCAGTAGCACTCTAGTTACGGGGTTCATAGCGCAGTGCCCAATCAGTCGGCGTGTTCAGGCCAGTAGATGGCGATGAATGTTAACCCTAAGTTTGTTTTTGTTGCTTTGCCTGCTCCAGGTTCTCTCCGCTGCTGGTAGCAGCCACAAGCTGGAGGTGTTTACCAACCTCGGCTACAGGGCCTTCTGCCTCACCTTCACCTAGGCCACAAATTGCAGACCGAAAAAAACACGGTCGTCGGTAACACTGTGTGGCCTTAAAGGGAATAATATTATCAAAGCGATGTATTGGGCAATGACCCTTCGTCATAGCGTTTGATAAGGTGCGCTGTGTGACATGAAATTGGCGATGATATACTCGGCGATTTCTTGTCCCACAGTGTATATCGACGAATTGCACGCTCGGTAGACTGGTTCACACACCGCCCGAGACTGGTGCATGGGGCCAAAGTGTTAATCAAGGCTCGAGCTGTATGTTACTACGTTGAGAGCTCGGAGACCAGGAGGGACGAGTCTCACAAAAGAGATCACGGCACCAGAATGACAACAACAAAAAATCGGAGCAGACGGGTGTTCTATACAAGCGCTGTACGTACGAGGGTCCGTTAACATTATGCTGGACGAGTGACAATTGGCCGATTGCTGTCGCACAGTTTCTAGTGTGGTAGCGGCGATGTCTGCAGAAAATTACCGATTTGCTTTCAGACTTCCTTTAAACTGAAAGTGAAATTTCATCTTGCGTTGTCTGCGTATGTTACGACACATACTTGGCGTCAATCTTTCATTTGTACGTGCATTCCAGGTTACTTATCTTGCACCCCATCCAGAAAGTGAGTTTTTGACAAACCACCATCAAAATGTTGTTTTTTTATATAATAAAGATGTTGTTTTAGATTGCGGTAGATAAGGCGATACTGTGTAGAGATATATAAATGAACGGTGTGCGCTCGTGTGGAAATCCTACCCCTATGTGTACGATGAGAGCAGTGTTGTCAAGGGTGGGGGAAGGAGCGGTGGCGCAGTGGTTAGCGCACTGGGCTGTAACAATACTACAGCTTCACAGCGGACATTAAAATCATTCGGAAGAATGGCCGCTGTGCAATATAAGGAGCGATGGATAACGGTGGGGTGCAAACATTAATCGGCCGATAACATTGACGCAGTGTCTGGTGGGTTGGTACCGGTTGACCACGTGGCTGACTCCCCCACCTCTCCGCGGCACCTCCGAGTGAGTGTCTCCGAAGAAGTACCATCGACATGGACCGAATGCTACTACAGTACCACGCGTGTGTTGTAAACATTGGGGGGGGTGACGTCATCCTTATGTCGGGGGCGTGCACGCCCCAGGCCCGTCTGTTACCCCTCCCAATGCACGTGACCCATGACGTCGGCGCTCTATCACTGGTGACGGCATTCACGAGCGTGGTGGACTCGAGCCACTCCAGGGTAGAGGCTTCCCATGCCTCCGCACGGTTCGAAGATGGCACGACTCCTCACGCGCGCTCCGTCCTCGTGCTGCCGTTCCGTCACTGGTCTCGTCCATCAGCCGCTGCTACTGACAGCCGGGATGCGTCCCACCCAAGCACATTCATTTGCTGACAATGCGACCCAGCCATGCGTGCACATTGTTTCGTAACGCTGCCGCGTTGGCAGTGGTGCACAATTAACAGCCACAAAAAAAAAACACGTTTGGCTTTATTTTACTAACACCGTGCGGTTAAAAAAAACAATGTATGACGTTTCGGGCAATCGCCCTTCTTCAGAGCACAATGCCGCCAAGTATGTTTTGTGCAAGGCCACGGTAGTCTTCGTCGGGGATTCCGCTCGAGTGGAGCCGCGTGGCGGAGCGGAGGCTGTTCAACGATTGCTCGGTGGAACGACCGGCGACGCCCGATGGGGAGCGGTGGCGCAGTGGTTGGTGCGTTTCGCTGCCAATCCGGCCACCGAAGTTCGATTACCGCTGCCGGCAAATACCGTCGAGGATTTTCTGAACGGGTCCCAGGAATCCCCCAGATCGACTCGGCCTCGAGTATCTGGTGCGGTGTGTTAACATCGCTACTGGGAACCAAACATGTGGCCGGGCGTGGTGCTGGCCACCCACTCCCTCGAGCCACGGTCACGCCGATGGTTCGGGTCGCACTCACAGATGGAGCAGAAGACGCGCGCGAGACCCCTTCGCACCTGGGCGTAGTGTATAATGTATACAGTGTATAGTATAATGTGTATGTATAGCGAACAGTGTAGTATATAATGTAGTGTATAATGTATACAGTGTATAGTATAATGTGTATGTATAGCGAACAGTGTAGTATATAGTGTAGTGTATAATGTATACAGTGTATAGTATAATGTGTATGTAGAGCGAACAGTGTGGTATATAGTGTAGTTTATAATGTATACAGTGTATAGTATAATGTGTATGTATAGCGAACAGTGTAGTATATAGTGTAGTTTAATATATACAGTGTATAGTATAATGTGTATGTATAGCGAACAGTGTAGTATATAGTGTAGTTTATAATGTATAGTGTATAGTATAATGTGTATGTATAGCGAACAGTGTAGTATATAGTGATGATTGCTTCGAAAGGCTGCTCTCTCGGGACAGCCGCGTCGATGGCTCTCTCCTCGCGACGTTTCGCTTCACGTTAGAGGCATCCTCAAGCGCAGTGTGCGTGCGTAGTTTCTATTGTCCCTTTATATGTGTGGGCGTGAATGCATGTGTCCTTTGTTGTGAGTCCGCCTCTGGGTCACATTGACACTAATTTCCTTATTCCATTTCCATCCCCGGAACTGTGATTACCCCCTCCCTGCTTTGTCTGTGGCTAGTCCCCTAATTTACATCTCATGAAAAGATACCCCTCACACAATTAGACGATCCCCCTCTGATGTCCACACGTAATAGTTCTATGTCTCCGCATTCCTGACTTCAATAACTGGCCTCCAGGATCGGCTGAGCTTTGTACGCATTTCTTGTTTTCGGTTCAATGATGCTTTCAGTCTTCTGAATCTCAATTGCTTCACGAATTAATTTTGGACCTTTATGGCGGATGGCTGCGAGTATTCGTATTTTATCAAAATCGATTTTTGTTGTTTATCTACACTATGCGCTGCTGTTGCTGATTTATCCGTGTGCCGCAGGCGTACTGCTGCCTCGTGTTCTCTTTTTCTGGTGGCTACCGTTCTTGCTGTCTGTCCGATGTATACTTCCTCACAATT